>CM019072.1:32176105-32543418 GCA_009667805.1 Leptobrachium leishanense | reverse complement strand
TTTTCAGTGCTGAATCGTGATCCGGCCCCCAAGGGGTTAATGCCAGGTACAGTTTGGAAGGGCAGGCTGTGCCCTTCCAAACGGTGCCTAACATTAAGCTCAGACCCCCAGCGATCGGGAGGGAGATAGGTCTGAAGGACCCCCCCTCTCTTTCAGGCACCTCCTCCGCACTCGCGGGGGGGTGTGCCTGAAATAAATGTCATCATGCCGCCGCAATGACATCTATTGTGCCCGTGGCGGTCCCGGCGGTCAAGGATGTCAGCCCGCACCGGGGGGCACAGCGATCGTCCGGAATCCGGCCGATTGCTGGCTGCGAAGGGAGGACGCGCTCAGCGCGTCCTCCGCAGCCAACCCTTCCTGTGAGAGGACGCGCTGAGCGTGTCCTCCTCAGCGAAGTGGTTAATCTTATTTTTGCATAGTGCATAGCGCGATGACGTCAGTTCTGGAGTTAACCCCTAGCTGGGTTCCAATGAACCCCCTATCTCTCGATCCGTGGGAGCTAGGGGATTAATGTTTGGTAGCGTTGGATCGGCCAGAGCATGGCCTTTCTAACGATACCAAACATGACCATGTTAAAAGTTAAGACAAAAACAATTTTTTATTTATTTATTTTTTGTTAATGCAGCAATATTGTTTGCATTTCAATTATAATGTGAACAATGATGCTGCACTAACGATTTTTGTATGGGGTGTGTTTGTCTAAAAATCACGTGATTTTCCCCAAAAAAAAATGTAACGAGTCCCCATTCCTAATTTTTTTAACAAGAGCAACTCCTAGAAAATATAACCGCAAACGATCACATGTTAAAATGTGGAAAAAAAAAAACACTTTACACATTGTAAATTATTGAAAATTCAAATTTTTGTTGCAATTTTTGTTATAATATACAGACAGGACATGACGAATACATATGATAATATATTATCAGTCTGCCGGAAAGAACGATATATAATATGTGTGGGTCATATAATAAAACGTGGCTTCAAAACGCGTTTAAACATAATGAGCGAAACCGGTAAAAATGAGCTCAGCACACAGGCATGAAATGGCTCAGCAGCGAAAGGGTTAAACACCTATTAGGAGAATCGGAGAGTTCCCCCCCCCTTTTTTTTTTCTTTTTCCATTTTGCAATTCATTGAAATTCATAAAGGTCTCCTCGGTGACGTTTTCCAACTTTTTCAGGGGGGTTTGTCAACTCCATCTATGCACTATGGTGATCGTTTAGTGAATTCACTGAAAGGGCAGCGAGACTCTTTCCCCCCCCCCAACTTGCTCTGGACACAAGCAGTGGAAGACTGGAAATCGTTTCCAATGTTCTTCTGTAGCTCCTGTATGACTGCTCCGGCAAGCTCAGAGGTTGCACTGAACTACATGAAGTCTGATACCATCAGCATTACCTGCCCTGCAGGTATCAGCATGTGGATCTCAATTATTGCGATCCAAGCCGTGAACACATGGGCTGGGCCGGAATAAATTTGGTAAAGGAGATCTGATCGAAGATAGTCTGGCTCTGAGTTTCTGTCTAGCTTGGAATAAGGCCCCCTTGTGTTTTACGTTTTCAAAACGTTTATGGTCCATAGCGCTACAACAGACTCTCACCGCCACCTAGTGTCATACAAACAAATGGCACATTATTGCCAATAATTCATATTGTGTTCCTTTGCCCTTTTAATTTTTTTTTATGAGTACCGATGCATTCTTCTGAACTAGCTATGTTGAAAACATGTGTTTTTGTTTATGGAAGGACTGACACATTCAGAAATTCTAACAATGTAATATGTGGTCAAATTCTTGAATAACTGTTTCCTAAGTCCTAAAACGTGTGCTTTCATGATGGATATAGCTTACGGCCTCTAGACGTCTTCGTTTTCCTTTAAGCTATTTACCTCAGTCTACCACGTTGAACGAAGTCATTGCAGCTAAACTGTCAGTCGCTGGAATCTAGACGCAACTTTCACCTTTCCAGCCTGGTGTTTAAGAGATTTTCTGGGAAGCTGCCACCTTAGTGAATAGGCTGCTTCCCCCAGCAGTTCCATCATCCTATAACCTCAGATCCAGGACCTGCACCTTACTTGCAATACCACAATACAAAAAGAAAGTGGCTCGATCCTCATTTTCCTACAGAGCACCGCAATTATGGAATAACCTCCCAGACACCGTCAAATCTTCCCCCAGTCTAAAGTCCCTTAAGAGATCTCTATTAACATACCTCAATACAGAATGCACCTGTAAACATGTAACATAGTGACTATATACAGAATGCACCTGTAAACATGTAACATAGTGACTATATACAGAATGCACCTGTAAACATGTAACATAATGACTATATTTCCTCCATATTTATTTTCTGTTAATCTGTATATTTGTGTTGTTTTTCTAATATTTAGTATTTTATTACTTTGAATTGTTACAGTAGGTACAGAAATACAATGTTCTCGAACCCAGGACATGCTTGAAAACGAGAGAAATCTTCCAATGTATCCTTCCCGGTAAAACACTTTTATAACTATAAAATCGAATGTCCGTCGCCGCACATCCGGTTTCTGTTGTCGGACAGACGCTGGATGCGCTCGCAGCCTCTACCCGTCGGCTATGCGCACATCCAGGAGAGCCAGAACAACATCGCTGTCACTGGCTCCTGCGGCAAAACATCCCTCCCTACGTGAGTTTTGGGAGGGAGATGACGCTGGGGCGGCTGCTTTCCTCCCTCTCCCTCTCACAGTGTGTCTGCGGGGGGGGGGGTGGAGTGCTGGGACGCTGTGGCCAGCTTGCGAACTCCCTCCCGGCAGGGAAGGAGTTTGCAAGCCGGCCGCAGCGTCCCGGCACCCCCCCCCCCTGCCGCAGACACACTGGGAGAGTGAGGAAAGCAGCCGTCCCATCGTGTGACTGGGGGGGGCAGAGTGCTGTGGCCTGTGTTCTGCCCCGCCCTCTGCTGTCAGGTGACCCAACCCTGCTGACACACAAATCCCCCCCCCACGGCTCTGTATAGCACGCAACCCTACTCACTGTGTCCCGCACGCCCTGAATATATATATATAGAGGAAGTCTCACAGTCAGTAGGGTTGTGTGCTATACAGAGCCATGGGGGGGTTGTGTGTTACAGATTGCCTGCGCCAGTGAGCTTACAATCTATGGGGACCTGTGCCCGAGAGTTTACAATCTAAGGGTGACCTGTGCCTGTGAGCATACAATCTAAGAGGGGAAAGAGGAGCTGCTCACGTGAGTTTACAATCTAAGGGGACCTGTGCCCTTGAGTTTACAATCTAAGAGGGAAGAGGAGCCTGCTCTGTCAGCTACACGCGCACCCATCACAGCTGCTCACTCGGCCCTCCCGTTGTGGACAGGACGGGGACGGACGCGTTACAAACGCATTTATATATGGAGATACTCTTGGATAGGACATTGAAAAACAAATTTGTGGACACGGATTCCGAGCTGGCGACAACAACAATAGACTGCCCTCCGGACAGGCTTAACAACTAGTTATAAATAAATTGCAAATATTACTGGTCTGTCAATATTGACACAACTTTGCCCATTTGGCAAAAGTAGTTGGATCACCAGAAGTAATTAGAACATCTGTAAAATTAAGAGGTTATTGCTTTTATACTATTTGTTCTTAATGTAAGCATTCTTAAAAACTTGTGTAGCGCTCACTCCCGGAGGAGCCGCTGAATTTAACCTCGGGTCAGTCTCCCCGCACTAGGGAATAAATATACACCAGCACTGTTGTGGATTTTATAAGTTATATAGTTTACTGGTCTCAAATAAACTGGCATATATAAGGCAAGCACGGTGTATATGTGTATATATATATATATATATATATATATATATTACAGGAATTCGTAATGCGAGAAACGCGCAGCGGTAAAAAAAAGGAAATTTTAACCCCTTCGTTGCCGGAGTGTAAGTCCCGTACAGGTTGTGTCCCAAGAAGGTGTACGTGTATGCGTGTGTTGGTACCCGGGTACTAATGTGTCTTCGACTAGTCACATTGGGGCCCTGTAGATTTAAGCAAACTGCAGCGTGCTTTGTTACTGTACTGTTGCCTGGAAGGCCTCTCAACCATCCGCCAGATACTCTGCTCGACTTAGGACGTCTCTCCGCTCGATTGGGCTGGGACTCTGTGCCACCGGATCCACTTGTCTTGCTTGTCCGTCTCTGCCACAAGATGCTCAGCTCACCGCCTGCACTCCCATTAGATCATCGCGGTCTCCTAACTCGGGGTCCAATCTGCAGCTCTGTATCGGTGTAAACCTCTCAGCGGTGAATTACTAGGTCTCTGGCAAGTCACTGAAACCGATCTCCAGCGTCCGCAAGGCAGCCCCTGCGCTCTGGCACAATCGCTCCTTGTCTCAAGTGCGTCTTGCTCTGTTCCCCCCTTGGCGCGCACTGGCTCTCCTCCGCACGAGGTTGCGGATATCTCTCTGTTCTCCCCACCCACTTCCTGTCTCTGCCCCAAAGCATGCTGGAAAACGTAGTCCCAAAGTGTCCAGTATAGTTTACATTGCGCTGGTCTCCCCCTGGTGGCCAGAAATGAGCAAGTACAGCAACAGAACTAAAACAGCACTATACTTGATTGATTTTGATTTATTATACAGGAGAAACCGTTCCACATCTTTTAAAGAGACTGTCAGGGTTATTCAAAGAGATCCGAATGGCTGCCGAAAGGGAACCGAACGCTGAAAATCGGCGTTCGGTAACCTTTCTTGGCCAGTCGGCTATTCAGAGAGCAGGCAATTCGCCAAATCTTGGTAAATTGCCTGCACATACGGTGCCTGTTCTAGGGCAGTGAAATCCCCATAGAGAAGCAATGCTTCGTCTATTCAGAGAGCACAAACCAGCAGTGAAAGGTTCCCGAAATGCCCTGCCATTCGATGGTTTAATTCGGCAGGTTTATTCAGGCGAATCCCATAGGCTTCAATGTTAAAAATATTCCCGTTTTAATCCAGTAGCTAATAAACCGTTGATTATCATATTTTGCAGTAAAGAGTCTCTTTATTTATAGATTTTTTTTTTATTATTTTTTTTTTTTTGGATATTTTTAAGCATTTTTCGGCATTTTTTGTAACTTATTTTTTCTGTAACAGCCCTCTTTATTATCATTCATTGGACCTCATATGTAAATTTCAGACATTTTCGCTCAGTAGTTTCTTTGCAAACAGCGTTTCACTTTCCAAACATTCAAGCAAACTGTTTTTTTAATTTTTTCACTCCATTCGTCTGCAGTGTCGGCTTTTTCCGGCGGCTGCTCTGCTCTCTGATCAGCTCCTGCTCGGGTTTTTCCAGAGTTTTCAGCGGGTTAATCCAGATGTTTTTGCAGGTTTCGGTGTGCGTTTGCCCTCGTTTTGCGGTGAGTTTTCGGCGGGTTTGTGGTGACTTTTTCCTGCATTACAGAGGCCCTGTGGTGCTTGCTGAATACACCGCAGGGTCGCCGAAATGGGATCGCCAAATCAAACCGAATTGAAGAGAACGAAAAGTCACCGAACGTGCGTTGACTTTTCGATTCTCTTTGAATAACCGTGTGTCTATATTCCAGTGGGCTGTCAAAAATCTTCTAATCAAGATATTGTGACACATTGCCTGTGAATAAGAGATCATTGAGATGACCGCTTCCTTCCAGGCATTAACGAAACCTTTTGTAATTGTGTAAAAGGGATTAAAGATCTCTCTGGACATAGAACTCTAGTATTTGGCCTTGACTTCCTGCTATTTCAGTTGAGCGCAGATTGTTTTCCTCAACTTCGTTAGACATTTAAAGGGGTTATTCACTAAACCCCGAACTTTTCGGTGATTCATTTTGACAGGTTTTAACTGAATAATCCCATAGGTTTCAATGTAAAAAAAAGAAGTAATATTTATAATTAAAAATTTTCATTTTCAGCAAAAAGCCTTTGTATTTGATTTTTTAAACACCACCTTTTTTAATCTTTTTTTATTATTTGACAAAGGGTTGTATGTGTCTTTATAAACAGCGCCAAAGAAATATGTTATGTGGCATAGAACGTGTGTTTTCCGGAATAGTGATGCAGCCAAACGGGGGAGTGTGGGGTATCTGCAACCTCTTCGATGCCCAGTGTTTGAACAGGTGAATACAGATAGTACTCCCTTACGGTGCAGTAGTATTCGTGTAACTTGCAATACAAAAAAAAGAGGTCCGGGTGGAAACCTCTGTATAAATACATTATCAATATATCCTCTGTATAAACATACAGTCCTCACTAATCACAAAATACACCCCAGCCTGCTCCACGAGATCAAACTATGACCTGCGCCTAGCTTCTCCCCGCATCACCTCTTCCCATGATACACTGCAGGATTTCTCACGTGCAGCCCCCATCCTCTGGAACGCTCTCCCTCATACTGTCAGACTTTCCCCTTCTTTCAAACGCTCCCTTAAGACATTCCTATTTAGGGAAGCCTACCACCCGACTCACTGACGCAACCAGTCCCTCGCTCTCGCCTTGCAGTCCATCACTCTCTCCTTGCAGTCCCTCGCTCCCTCCTTGCAGTCCCTCGCTCCCTCCTAGCAGTCCCTCGCTCCCGCCTAGCAGTCCCTCGCTCCCTCCTTGCAGTCCCTCGCTCCCTCCTTGCAGTCCCTCGCTCCCTCCTTGCAGTCCCTCGCTCCCGCCTAGCAGTCCCTCGCTCCCTCCTTGCAGTCCCTCGCTCTCTCCTAGCAGTCCCTCGCTCCCGCCTAGCAGTCCCTCGCTCCCGCCTAGCAGTCCCTCGCTCCCTCCTTGCAGTCCCTCGCTCCCTCCTTGCAGTCCCTCGCTCTCGCCTTGCAGTCCGCTTTATAAAGATTAATAATAATGTAGCGCTGTGTTAAATCTTGCTGCCGGTAGTACCTATTTTTGGCCACAAGATGGAGACAATCGCGATTAGAGACACGAGACATTGGGACTACATTTCCCGGCGTGCTTTGCAAAAGGACAGGAAGTGGGTGGGACACAGGAGGCTTACTTCCCGAACCTCGTGGAGAACGCGCCAGAGCGCGCGAGGGAACGAGAGAGAGCAGACGCAGTGCAAGACATCGCAGGAGGGCCTAGGCCAGAGCAAGAGAGAGACCTGTCAGTTCCTTATCGGGTCATTCGGCCTAAAGAGAAGGAGACCTCCGAGTTCCTGAGATTGCTGCAGATTAAAGAAGCCAAAGACCTGGAGTGAGGAGTTGCCGCGAGCTGATCGGATACGGAGAGCAGGCGGTGAGCGGGACAAGTCGTGGACAAGCAACAGAGAGTCAGACAACGGATCCGGCCGCTAGTATCCCCAGTCAAAATCGAGCGGAGAGACGTCCTGGGTCAGCGGAGCCTACAGCAACCGGTGGATGGGTGAGAGGCCTCCAAGGCCGTATGTAATTAAGGAACACACTGCTGTTTTCTCTTTAAAGTCCACAGGGCCCCAACTTGACTAGTCGAAGACATTCCTTAAGTAAATTCACTGGCCAGTTGAACAGTACCCGGGTACCACACACACATACACACCTTTTACATTCCGGGACTTAAACCTGTGCAGGACTCATTTTGTTACCAATCGGAACGGGAGTTAAAGTTACGTTCTGAATACATATTTTTCTCTTTTTCCGCTGCGCGTTTATCGTAATACGAAGAGATTGTATTTTGGGGTTCGCTACGTGTCTCTGTTTTCCGAACTATTGGGCAATTGCATATATTTTTCTGCTCGGTTGCGAATATTTTATTCTTCCGAAATACGAAGCCTCGTGTTTCGTTTCTTTTCCGCTACGCGTTTTACCGCAATACGAAAGTACTGTAATAATATCTGTGAATACCGTGTCTCAACATCTGCTTATTATTTTAGTAAACTATTTAAATGATAAAAACTCACAACGGTGTTGGAGTATATTTATTCCCTAGTGCGGGGAGACTGACCCGTGGTTCATTTTCAGCGGCTCCTCCGGGAGTGAGCGCTACAATAATAATAATAATAATATAATAATAATAATAATAATGTGTAAGTATATCCTTTCAGTGTTTTAGCAGATTGAATAGGAGATCTAGCGTATCAGATGTTAAATATTATATCTTTACCAGTTCAGTTTGCTCTGCATAGTTGCCATATAACATGTAACATATAACATATAACCAGGAACATGTATTTATTTTCAACTCCGTTTACCCTAGGCCTGCTATCCTACCCCCCCCCCCCCCAGGGGATCGGCGATCATGATTCACTGCACTAGAGAATTTATAGCCCCACAATGATGCTATGTAACCCTGTATTCC
Source organism: Leptobrachium leishanense (assembly GCA_009667805.1). Classification (NCBI taxonomy): domain Eukaryota; kingdom Metazoa; phylum Chordata; class Amphibia; order Anura; family Megophryidae; genus Leptobrachium; species Leptobrachium leishanense. The sequence continues at coordinate 32,535,174 of CM019072.1, read as the reverse complement.
TCTTCTGCAGCACTCACATTTTGATTCAGCTTCCCGGACCAGGCTCCATAACTGTGTGCTTTTAGATCCCAGCTGAACTTAGGAATGCCGGAATGCATGCACAAAGCAAACAAAAATGGCGAAAGCCCAATACTTCAATGAAAATCTACACCATAACATATCAAACCCCGTGACCTTTTTGGAAAATCATAAATAACATAGAATCGCCCCCATCCACTCCCCATAAGCTGCTGTCAAAGTAAACCACCAAACCCTGCAACACCCCCTAGATGTAGCAAATGCCTTTAATAACTATTTTGTTGGATGCGCCAACACCCTGATTGCTAAGCTAGCAATTGAAACACATTCAGAAAAGCAGCACACAAGTCAGATCCTTCCAACTGTGCAAAAACCCTGTATCAAAGAGAAATTCAGTTTTAGACCGGTGCCTGTCAGTGCCATTACTAAACTTCTCTATAACCCAAAAAATGAAACACCCAGTCTGGACCTGATCAAATCCCAGCAATGCTGCTGAAAATCAGCGCGCCGGCAATTGCAAAACCTGACGCAACCCTAATCAATGAATCCCTGGCGACTGGATACATACTCAAACTCTGGAAGACTGCGAGAGTGGTACCTATCCATAAAAGTGGAGACAATACTTTGGTATCCAACTACCGTCCAATATCACTGCTCCCTGTAATGTCAAAAATCCTGGAAAAATGTGTTTACACTCAATTACGCGATTACTATCAGTATTGGAACTATTTAACCCCAGATCAGTCCGGCTTCCATCCAAATCATTCAACCACAACCGCCCTTTCAAAAGTTTCCAATGATATCCAGGCTGGCATGGAACAAGGAAACCTAACTGGAGCATCTTCCTTGATTTTGCCAAGGCCTTTGACACAGTAGACCATGGCATCTTATTATAAAAACTTAAAAACTCCGGTATTGGTGATCGCACGCTAACCTGGTTTCCATCATATGTGTCTAATCGGTCATAATATGTGTCCATTTCTGACAGCACTTCCCAGTCACTTGCGGTGTACCCCAAGGCTCGATACTCGGCCCCCTGCTATTCACAATATTCATAAATGATCTGCCCAATGTCTGCAAAGCCTCAACTGTACACATGTACGCAGACGACACTGTAATCTATACCAGCCAACCAAATCTCCCGTAGCTGGAGGCCGTGCTGCAAGACCAATTCACAGAGGTAGAAAAGTGGATCAAAGTTAACAAACTTTTTCTAAATACTGGCAAAACTGTTACAATGCTCTTTGGAACAGCACCTAAACTACACAAATTGCAAACACCCCATCTATGTGTGGGGACAAAATCAAATGGCACGCTGACCACAATCACTTCTCTCAAATATCTAGGTATGTGGTTAGACCCAAATCTATCCTTTGGCCCCCACATCGAAAAACTCATCTAAACTTTACCCCAAATTAGGTGCCCTGTACAGAAACAAATCCTGCCGGAGCCCCGCGGTAAGAAAGCAGATTATACAACAAATGCTTATGCCGGCTATTGAATACGGAGATGTAGTGTATGCAGCAGCCCCGCAAACACACCTTCAGAAACTTACTACATTGTATAACTCATTCTGTCGCTTTGTGCTACAATGTAACTACATGACCCACCTTTGTGACATGTTAAAAGAACTAAACTGCCCTTCGCTGGAATCTAGATGCACCCTTCACCTTTCCAACATGGTGTTTAAGAGATTTTCTGGGAAGCTACCACCCTACCTGAATAGACTGCTTCCCTCAGCAGCTCCCTCATCCTATAACCTCCGATCCAGGACCTGCACCTTACTTGCAATACCACAATACAAAAAGAAAGTGTCTCGATCCTCATTTTCCTACAGAGCACCGCAATTATGGAATAACCTCCCAGACGCCATCAAATCTTCCCCCAGTCTTAGGTCACTCGAGCTCCCTATTAACATCGGAATGTACCTGTAAACATGTAACATAATGACTGTTTCCTTAATATTTATTTTCTGTTAATCTGTATATTTGTTTTGTGTTAATATCTTGCATTTTACTACTTTGTGTTTATGTAACAATGTTCTTGAACCCAGGACATACTTGCAAAGAAGAGAAATCTCAATGTATCCTTCCTGGTAAAATCCTTTTTATAAATTCTATAAATATTTATTCCATCTAGTGGCCAGAAATTAGACCAGTCTTTAACAATAATTGGCATTCAGAGTCTTGGTGCCATCTAGTGGCCATAGGAAAAATATGTCCTTTTAAAAGTCTTTTTATGAAAGAAGAAAATCTATTCGTTATTCCTTTTAAATTAGGATTGGCAAATTTACCTCTGCTTGTTATGGGTTGGGGGGGGGGGTTTTGTCCAGTCCTATTCTTTATATGCGTAACTCGGAAAGAGAAAAAATTGACAAGCACACAATTGTGCAAATTATCCTTGGGGTGTTCCAGTTATAATAAAAAGTGAAATCTCACTCACAAATTGCGCTGTCTATGACTCTTAGGGGAGCATTGAATCTCCTCTGCTCTGCGTGATCTGGGTTCAAAGGAGAGGAAAAAGTTTAGAGATTGAGCAGATTATTTTAGATTGTAAGCTCTTGAGCAGGGTCCTCTCGCCTACTGTACTGTGTGTTTAACCTGTAATGTATTTGTAGTTCTGTCTCCCACTGTACAGCGCTACAGAGCTTGTTAGTGCTTTATGAAACCTTGTAACTGTATTCTCTTCAGTAGAATTGAAGTGATGAATAAATGAATGGTTGGTACTCACATATTCCAGTGTTAGACTAGACTCCAGCTTGTAGGCAATCCGTGTTTACAAGGGGGCACTGAATCTCCTCTGCTGCTGCCGCTCTCCTCCACCTTGAATAATCAGGGCTGAATCGGTACTAAAGGAAAAATATACTTTATTCTTAAGAAAAATAAAATGGTACTACCGGCTGGTTGGAGTAGAGGTAACATCACTGCTCTGCGTGGAGAGAGCCTGTGGAGTCAAAGGTTCGATCCCGACGAGCAACCTCTCCAGTAAGTGTCCTTGGGTAAGACACCTAACGGTACATACTCGCCACCCAGGACTTACTTGAAAATGAGAGAAATCTCAATGTATCCTTCCTGGTAAAATCCTTTCTCTCTCAAATAAGAAGTATATATTATCAACCCCATAATAAGGGGCAATGTTCCACAAAAGTGTGTATAGACTATAGAGCAGACCTCAAAATTTCCACTCGCCTGCTCGCATTCGCGAGTGGAAATTAGCTGCGGACGAGTGGGGCGGACTGACCCGTTGGTTGTTGGGGCCAGGTTCAGTGTGCCGCCGCCTTAATTCACAGCTCCGGTATCAGACTCTTGGAGTTCGAATACGGAGCTGTCTGTCTGTCTGATCAGCGCTGCCTCCTCCTGCGTGACCTGTGAGATTCACGTTCGCGGGTCACCTGCCCACCTAAGTGCTGCGAGTCTACAAAGCATCATGTGGGTAGGTCAGGTGACGAGCGGGAGGGGGTAGCACCAATGCAGCATGTGTTCCCAGACTCATAACAAGAGTGTGGGAAGCACGCTGCAGCTCCGATCAGCACACCGAAGAGGTGGAGTCAGCCTGCATCCAGGAAGGAGGACAGAGCAGCCCAATCTGCTGACTTTGGTAAGTAACTTTTGGGGGAGAGGGGTGTAAAAAGAGAAGACAAGGAGAGTGGGGTGGAGAAGAGCATGAGAGGGGGGGGGGTGGAGAAGAGCATGAGAGTGGGAGGTGGAGAAGAGAAAGTGAGAGGGGATGAAAAAGAAAGAGAGGGAGTAAAATAAAGAGGGACTAAAAAGAATGAGAGGGGGTATAAAAAATGGCATTGGAGCTCCTACACACTGCACATTATTGTGAGTTTTATTGCTGTGGTGCTCTGATGCGTAGTGTGTATGACTGTATCAGAGCACCACAGCAATAAAACTCACAATAATGTGCAGTGTGTAGGAGCGTATCACAGAGCTCCACAGCAATAAAACACACGCTCATACACACTGCACATTACTGTATCAGAGCTCCACAGCACTAAAACTCATTAATGTGCAGTGTGTATGAGCGTGAGTTTTATTACTGTGGAGCTCCCTGATATGTACAGTGTGTATTAGTGCATCACAGAGCTCCACAGCAATGAAACTCGCGCTCATACACACTGCACATTACTGTGAGTTTTATTGCTGTGCAGCTCTGTGATACGCTCCTACACTCCGCACATTATTTCCCTTTATGTTTCCACTGCTTTGTTATATTATTAATGATAATAATTTTAAGAGGGTGCGTTTAGGGGCAGAGTTAAGGATATGGGTTGGGTGGCGAGTAACTCTTAAGGCCTGGCTAGTAGCTTGGGACCTGAAATGTTGAGCCCTGCTATAGAGTATATGAAACAATGATGTACAACATGTATAACCAGGCGATTTTACCATTGTCTGACCGAAGGTACCGACTGCTGTTTTTACATTTCTGCACTACTTGTGTTTAGCTCTAATTTTCCTGGTACAAGAATTGTAGTTGCCCCAGGCAAAATAAATCCTGTTATCCCATCAACCTATGTGTGCCAAAATACTGTCTCTCTTCCAAGATCCCTCAATGCCTTTAACAATTACACTTTCTCACACCTGATATGCTCTCCCTCCCTAATAGATTTTCCATCTTCTCCTCTGCCCCACTGTGCCTCTTACTCATTAGCCCTTGACATCCATTCACCACCCAAAGCCGTCTTCTTGTTCCCATAAATGTCTCCACTCACCCAGCTTAAAAAAAAAAAAAGACTCAAAAGTCATTTTTCACAACTTGTTGCACACTCCGTTTTTATGATAGTATTTTAAGTAAACCCTCATTTGATTCATCTGGGTGTCTAGTTTCTACCGATTTATATACGAGGGCAATCCCAAAAGTAAGGTCTCCAAAGCAGTGGGGACGTAGAGAAACTGTTCATACGGCTGTTGGCGACAGTGTTGTGATTGACGCTTCCTCCACTCCCTAACAAACATGCACGCGCTTCGCTGGGTTGCTCAATCTTGGCTTGGCAGCCCTTGAAAATGGAGCTCCCGTTGAACGCTACCACCAAGTGCGAAGTTCGTGTAGTCATTAGATTTTTGAACTCAAAAAAGGCATTAAACCGGTTGAAAATCATTGCCAAATTACGGAAGTGTATGGACAGTCGTGCATGGATGTCAAAAACGTTCGCAAGTGGTATAGAGCATTTACAGCTGGTCGTACTGACATTCACGACGAACGACGGATTCGGAGACCGTCAATTTCCAACACGACAGTTGCGAAGATTGAGGAAAAGATGCGTGAAGATCGGCGGGTCACTCTGGATGCTCTCTGCATTTTGGTTTCTGAGGTTTCCCGACGCACCATCCACAGGATTTTAACGGAAAAGTTGCAATTTTGGAAGGTGTGCGCAAGATGAGTACCACGTATGCTGGCAGAAGACCACAAATGGCAACGAGTTGATTCTTCCCGCAAATTTCTTTACCGCTATGCAGACGAAAAGGACAACTTCTTGGACTCGATTGTCACGGGTGACGAAACCTGGGCGTTCCACTTTACACCTGAGGCCAAACAACAATGACGCGAGTGGCGTCATCTATTTTCTCCCAAGCCGCGAAAATTCAAATAAACACAGTCTGCCGGTAAAGTCATGGCAACTGTGTTTTGAGACCGAAAGGAGGTGTTGTTGGTCGACTTTAAGCCTGCTGGGACCACAATAAACTCTGATAGGTACTGTGAAACACTGAAAAAACTCAGAGGGGCAATTCAGAACTGGAGAAGAGGAATGTTGAGCAAGGGCGTAAGCATTCTCCATGACAACGCTTGCCCACCCGTCAAACCGTCTCTCTCCTGCAAAACTTTGGAACTCCATCACCCACCCACCCTATAGTCCGGACTTGGCACCCAGTGACTACCACCTGGTCCCTAAATTGAAAGAACATTTGTCCGGGAGGCGACTCTACTCGGACGAAGAGGTGAAAGCGGAGCTTCAATGCTTCCTGAAGGACATGGCGGCAAGCTGGTATGACATGGGCATTCTAAAACTGCCACAGTGTCTACAAAAATGCGTCGACCAAAATGGCGATTATGTAGAAAAATAAAAAATTCTTCAACCTTTAAAATGCTGTAAATATTATACAAACTAAACGGTTGTTTGTATTTCTAAAAAAGTAGGAGACCTTACTTTTGGGATTGCCCTCGTACTTTATGTGGCCTATTTTAATTTCATGTTGAGCTAGAGCCAGTTAACCCTTTCCAGTGGCGACTCTAGGAACAATATTTAGTGGGGGCACATAAGATACCACCGTCAAAACTGGGGGGGGGCACTAATAATTTTCACCACTAAATCCTATCACTAAATAAAACTATCACCTGGTGTGAGCTAAAACCCCATCACTAAAGGAAAAATTTAGCGCTAGTCGCTAAAACTTGGCTCCTGACGATCTACTAACAGATCACTTTGTCAGTGGTAGTCCATGTTCAAGGTCGTTTGGCGCACGCTAGGGAAACGCTAAGACTCAGGCTGAGACCCAGCGCCAATGTGGTTATGTACAGGATAGAATTTTTTTTTCCAGTGCAGAGTGCTGGGTCATACAAGCTTGTATACTGTTAGTATGAACACATCCAGCGACGAGCCCTCACACCCCTGCATTATTAAAATCCTCCAAGGAGCCCGTATCCTCCATGTTTTGATGCACACCTATATTAAGGCTGATGGGCATTGCATGATAAATGCCACCCAACATCATGTAGAATCATTACACTACATTTAATAGATCCAAAAGGAAGGCCAGGTGAGCGACAAGAATGTCCCTGCTGCCACATATGTATTATTTATGTTTCAGGCCAAAACTAATCCATGTGTCCCAACAGTCACACTAATAATTCAACCGCTTACATACTATTAATAACCCCCAGCATAAAATGTTTAAAAATAGGCAATATATTATAATTGGGATAAAAGCCAGTAAAGGATACATTTATAATATAGCCTACTGCAACAGCAGCGATATTGCTGACCAGATCCAACTATGGTGCATGGGGCCAAGAGAACACCCGTGCTGCATTCCTTTCCTTTGCCTGTTCATTTTGGGTGAGGACCTGTGTTTTTTTTTTTGTTTTTTTTTGGGGGGGGTTTGGAGTTAGCACCATGGTTGAGCAGTAGGTAAAATGTTGCAATTAGCGCTCCTCAAAAAATTTGCGCCAGGCACCAAGTGATCTGTTAGTTGCAAAACCGCTAGAGATCTCTAGCTCTCCCCATGTTAAGTATAGGACGCGGAAAGCTCTGTCTCTGCCGCTCCCCTCTGCGAGTCCCTTCACTGGCTCCCCATCCACTGCAGAATTAAGTTCAAAATCCTTATCCTTACCTACAAAACCCTCACTAACTCAGCTCCCCACTATCTGTCCTCACTAATCACCAAATACACCCCAGCCCGCTCCCTAAGGTCAAACCGTGACCTGCGCCTAGCTTCTCCCCGCATCACCTCTTCCCATGATAGACTGCAGGATTTCTCACGCGCAGCCCCCACTCTCTGGAACGCTCTCCCTCGTACTGTCAGACTTTCCCCTAATTTCTCTTCCTTCAAACGCTCCCTTAAAACGTTCCTATTTAGGGAAGCCTACCACCCAACTCACTGACGCAACCATCAATCACTCTCACCTTACAGTCCTCTCCTCCTGTTTCCAAACCCAACCCTCCTAGATTGTGAGTTCCTACGGGAATAGGGCCCTCATCTCCTCCTGTACTGTTTGTCAAATGTTGTTCAATGTATTGTAACCCTGTCTATACTGTGCTTATTGTACAGCGCTGCGGAATATGCTGGCGCTTTATAAATAAAGAATAATAATAATAATAAAGTACAGTAAGCGCGCGGTATGAATCGCTAAGTGTTTTTCTTGTTTGTAGCAGGAGGCAAACGATCTGTTGGTCAGGCGCTAGACTGAATTAACCTGGCACTAACGCAAAACCACGCTGACGCTAGGGTTAGCTCACACCAGGTAATGGTGCCCTAAATAAGTATATATAAATAAGATTTCATAATCCCAGAGTAATGTGACGCGGTGAGTAATGTGATGCAATGATGCCTTTTTATTGTATTAACCTGATACTTAAATTCAATATTTTATTTGCTGCAATTCAGCAGTTTTCGCTGATTGTCTGATAGCTGCTTCAGCGACTCCAATTTAGGGAATTACAGTGACCATTCTTCAAATAGGGAAATCACCATATTTTCGGCAAAATGAATTCCCCCGAAATGTGGAAATGTGATGTAAAGCAGAGGATCTAAAGATGAATCGACCCTTTAGATTCTAACTTCCATAATTATTATTATTATTATTATTGTCATTTATATAGCGCCAACAGTTTCCGCAGAGCTTTACAATAACCAAAGGGAACGAGATACCGATAAACGGACATAGGATGGAAACAAGGGGCATAGAGGGCCCCACTGGTGTATTTAGGTTTTGTGCTGCCCTAGGCCTGATTAAACTCATGCACCCCCTAATTTAAAGGTCACACCTCTTCCTGGTTAAACCACGCCCTTCCTCTTTAGCCTCCACCTTTTCCTCTTAGAGCTCTGCCTTTTCCTCTCTTTATATAAAAAGTGGATACCATGTGCCTACTTGTATATTTTGTATACCATTTCAAATGTATCGAGATAATCAAATAAAATTATGAAATGTTTAAATTCAATCATTTTTACAAAGAACAGCCACGCATGTCAAGTATACTGAATCACAGCTGCTCTAATTGGTTGAATAAAATCCACAGAAATGTGCACTGTGTATGAGCGTGTCACAGAGCTGCACAGCAATAAAACTCAGAGAAAGCTGCACTATATATGAGCGTGTCACAGAGCTGCACAGCAATAAAACCCACAGAAAGCTGCACTATATATGAGCGTGTCACAGAGCTGCACAGCAATAAAACCCACAGAAAGCTGCACTATATATGAGCGTATCACAGAGCTGCAAAGCAATAGAACCCACAGAAATGTGCGGTGTGTGTGTGTGTGTATGAGCGTGTCACAGAGCTGCACAGCAATAAACCCACAAATGTGCGCGGTGTATGAGCGTATCAGAGCAACATAGCAATAAAACCCACAGAAAACGTGTGCTTTGGAGGGGGATTATAGTGAGGGGGGGCTGCCTGCTATGGGGGATTATAGTGAGGGGGGGCTGCCTGCTATGGGGAATTATAGTGAGGGGGTGCTGCCTGCTATTGGGGGGATTATAGTGAGGGGGTGCTGCCTGCTATTGGGGGGATTATAGTGAGGGGGTGCTGCCTGCTATGGGGGATTATAGTGAGGGGGTGCTGCCTGCTATGGGGGGGATTATAGTGAGGGGGTGCTGCCTGCTATGGGGGATTATAGTGAGGGGGTGCTGCCTGCTATGGGGGGGATTATAGTGAGGGATGCTGCCTGCTATGGGGGGGATTATAGTGAGGGGGCTGCCTGCTGTGGGGGGGATTATAGTGAGGGGGTGCTGCCTGCTGTGGGGGGGATTATAGTGAGGGGGTGCTGCCTGCTATGGGGGATTATAGTGAGGGGGTGCTGCCTGCTATGGGGGATTATAGTGAGGGGGTGCTGCCTGCTATGGGGGATTATAGTGAGGGGGCTGCCTGCTGTGGGGGGGATTATAGTTAGGGGGCTGGCTGCTGCAGGGGGAGGATTAAGTGAGGGTGGGCTGCCAGCTGTTGGGGGGGCGAGAATAAAGTGAGGGGGCTGCCTGCCTTATCTTGCAAGTTCCCCCCATTTTTCACAATGTTGTCAAACACACAGTGGGTGAGTGAGTCATCACTCACCACCAGCATCACCGCTCCAAATCGATCTTGCTGCCGCCACTGCCAGCCTCTGTACACTATCCGCTCCTCCAGGCCAGCCTCCGGGTCCTTAACGCAGGCTCATTGTTGCAGCCAGACTCCACCGCTCCCGTTTATCCTCCTCTGCCGCTACATAACACGTGACGTGGTCATGTGAATGTAGGGGCGACGTCAATGCAGCGTGCCGTGCTGGTGGCTATAATGTGGGAGGCACGTACGCTGCCTCGAGGACTCGAGTCAGGAGACACGTTCTGATCGCGGCCGCTGGGGATAAACAAACCGGCGGCCGCCGGTCACACTGAGCGGCACTGCAGGGCGACGTTTTTACTGCGGAGGCCGTTTTTTTTTTTTGCCGCCCCGGAAAAGTGCCGCCCTATACCTATTCGGCTTAGGCCAAGATACATGCCTGGAGGGCCCTGCTCATAGGAGCTTACAATGTAAAGAGATTGGGGTTGAGGAAGACCAGTGGAATTTTACTATATAGCCAGATCATTAGTGCCAGTGGTTTGGGAATGGTGGGGCCATAGAAGCAGCTTCAATCATGTGTGAGTAGGTGAGCAGAGGGATGAGTTGCATCAGTGATATGGGACGCTAATCTGTAAGGTCAGGGGAGAGTTTAATAGGGCGAGGCAAGACCGTCCCTAAAATGCCATTAATCAAGGGAAACATGAAATGAATACACTGTGAGGCATGTAGTCTACCCATTAACCCCAAAATACCATAAATCAAGGAAAAATAAAATATATCCTGTAAGGGATAAAGCCTACCCATTAACCCTTAATATACAACTAAACCAAGGCAAAAGCGAACGTAATACACACTGTAATGTATAGTCTGAACATTAACCACTTCACTGTGGAGCCATTTCAACCCTGTGAAAATGTTTACGTGCACGTGTTTATTTAATGTTTTATCACTTTTGTTTTATACTGAATATAGTCATGTTGGTGAAGGACACGACCGTTGTAAGTACTAATTTACCCTACGGGTCCCAAGCATCCCCTGCAACTGGTCATCACGCCTAGCTCCTGCTGATGAGGGTTCAACAAACCCGAAACAGCACTGTCCTAGGAGTGGTTTTGACCAGTTGCATAAAACTGATCTCTGCTAAAAAAAAGCCATCTAGTATGTCATGGCATTGATTTAAGGGTTCTGTGTAATAACCGACACCGGATGCAACAAAAGTGAGACCGATGTCATTTGCATATCCTACCCAGAGTTCCTTGCTGCATGTGGGGAATGTGGCACAGGAGCTCTGGGATGCAGTTCTTTGAATTGCTGTGATGTGCAGATGGCTTCTGCAATAATAGACATAACCATTATAGCGTGGAGGCTTTTTCTCGCTTTTTGTCCTCCACCACAACCGTTGGAGAAATTTTTATATAGAATTTACATCATTGCATACCAAGTGGGAATATAGTTTTTGTAAATTTTTAAACCTATAGGACATATTTTCTTCCCTATTTTTTTTGTTTGTTTCATCAAAGTTAACCGTAGTTACAGCGGTGAAAATCACATGTGTTGCAGCCACAGTGAACTTCAGGTCTCCAGAGAAGCAAACTTCAGCTATGAGGCTGGGTTCACACCTAGCCGTTTTTACGCGCGTTCGTGCACGCTTTAAAACGCAGGAACGGGAAATCCCATGCTTTGCTATGGGACCCATTCAGACCTAAGCGTTTTACAGCGTGCAGGAACGCGCGTTAAAACGGCCAACGCAAAAAGAAGTTCGGGAGCTTCTTTTCGGGCATACAGCAGCGCGTTCGCGGCCATATCATAGCCGCGAATGCGCTGCAACGCGCGTTTTTTTTGTATGTGCGAACGCGCGTTAAAAAAAACGCGCGCATTGCGCGACGCAGCGCTACGCCCGGGTGTGAACCCAGCCTTATTACAGCCAAAAGTTGCTTTTAAACAAGAGCACCTGCATTATTCTTCAGTAGAAGTGAACTTCATCCTTCTGCTTCCTCTTAATAGATTGAAAGTTCTATTTGTTTTTTCTTTCTTCAGTAGGATTACGCTACATCTTGATCTGTCTTGCCTCAGTTATTCTTGGTTTCCAAAACTAAAACAATTTTACAGCTTAGCACATGATCCAAACCGCCAGCAGAGGTTGCTTGACAAGACTCATGTCAGGCGGAAAACTCGCGGTTAACAGAAAACCCAACCGCAAGCCTGATTAGCCGTTATCTGATTGCCATGTGCTTTCCATCCACGAGTTAGTGGGTGGTCTGCTAATGTAGAGCCTGGACACAAATGATGGTTTTTGTTTTTTCACCTTTAGTTCTGGCCAATGTGAGCAATGCTGGGTTACAGCCAAAAATACATAAATCTAATCTCTAATCTTTTTAGATTTTTTTTTTTTCCAGAACTTCTCTTGTTTTTTTTTTTTTTTTAACGATCTAAATCATTTGAACAATAGACATGTGCACAGCACAAAATTTCGTTTTGAACTAATGGATTAGTACTAAAATGCAATTTATTTAGTTGCTAAAGAAATTCGTTTTCAGTTCTTTAGTATGAAAACTAATTTCGTTCATCCGAAAACCAGTGGATACAATTATTATTGTAGTGGCTCCTCAGAGGGCTGAGATCGCTGCTTGTTACAGTATCTCTCACTCTCAGCACAATGTGGGCCATATTACATAGTTGGTGCTAACTTAACCTTCCCAGAGCCATTATAGCCTATGGAGGTTTTCAGTTTACAACAGGTTAAGTTAGCACCAACATTGTAATACTGCCCCGTGTCAGGCAAAGCTGTTACAGTAACTGACTGCTGCTCATCACAGCACAGAGTTTCTGTAAAACTAGTAAATAATATTTTTATATGTAAGAGGTTAGAACAATATTATTTCCTTGTTTTACTGAAACTCTGAGCGCTGTTACAGTCAGTTACTGTAACAACTGAGCCTGATACCTTGTAGTGAGAGATAATGTAACAAGCAGCCGATCTCAGCGCTCACAGCCACTATATTTAAAGGGCTAAAAAAAAAAAAAAAGGCTCCTCTCTGTATAATGTTTAGAACATCCTCCTGCATTAATTAATACCCCTCTTTGTATAATGTAGATAACATCCTCCTGCATTAATGTCCCTCTCTGTACAGAACATTCTCCTCAATTTATACCTTTCTCTGTATAATGTATATAACATCCTCCTGCATTAATTAATGCCACTCTCTGTATAGAACATCCTACTGCATTGGCATGTGGAGGGTGCAGATCTTCGGATGTTGCGATGTTGCGCTCTTCATTGCTGGTCTCCTCCACTCAATGTAATATCACAAAAAGGACTGAAACTAAAATGTAGTGCATTTTGTTTTAGTTTCTTTCGTTTTTTGTACTGAGCAGTTTCGTTTCTCTTGAGTCATACTAAAACTAAATTATCCCAAAATTCGGACTAAATCGTTTTAGTACTAAAACGAATGCACATGTCTATTGAACAATTGTGTGAGTGCCTGGCAAGTGCTCATGGGTGGAAGACACACAATTCCATATTGTTCTTTCTATTAGACATTCAGTATATCCAAGGTGGGCAGGTGTATGACAGAGCTGCAAATCACTAACCCCCTAACAAAGTTGTTCGCAATCACTTGGTTTGAATGACATTCTTCGATAGACCCAATAAGTCCTGAATATTTGCCTTTAATTTCAGGTTTAAATTTTAGATCTTTTTAATATGGGAAGTTGGGGGGGGGTGACAGGACTGTATGGAGTGCCTAGACAGCACCAAATGGTAAATGGCGCCTTTAGAGGGGATCTGATAACCTTATATAAATATATACGGGGCCATTATAAACCATTGTCTGGAAACCTATTCATTAACAGGACTATACACAGGACACGAGGTCACCCATTTAGACTGGAAGAAAGAAAATTCTGCCTAAAGCATAGGAAAAGTTATTTTATGGTGAGAACAATAAAGCTGTGGAATTCTCTGCCTGTTGAGGTGGTTGGGTTAGAGACTGTACAGACTTTTAAAAAACGACTGGATGATTTCCTGCAGACACAGAATATTGAGGGTTATAATATTTAATATGTGGGTAAAAGCTTCTTGAGCCAAGGAGAAATCTGACGCCATCTGGGGTCAAGGAGGAATTTTTCCCAGTGTGTTGCATATTGGCGAGCGATTCAGACTGGGTTTTTTGCCTTCTGTTGGATCAACAGCAGTAGGTGATGTGTGAAAGGCTGAACCCGATGGACGCATGGCTTTTTTCAGCCTATGTAACTATGTAAGGTAGTGGCAATTCCCCAAATGGTTCTGCACCAATGGCAGAATTGTTGCAATGCCAATCGGTCCTGCAGGTGAACCAGGAAGGTTTCAATGTGTGGAATATACAAAAGTGTCTCAAGACCTGTTATCCAACCTGCTAGAGCAGCCAGGCAGTGCTTGCCATCTTCTCCATAACACAACATTCATGATTTCTTGCACATGGCGGCACCTCTGTGGACAGATTGGTAAGAAAAAGACATGGTTGTATGATGTTTTGGAATATAAGCAGCAGTGGGGTGAGGGGGACATGGGCAATGGATGGAGTAACTTACACATTTAGGAAGTGTAGGGTGAGAGAGATGAGTGATGGGGGAACGCACAGGGCTCTAAGGAGGTCATAGCGCTGCACAGGGCTGGCCCAAGCCACTGTGCTGCCTGGAGCGAAGGAGGTAGTGCTGCCCCCCCCCCCGAAAAAAAACACAAACACGTGACATGTATGAGTGCATCACAGAGCTCCACAGCAATAAACCTCACAGCAGTGTGTGTGTGTGTGTGTGTATGAGCGTATCAGAGCCCCAGACCAGCTCACACATGGATATACAGTCAGGTCCAGAAATATTGGGACATCGACACAATTCTAACATCTTTGGCGCTATACACCACCACAATGGAGTTGGAATGAAACAAACACAATGTGCTTTAACTGCAGACTGTCAGCTTTAATTTGAGGGTATGTACAACCAACTCAGGTGAACGGTGTAGGACTTACAGCAGTTTGCAGATGTGCCTCCCACTTGTTAAGGGACCAAAGGTAATGGGACAATTGGCTTCTCAGCTGTTCCATGGCCAGGTGTGTAATATTCCCTCATTACCCCAATTACAATGTGCAGATAAAAGGCACAGGGTTCATTTCAAGTGTGCTATTTGCATTTGGAATCTGTTGCTGTCAACTCTCAAGATGAGATCCAAAGAGCCTTCACTATCAGTGAAGCAAGCCATCATTCGGCTGAAGAAAAAAAACAAACCCATCAGAGAGATAGCAAGAACATTAGGCGTGGCCAAAACAACTGTTTGAAACATTCTCAAAAAGAAGAAACGCACAAGGTGAGCTCAGCAACATCAAAAGACCTGGGAGACAACGGAAAACAACTGTGGTGGATGACCGAAGAATTCTTTCCCTGGTGAAGAAAACACCCTTCACAACAGTTGGCCAGATCAAGAACACTCTCCAGGAGGTAGGTGTATGTGTGTCAAAGTCAATAATCAAGAGAAGACTTCACCAGAGTGAATCAGAAGGTTCACAAGATGTAAATCATTGGTGAGTCTCAAAAACAGGAAGGCCAGATTAGAGTTTGCCAAACAACTCCTAACAAAGCCTTCACAGTTCTGGAACAAGATCCTATGGACAGATGAGACCAAGATCAACTTGTACCAGAGTTATGGGAAGAGAAGAGTATGGAGAAGGAAAGGAACTGCTCCTGATCCTAAGCATACCACCTCATCAGTGAAGCATGGTGGTGGTAGTGTCATGGCGTGGGCATGTATGGCTGCCAATGGAACTGGTTCTCTGGTATTTATTGATGATGTGACTGCTGACAAAAGCAGCAGGATGAATTCTGAAGTGTTTCGGGCAATATTATCTGCTCACATTCAGCCAAATGCTGCAGAACTCATTGGACGGCGCTTCACAGTGCAGATGGACAATGACCCAAAGCATACTGCAAAAGCAACCAAAGAGTTTTTGAAGGAACAGAAGTGGAATGTTATGCAATGGCCAAGTCAATCACCTGACCTGAATCCCATTGAGCATGCATTTCACTTGCTGAAGACAAAACTGAAGGGAAAATGCCCCAAGAACAAGCAGGAACTGAAGACAGTTGCAGTAGAGGCCTGGCAGAGCATCACCAGGGATGAAACCCAGCGTCTGGTGAATCGATGTCTATGCATTCCAGACTTCAGGCTGTGATTGACTACAAAGGATTTGCAACCAAGTATTATTAAGAAGGGAAAGTTTGATTTATGATTATTATTCTGTCCCATTACCTTTGGTCCCTTAACAAGTGGGAGGCACATCTGCAAACTGCTGTAAGTCCTACACCGTTCACCTGAGTTGGATGTACATACCCTCAAATTAAAGCTGACAGTCTGCAGTTAAAGCACATTGTGTTTGTTTCATTCCAACTCCATTGTGGTGGTGTATAGAGCCAAAGATGTTAGAATTGTGTCGATGTCCCAATATTTCTGGACCTGACTGTATTGCCCCAGACCAGCTCACGCATGGATATATTGCCCCAGACCAGCTCACGCATGGATATATTGCCCCAGACCAGCTCACGCATGGATATATTTGGCCCCCCTGCTCATATGGGTATATTTGCCCCCCAGCTACTGTCTGCTCCCCCCGATTAGATCCTGCCGGCAGCCGCGTGTTTTTCCCTCCTACGTGCAGCCGCCAGCATGAATATCTGCCACTCGCCTGGGGTTCTATACACCAGCCAGCTGCGATCCCGCGGCTGGCTGGTGTATAGAACCCCAGGCGAGCGGCAGATATTCATGCTGGCGGCCGCACGTAAGAGGGAAAAACACGCGTCCGCCGGCAGAATCTTCTGGGGGGGACGCTTGGATGCCCCCCCGAACTGGGGGCCAGGGCCACCGCCCCCCCCCGCACACCACTGGCACATACCTGACGGCTGGTGGGTAAGCTGGCTGGTCCAGGGCCCAGCGGGAGCAGCAGACAGACACTGTACTGGGCTGCCTGCCACACGTCTGGATCCCGCGCTCCCATCTGGACGCATGCGTGCAATGTATCAATGCGCCGGCCCACCATAGCTGCTGACGCACTGCTGGCGCTGACAAGAAATAGTGCAGCAGCAATGATGGGGCGGGCGGTGCGAAAATTTGCCGCTGGCAAATTTTCTGCACCTGGAGCAAGCGCTCCACTCTGCTCCATCGTCGGGCTGGAGCTGCAGCCAGATTGCCAACGGGTTAGAAAACCCATTAGTGCTCCTTTTTAATTTGCAATTCGTAGCACGAGTTTGCTGTGCTTTGCACTCCCTATACCTAAACACAGGGAACGCAAAGTGAAAGCACAGATTAACTAGCGTGGTCCTAACAAAAAAGTTACGACCACCTCAGAGGTGTAGGTACCGGATTGCGCTGCTGCAGAATCCGTTACCTGCAGCTCACCCCCCCCCACGAAAAAAAAATTCACATACTCCCCTCTCATCCCACGGCGAGAATGGTGGCCCAATCCACTGCTTCTGGTCGCCGGGAGACTGGGGGAAGAAAGTCCCCTGTACAAGGAAACACCGATATAGACCTGACTCATGCCAAGTAGTATCAATGCTTATTTTTCCTAAAATTAGGTTACTTAAATCATTCATTTCTTGTTTAATGGAATATATTTGGGAATTATAATTTAACCAGAGCCCATGGACCAAGTGTCTATTTGATGGATTTGACTGTTTGTTTTTTTTGGCCTGAGTTTGTGGTTTGGTTCCTTTTTTAAGAATGAAAATCCGTCATGTAGTACCATATATTATAATGCTTCTGATTTTCCTAGTAATTATGTACAAGGTAATGTAGCGCTGTTTTAGTTCTGTTTCTGTACTTGCTCATTTCTGGCCACCAGGGGGAGACCAGCGCAATGTAAACTATACTGGACACTTTGGGACTACGTTTTCCAGCATGCTTTGGGGCAGAGACAGGAAGTGGGTGGGGAGAACAGGGAGACATCCGCAACCTCGTGCGGAGGAGAGCCAGTGCGCGCCAAGGGGTGAACAGAGCAAGACGCACGTGAGACAAGGAGCGATTGTGACCAGGCCGGAGCGCAGGTGCTGCCTTGCAGACGCTGGAGATCGGTTTCAGTGACTTGCCAGAGACCTAGTAATCCACCGCTGAGAGGTTTACACAGATACAGAGGTGCAGATTGGACCCCGAGTTAAGAGACCACGATGATCTAATGGGAGTGCAGGCGGTGAACTGAGAATCTTGTGGCAGAGACGGACAAGCAAGACAAGCGGATCCGGTGGCACAGAGTCCCAGCCCAATCGAGCGGAGAGACGTCCTGAGTCGAGCAGGGTGCAGAGTATCTGGCGGATGGGTGAGAGGCCTTCCAGGCCACAATACATTAACAAAGCACGCTGCAGTTTGCTTAAATCTACAGGGCCCCAACATGACTAGTCGAAGACACATTGAATTCATTCACTGGCCAGTTGAATCTAGTACCCGGGTACCAACACACGCATACACGTACACCTTCTTGGTTGGGACACCACCTGTACGGGACTTACACTCCAGCAACGAAGGGGTTAAAATTTCCTTTTTTACCGCTGCGCGTTTCTCGCATTACGAATTCCTGTAAATATATATATACTGTGCCTGCCTTATATATGCCAGTTTATTTGAGACCAGTAAACTATATAACTTATACACCAGCACTGTTGTGGATTTTATATTTATTCCCTAGTGCGGGGAGACTGACCTGAGGTTAAATTCAGCGGCTCCTCTGGGAGTGAGCGCTACAGTAATATTGTTGTAGTGAAATGTTGTTGCTTTACCCCCTCCTGCACACCTGACCCATACTGCACCCCTGCTTGCCCTACCCTATATAGTGTGACGCCTGTCCAGGTCCTGAGCCTGTATAACCTCCTCCATATCACTTAAGTAGGTTATCGAAGGACCCAGATCAAATGTCCAATCCCAACTATTCCTGTTGTAATAGTCTTCTGCGGCTAAGTAGCTGCAGAGCTGCTTTCAGTGGAGTGCAGAACAAGGAATTGTCACAATTAACCCTCTGACGGTGTTCCTGAGTTTGTCTCGGGTTAAATTTCACCGCTGACGGTGGTAACCCCGAGACACACTCGGGCTGTATACATCACCTCTCCCTGCGCTCCCTCGCTGATCCTCTCAGTCTCCTCCGGCGATCACAGCATTTTACTTCCTGGTTTCCTTCTCGCGAGGAGGGAACCAGGAAGTATGAGGTCGCGATCGCCGGAGGAGTTGTGGGGACATCGAGGGAGCGCAGGGAGAGATGATGTATCCAGTGGCATCCCAAGTGTTGCTCGGGGCAACCGCTTCCGGCATTGGAATTTAACCCCGAAGCCACACTCGGGAATACTGCTAGGAGGGGGGCAAAAATAAATGAATATATAGAGCGCTTTAAGACATAGAAATTAAAAATAAATAGACCACCAGGGAGGTTAAGGCTTTAATTTACGTGCAATTTCTTGATGTGTTGATGCCAGACTTCTTGCCAGAGCTTATATTGTGCCTGATATCACTCCATGTGAAGTGTCCACATCCGGATTACCCTTTTATGCTTGGTGACTAGGTCAACAAGTCAGATTTACATGGCGTTTGACTCCTCCAAGGCCTGAATTGTCACCTGATGCAGAGGAACGGGCCTGTCATTTTGGTTTAGGAACCATCATTTTGGTTCCTGTGGTTTAAGTTTCCCCAGTAATGGCACAAGGTAGTTGAAACCTGAGAGCCTGGCTGAAACTAGTCAATCTGCTATGAATTCGTCCTTTTCTTGCTGTCTTGTAGATTTTGTTTTCCTTGCTTGTGCTACACACATTGAACTAGAAAAATGAACCTATCCGGTTCAATGATTGGCGCTGATCTTGTATGTACATCCAAATAATCTTTGCTGCCCATCTATTATTCTGCTTCCCTAAGCAAAGCTGTGAGGTGTAAATGCTTTAGACTAGCTGTCTGTATTTGACCAGTACTCACACGATGAAGTTCAGCAGATAGCTTCAACTCAGCAAAACTGACGCGTAGAAAGCTGAATCCAGCTGAAGAGTGTAATGATCAGACTGACAATCTTGAATAGTGTACAGCAATGCAGGTAAAAAGACATTAGATTTGTCCAGCAGTGAGCACAGAATGGCTGCTATGTGACCAGGAAGTAACTAACAAGATACCGAGCAGAGGGGTGGGAACTAGCTGGATACAGAAAGCTAGGGAAACCCAGAAGGGACAAAATAGCTATGAACCCAATAGCATGTAAGCAGCAAAGGCAGATTCAACACAAAACAGAAAATAATACAATAAGTCCTAAATCATGGGGCATGACCCCTATAATGGATGTATCCTTCACCCTCTTATACCATAAAAACAAATACACCTACAATGTGGTGTGTATATAGGGCCTCTTGAAAGGGGGGCCTCACCCAACGTTTCACGATATCGATATGTCACACACGGCAATGGTACCTCAAAAATATATTATATTTATATGACGGTTCAAAACTGAAACCATCAGTCACGCATGTGCATTGACACTATGAAAATTAACGCGCAACACATCGGACTATTCGGAAACGGAAATATGTCATTTAGAACATAGAACGATCATATCCATGTGGATATTACCAACAAGGTGCATCTAATTGGCTAATTAAAGGACGATATAAAGATTCTAAAATCAAAGCTTATCCATTCACTCCTGACTGATGAAGCTTGCAACACGCAAGTAAAACGTGTTTCGGGAGTACTGGAATTTTGTTCTGTTTTAATTGATATAAAAATTTTCAATACTATTTTGACCATTTTTTTACTTTTTCTGCCAAACAACTTTGGAGATGCACTCTAAATCCCCATCTGGCACCCATACCTCGAGTGAGGAGGGACCCCCTCTGAAAGGATAAGAGGTCCATATGCTCTAGTACAGAGCCACCTATATAGGAGGTTTTGAATCACGTGAGTTGACAACCACTGGTGTGTGTGTGTGTGTGTATATATATATATATATATAATTTGTGATGATACACGATCTTGCAAATCAGATTTTATTTTTTGAGGTACCATTGCCGTGTGTGACATATCGATATTGTGAAACGTTGGGTGAGGCCCCCCTTTCAAGAGGCCTACAAGATTATACTACTGTAGCGCTGCTTTAAAGACTGTGTTCTGCTGCATTTAATTATTATGGCCACCAAAGGGAGACAGAGACCGAATAGACTATGCTGGACAAACACTGAACTACATTTTCCATCATGCTTTGCGTGAGAACAGGAAGGGGGGTGGAGGAGAAAGAGGAAGGAGAACAGCAGCCTTGTGGAAAGGCATGTTCAGAGTGAGCTGAGCAGTGAAAGGTGGAGGACGCACGTGAAGACTGTCGAGGATCGTGACCAGGCCGGAGTACAGGCGCTGCCTCACCGGTTCTGGAGATCGGGACTGTGACCGGGCTGAGACCTACCTATGCAGCGCTGAGAGGTCTGGTGATAATCTGGTTCCGGCTGGACCCCGAGTTAGGAGACCGCGCTGATCGATTGGGAGTTCAAGCGGTGGATCGTTGTTCCAGTTGCGGAGATTCGACAAGCAGGGAGCGGATCCAGTGGCAGAGAGTCCCAGTACACAGCGGGGAAGATCCTTGATCGGGTGCTGGACAGCTTGCATATCGGATGGGTGAGAGGCCTCCCAGGCCGCAGTTCCAAAAATAAGAAACACACGCTGCAGTATTGTTTAAATCCACAGTGCCCCAACGTGACTAGTCGAAGATTGTTTTATTTCATTCACTGGCCAGTTGAATACAGTACCCGAGACAATACACATACACCTTTTTGAGCTATTATTCACAGGATTTACACTCCAGAACTGCGGGAGATAACCGTTACTTTTGCCGCCGCGTGTTTTTCCCGCGTTACGAATCCTTGTCATTTAAATACCGTATATACGTAATATTTGCTGCTTTATTGGGATCAGTAAAGTATATAATATAAGAAAATCCACAACAGTGCTGGTGTATAGTTATTTCCTAGTGCGCGGAGACTAACCCGAGGTTTATTCAGCGGCTCCTCTGGGAGTGAGCGCTACACTACGATCCACTTTGGGCTCCTTCTCTGGTATTTTCACTCGAATCTGCATTGAACATCTTCTGGCTATTTTTGAGATAAGTCTTCTGTGTTATTGGATTGATTTCTATCCACGTATACTTCTAGTCATCTGTATAGATCTATAGCGCTCCCTATATACAACACATTGAACTAGGCTTAGACTATACCCAATTGGTAGTTTAAATCTTTAAATGAACATGAAAGCTGTATATTCGCATAGCTAGTCACTTAAAATGAAGAACTCCAATTCGTATTTTAATGATCAGCTTTGGGTCCGGCTTTTCATATCCAGTTACTGAAATCGCAAACTTCAAAGGGCTTCTGGACACTGGTATGTGAGGGTCAGACTCTGACTGGGATTTGACCAAATCATTTGCTATTGGGAAAGGCAGATAAGGTATGGAGTCTTTTTGTAGCTTCAGCCTAAACATACCAATTTGTTGCATTCACTGGCATTTCCTAACAGGAGCTAATATTGTATCATAGTCTTACGTTATCTAGGAATGCAAATAAAGCTTTGAGTATGCCAAAAAGTTGCTCGAGAAGACGTTTTCTCTCTCTTATATTGATGTACCCAGGATTTGGGGATGGATTAACACAGGGGAGGATAATGCTGTAGCTCTAAACCCATGCCTTTTAAATGGGGCCCACAGGTGGATCCAGTGAAGGAGCACAGGGGGCATTAGTCCCCCTCCGAGCTGCAATCCCATTGTAGGAGATACAGGAGACCTTTGGAAATTTGAAACCTTGTATCTCTGGTTCCATACAACCTACGTGCATCGAAAGAAATGTCATTGGAAAGGACCGTCTCTGGAAAGTTACAAAAAATAAATAGAAAAAAAAAATATTAACAAGAAAGGAATTTTTTTTTTTTTTTTAGAGTTTGTTTAAAACCACTTTTTTGGGTACCCAGTAAAATCTATAACCACAAAGGTTTGGATGATAAAATGTGGGGAAAATAAATTGACATGGTAAAAAATGATGGCAATCTGAATACTTACTGAATTTTAGAATTGTTTGTTTTTTGTGTTTTTTTTTTTTTTTTATATGGAATTTATGATGGGACCTCTTTCTTCCCCCCCCCCGGGGTCCTGGAGTGCCGGGCTGACATCCAAGATGTCAACCCGCACCAGGGGGGCCAGCAATCGGCCAGAATCCCGGCCGATTGCAGCCTCCTGTGCTAGGACGCGCTCAGTGCGTCCATAGCACAGGAGGTGCACTTGGCATGACGCGCTGAACGCGTCCTTAGCAGCCAAGAGGTTAACTCATGACTTCAAATATGGTTTAAATGACATGAGCAAAAAAGGTCAAAATTAGCTCTGCACATGGGAAGTGAAATGGCTCAGAAGCAAAGGGGCTACTGACTATGTATCCAACATTTGGAATTGACTTGACAAGCTTATTTCCTGGATACACTTGAAATCTATTAACCTCTATAGTGTGTATACTGTGTATCCATCAGGTGTATATATGGGTGTGTGTATATAGTTATGTTTGTGTACATTGATTTTGTGTGTGTCTGGGTGTTTGTAATACAGCTGTGTGTGTCTGGGTGCATATCCCAGTTGTCGATGGACAGTCTCTATCTTGGGCCCAAGTCCCCTTGCCCCTCTTTCTTTCCTAATATCCCTCCATTTATGATCTCTTTTTCATATATTCAGGAAGTGCAGAGTAACGGAGCTGCAAAGCAATATAACCCAAGGCAACATGCCTGTAAACTATAATAAATGCAGTCAGAAGTTGTTGTGTCTAAGATACTTTTTTTTTTTTTTAACCTCTCTGGTGGTTTTCCCAAGTGTGGCTTGGGGTTAACTTTCAGTGCTGAAAGAGGTAACCCCGAGCCACACTCGGGCTGGATACATACCTGTGGTCCCTCGCTGACCTCCACGATCGCATTCTCCTCCGGCGATCGAGCCGTCCTGCTTCCTGGTTCCCTTCTCGCATTACCTTATGCGGTTTAAAAATCAGACGCAGAGTTCCAAAGTGCTTCTCGTAGTAGTGCGGCGGTCTAAGTTTTCGATGAACCAATATGTAATAACACTTTGTGCCATCCACACTTTTTGGCATCATGGGAAATGAGGAGGTAGGTTAGTTTTTTATTTTATTTATTTATAAAGGATTTTACCAGGAAGGATACATTGAGATTTTTCTCGTTTTCAAGTATGTCCTAGGTTCACGAACATTGAGTGGTTACAGAAATACAAAATAGTAAAATGCAAGATATTAACACAAAACAAATATACAGATTGACAGAAAAATAAATATGTAGGAAATAAAGTCATTATGTTACATGTTTACAGGTGCATTTCGTATTGAGGTATGCTAATAGGGAGCTCTTAAGGGACTTTAGACTGGGGGAAGATTTGACAGTGTCTGGGAGGTTATTCCATATTTGTGGTGCTCTGTAGGAAAATGAGGATAGTGCAGCATCATTGTTCACATAATTGAAAAGTGGACAATAATGCTGCATTACGAAGAATTTTTATTTTTAAAAGTTATCTTTACATATAACCTGGTCATGCTCTGTCTTTTCCAATGATACCTTGCATCTCCCTGTATGTTTTTTGGTTTAGGATATACAGGGGTCCAAAGGACCCCCCTGTATCTCTATCATTGGGAATTCTCGGCCCAGCAGGGGGAAGTACCTTTCTGATGTCGTCACGCCGGGGAGGTCCTCGAAATTTCAAGTCCTGAGCCATTAGCCAGGCCTTAAGAGTTACTCGCCGCCAGTTGCCCCACCTAACCCCTACCCTTAACTCTGCCCCTAAACACACCTGCTTAAATTATCAGATACATGTAAAAATATTTTAAAAATGGACCTTATTTTCGTTAAGTAGTGTCCATTGCGTGCTACACCATGCCGGTTTACTTTGCGACACAGTGATTAGCAGCACTAGGGCGAGGAATATTTTATCAAAACAAATTAAAATATATTACATTTTAAACATTAAACGCATTAATCTAAAAAATATAAAACCTTAGAATAAATATAATTAAAATTGATTAACCCCTACACTCACCCCCCAAATTGCCAGACACACACAGTTTAAGCTTTGGCCATTGAGGGAGGTGCCCCCCCCCCCCCCACACACAGACTTCACTGAATGACAGTGTCTCTCCTGTGTGTGTGAGATACGTGAAATCTACAGGGCTGTGGGGCTGTCTCCCTCAATGCACGCTGTAACTCACGGTCTCTGAGCAGCCAGCCTAACCACAGACACTTTTCTTCACAATGTAAAAGCAGCAACCCAGTACTTGTTCCAGTGACCAAGACGCTGGGAGCAGCTACCTTCCCTGACCCAGCGCTGTCACTCACTCACTGGCCGGGGACTGGGCAGGCATGGGCAGTGGACATCTGGCACGCCCCCTCTGATGTCATCAGAGGTGGCCTGTTGCCTTGGATTCCCTGTGCGGGCCTTAAGAAAAACACAGCCGCCGACTGGAATATGCAGCGCAGGCGGCACAAAATAATTTATTGTGCTGCCTGCATGTGCATTTGCACTCGTAAAATGCGAGCAGGCGAGTGGAAATTTTGACCCCTGTTGTAGGGGACATATGGTACCAGAGATACAGGGGTCCAAAAGACCCTGCATCTCATGTAAAGGGAATTTCCTGAGAGCTGGGATTTAAGCCTCATTTCAGTTGTCCGCACACAGCCAAGATGTCAGCCTGCTACTGGAAGAGCCAAAGATCAGCACCGAGCCGTAGGACATCAAGTGTCGCTGCTGCAGTGAGCTGCCTTGGCAATTATCATAAAATAAAAGGCCTTTACAGATTATTGGCAATTTGACAATATCTGCTACTGATAAACGGTCTATCCCTAGTAAATAATTATGTGTTTTGTATCGCAGTTATATGATTATGTATAGGTATCAGGTTGGACCTATGGCATAGTATTTAAGTTTAATTCTTGGTGACGGGCAGAGCATGTGCCAGTATATGGTCTGTCAGGTGTGTGACCTAAGCAGGAGGTGGACAGACCCTGTGGGGCAATGTTCTGAGGAGAGTGTGTTGAACAGAGCCTGAGATTTAGTGCTGCTCTGCCTATTACTGCAAACCGAATATTAGCTCTTGGCCAAAAGTGGTAGCAGTTCCTCCAGAAACTTGTGTCCGGATCCGCCCGGATTGGGCCCAAGGATTTATTTAACTAAAAATTTAGTGTGAGAACTGTATAGCAACAATCCTAGTCCCCACAAGAGGGCAGTAAAACGTAACCTTTATTTCAACATAAAGCACAAGTGTTGTACTCCTATACAACCAGTGGCGTAGCGTGGGTTTTCAGCGCCCGGGGCCAGCCAAGAATTGTGCGCCCCCACCTGTGGACACGTTATCGATATTGCCCCAGCTCACACATGGATTTGCCCCAGCTCACACATGGATTTGCCCCCAGCTCACATATGGATTTGCCCAGCTCATGGATTTGCCCCCAGCTCATGGATTTGCCCAGCTCATGGATTTGCCCCCAGCTCATGGATTTGCCCCCAGCTCATGGATTTGCCCCCAGCTCATGGATTTTCCCCCAGCTCATGGATTTGCCCCCAGCTCATGGATTTGCCCAGTTTACACATGGATTTGCCCAGCTTACACATGGATTTGCCCAGCTCTCACCTGGATATTGCTCCAGCTCCGGCAGGGGTTGAGGGGACCCAGATGCCGGGCAGCGCGGGAGTGCCTGCCCAGTCCTGAAGAGTCCGTCCTGTTGAAGGGGATGCGGCTGCGTGGCGTGCGTGCGCAGGTCACACGGTCCGGCCAGTCAGGTGGTACAGAGACTCAGTACCACCTGATTAGCCGGACCACGTGACCGGCTGCACCTGCACGCAGCCGCTTCCCTTTAACAGGACGGACTCTTCAGGACCGGGCAGGCATTCCGGCGCTGCCCGGCATCTGGGTCCCCTCAACCCCCGGGCCAGTTTTTCAGCGCCCGGGGCCAGCCAAGAATTGTGCGCCCCCACCTGTGGACACGTTATCAATATTGCCCCAGCTCACACATGGATTTGCCCCAGCTCACACATGGATTTGCCCCAGCTCACACATGGATTTGCCCCCAGCTCACACATGGATTTGCCCCCAGCTCACACATGGATTTGCCCAGCTCATGGATTTGCCCCCAGCTCATGGATTTGCCCCCAGCTCATGGATTTGCCCAGCTCATGGATTTGCCCCAGCTCATGGATTTTCCCCCAGCTCATGGATTTTCCCCCAGCTCATGGATTTGCCCCCAGCTCATGGATTTGCCCCAGCTCATGGATTTGCCCCGCTCATGGATTTGCCCCCAGCTCATGGATTTGCCCCCAGCTCATGGATTTGCCCCAGCTCATGGATTTGCCCCCAGGTCATGGATTTGCCCCCAGCTCATGGATTTGAGCAACTGCATGCCCTCCTGCTGCTTTTCAGCTAAGGAGAGGCAGAAAAATGGTGGGTTTTATTTATACACGCACCAAGCACTTCCCATTTGGGGTTGAAAACAAAAACCTGGATAAAGGAACAGCAGCAAAAATGACTAACTGGTGTTACAGCATAATATACATACAGAGAAAATGGTGTCGCGCCTGTACTCCCCTGGCTGCAACAGCCAGGAGTAACAGCCCAGTTCATGTTGTTGTCAACCCCAAATGGGAAGTACTTGGTGCGTGTATAAATAAAACCCACCATTTTTCTGCCTCTCCTTAGCTGAAAAGCAGCAGGAGGTCATGCTGCTGCTCAGAGGAGCAGCTTTTGGTACATTGGTTAGGACTCACTCTACCGAGAAGTGCCTTGATGGGGCAAGTGACCTTACACTTCAGTGGCCATTTAAGCAAACTAAAACCTCTGACAGTGTTTTGTTGCACATGGAAATATATAGAAATGAGCGCAGATGACTAAATTCCTGAATAGTCTTGTCTACATATTGTTTTCCGCATTGGCACAAGATTAAACCAGGTCCCTACTTCCGCAATTGTCAAATTGTTTGTTATTGAAGCATTTGCCTGTGATAGCTTTAGTAATGCTGCTAGCTTTTTAACAAATTTACTTGCCTTGCATTGTGAGCATAGGTATGCACCCACACAGGGCCGGCCCATCTATGGGGCCGGATGGTGCCATGGCTCCAGGCAGCACTTTGCCAGGGGCAGCGCAGCATTTTGGGCCTCAACTAGGCACACCACACATTGCTGTGAGTTTTATTGCTGTGGAGCTCTGCGATACGCTCATACACACCACACCGTACTGTGTGTTTTACTGTTGGCCTCTGTGATACACTCCTACACACCGCACATTACTAGGAGTGTATCACAGATCTCCACAGCAATAAAACTCACACTAATGTGCTATGTGTATGCGTTTTATTGTTGTGCTGCTCTGTGATACACTCGTACACACAGGACGGTACTGTGTTTTTATTTTATTGCTGTGAATCTCTGCGACACACTCATACAAGGTGCATGTTTTTTTTCCTTTGGAGGGGGGCAGCATTTCATCCTTGGACCCAGGCAGCACAGTGTCTTGGGCCGGCACTGCATCCACAGGCTGTTGTAACCATGTACCTTATTGCAGGGCTCAAAATTTCAAGTCCCGTGCTACTAACCAGGCTAGAAGAGTTACTCGCCACCAGTTGCTACACCTAACCCCTACCCAACCCTTAACTCTGCCCCTAAACACACCCCCTTACATTATTTTATGAAATTATGCTGTTAAAAGGTTTTATTTAGAATAAAATTACAAAAATAACTAATACAGTAATCCCCCGGTCATTCGCGGTTCTGCGCTTGCGGATTTTTTCCGCTTACCACGTGGTAGCAGCATCCCGGTGTGTCATCTATGGTTCCTTATCGAATATTGTTCCAAGGAGCCCTCGGCAAAGAACGGAACTCCACCTCCCCAGGCTCCAACACATCAGCGCCTCCCAAACACACCCCTTTGTGCAGCCCCCTGATGTGTTAGAGCCTGGTGAGGTGGAGTTCCGATCTTTGTCGGGGGCTCCTTGGAACAGTATTCGATAAGGAACCATATATGACACAACACCCCGGCAGAGAAGCTGCTCCTGTGTGTCTCCGGGCTCACGATCGTGGCCAGGGCATTCCCTTCTCTCGGCATCATTACGAGAGAGGAGATGCCGAGCCTCCTGGATCCCCGGACCACGCTTGCAGGGGTGCACAGGAGTCTCGGCATCTCTGAACGATGCCGAGAGAGGAGAATGCCCTGGCCACGATCGTGAGCCCGGAGACGCACAGGAGCAGCTTCTCTGCCGGGGTCTAAAAGTCTGGAGATGCACAGGAGCAGCCATTCTGCCAGGAGGACGGCGGCTCCTGGGTCCTAATGCCGCATGGCTGTGCTTTTTTTTTTTAGCACAGCCACAATTCGCGGTTTTTCAAAATTCGCGGGGGTTGTTGGAACGTAACCCCCGCAAATTTCGGGGGATTACTGTACCCAGATATCAGACCCCAGATACATGTGTACACAGTCATCAAACCCCAATGTGAGCAGAGCGAAGAGGCAGGGAAGCTCCTCTCCACCCCCTGCCAGTGACAGAGACGAGCTTGGTAATTTTAGGCAGCTGATCCCTGCCACCGTGCAGCCTGAGGAAGGAAGGGTTGCACGGTGGCACCACCGGAATACGCAGCCCGAAATAATTTAGTGTGCTGCCTGCTTGTGCATTTCCACTCGCCCTCACTTAATTTCAACTCGCCAAATGCTAGTAGGCGAGTGGAAATTTTGAGCCCTGCCTTAGTCCCCTCCTGCCCGTACAATATGTACCAAATAATCACTAAAATTCTTGGTGCGTCTTGCCGTGAATAAAGGGGTCTCTGGAAGGACAGAGATTAAAGATATATATATATTTTTTTTTGATTGGTAAATCTTTACCCTATGCTATCCTTTGTCAAAGCTGACGATGATTCTAGTGCATGTTAGATCATTGGTCTTTGTTTTCGGGATCAACAATTCCCCTCTGTCTGCAGTCAAAGCTTGTTCTCCGGTTTACTCCATCGGGGTCTAATTTTTTCATTATTTCTGGTATATTGTATTCTTTCGAGTCCCTAGTACTGAGTCACGACACTGTGTTTCCAGAATTGTTACAAAGCATCTTGTTTATGCCAATTGATTTATAATCCTATTATTGTAGCTGAGAAACTCTGCATTCGCAAATTTATTGCTTTGCAGATTTTTTTATACACCTGCACACTTCAAATATATTGAGGAGCCCAGAGCCCTTAAAAGAGGGATGCTAGCATAGGAAAGAGCGACCAAGGGATTTGAGGTCAGATTAGCAACTGTCCCTCCTATACAGGGACATTGGGAGGTCTGGGCGCGTACCCCAATTAGTATGTCTAAGTAGTATAGTTGGGGTGCGGATCCACCTACCTCAGTGGCACATAAAAGGGATTAAAAGGGACACTTTATATACCCTGACAGTGTTCTCTTCTTATAGTGGTCAGGTTGCATGTAGTGCGTCATTCTGGCCCTGTTTGTTTTGTTATCGCTGTGTGACGCAGAAGAAATCTGCCCATACAGCTGTCACTCAGCTGATGGTATTTTTTATTTTCCGGGACCAACTCTGGGACAGAAGATGTCGATACGCTTTGTACAGCGAGTGTTTTGGGAAGGTGGCAGCAACCAAGTACTGGTGTTGCGCCTGCGATCGCATAACTTGTGTGCAAATGTACACAAGTTCTGGGAAATGCACAATTTGGGTACGTACAAATTTAGAAACCCAATACAAATTGCAGAAGGCGATCCTTGGTCGAAGAACATTTTAGAATTATTTAATGGGTATTAAAAGGGGGGGGTTGCACATGTTTGTAGCGTGTTCCTCTACAAATTACTCATTGTTTGTTTATAAAGTTACATGTTGGGTATAAAGTGAAAACAACCACAAAACAATAAAGACCCTTTCCCATTGAAAGGCTACTTACACAATCATTAAGAAAAACGTGAATGAATACTGTAAATTCTTTCTGTGCCATAATAGTGTAAAGGAAAGGTTGAATTCCTGCTATTCTTACCCTGTAATCTAAGCGTTTGTAATCATTTCCTCTCTAAATTGTTCCTTACACACCCATATGGTCTAGCAGTACCCGGCTTTGTTCCTATGACGTTATTAAACGGCAGATAAGGGCCAGAATGGCCACAGCTTGTGAACCCTGGCTTCCACACAGGTATCTGATAAGATGCTGTTCTCTCAGTGAACTTTAAAAGCCTAATTGATGTAAAGTACAGCCTCTTGTGTGATTATTGTGAGTATGGGTCTAGTTTATGGATCAAGTGTCGGGTGAATTACTGGTAAAATCAAAGAGCAGGATAGAGTGCTGGATGTGAAGGACAAAATGCATCGCCCGAGACCTTACCTTTGCTCTACCGATCTGAAATGCATCATTTAACACAGGAAGGGTTAAATCTTGATTTATGAATTTTAATAGGCTTCTTCTCAACCCATATAGAAGCCACATGGCAACTGGACATACAGGTCTATTCACTAAAGATGAAACTCAGGAGAAGTGAAAATTCTAGGTCAAAATAGCCAAACCAGAAAAATTCTCACGTTAATCTCACTTTACAAATCGGGTATTTGGTTTAGATTGTTCTCCTGAGTTTCACCTTTTTAGTGACTAGACCTGATAGTTTAAGTCTGCCATCTTTTAGACTGTTATGGTGGCATTAACCCATTCACTGCCAAGCAGTTTTGTTGGAATAAAGCCATTTGATTCATGGGATGTGTAGCTAATTATACGGGTTAATAGACATTTTTCAGAAAATTTTATTCTAAAATAGAAAATTTAAAATACCATAAAATTTGCTAATCTTCAATGCTTCATGTATTCATTTATCCTTTACCGAAACATTGCTGGAATGAAAGATCCTAAACTCTAGATGATGTCCCGTATCGGCATACAGACAGGAATGGCCTTTGCGTCAGATCCAGTAAATGTGATTGTAACAGATCATCGTACCCTGACTGGGTCACATCTGTTAATGCCGCTCCCTTGCTGCACCTCTGTTCTTCCACAAGCAGTCTTTCGTGCTTTCTCGAGCCCTTAGCCGAAGCTTAAGGACGGGTACACTGAAAGAGCGGTGATAGCACTACCCAGTAATGAGGCAGCACGCAGATCTTGGGGTTAGAACAGTCAGACAGGAACTGAGCCTTTTAATGAATACAGTGCCAGGCGCGCCTAGAGGACAATGGAAAATGACACTCTGGCATCTTACTGCAATAAATCAGGAATCCCTCCCCTGACATATTGCTGTGCTACATTCCAACAGAACAATAGTAGATTGTGGGGATAAACCGGGGATATAGATTATAGAGCAGCATCAGGAAATGGGGCAATGTTTGCCAGACATGACAAACAAAGACCA
Organism: Leptobrachium leishanense; assembly: GCA_009667805.1. NCBI lineage: Eukaryota > Metazoa > Chordata > Amphibia > Anura > Megophryidae > Leptobrachium > Leptobrachium leishanense. The sequence continues at coordinate 32,502,995 of CM019072.1, read as the reverse complement.
CTCCAACCTTTCACAGATGTAAACATATTCTAGATGGGGGAGTTGGAAAGGGATACAGTGATCCACACGGCAGTCCTATTAGCAGATATTATCAGTATTGTCTATGTTTATATCTGTTACTAACAGTATTCATGCGTAGCACAGGAAACACAATCGCCCTGCACCTAGCATTGTAGGTACAGGGCAACTTCAACAAAGGAGAGGGCCGGGGAAATCCTATAGAACATCAGGTCTGCACCTCCCAAATGCATCTCTAGGTCCATATACCCCAATTGCAAAGTGACTCTCGTCAGTGATGCAGGCTGATAATAAAATGGTGAGATCTAGTGCGTGTAGAGATTTCTAGTGATCATGAGATTATTAGCAGTGCAGCTTCCAAACGACCAGGAGAATCTAAAAATATCAGAAAACTAGTGTATGGAAATTACAGTAACACCTTGTATCTGCCTAAAAGAATTACCCCAATCCTGCTTTTAAACGCTATAGATATAGGACTTTACATGCAAAATAGTGGTTTATCAATGTTTTTCAATGCAACAAAACCAAAAAGCTTAAGTGTCTTTAAAATGTTTATTTTCTTTTTCACCCCCTCCCCTCCCCTCCATATCACATGGGTTCATAAAACCTTATGGACTCATTGCAATAGTACATCCAGGACCTCTTTAAAAGCTCACTTAATGCCCAGTTTGCGGTTGTTGCACTGAAACTATATTAAGAGTGGGGGCCGTTTCAAGAAAAATACAACCTAATGATCTGGGAGCAAAAAAATCCAGTGGAAAAAGCAATCTGTTGTCGATGGCACAGGCACAAAAAAATTATTATATAGGCTCTACTTTTTATCTGGCAAACGGACGGTTGAACTCAAAAGTATATAAGAAAGAGTTATGGTGAGTTTCACGCGTCATAGCGAAAAAAAGCTCCACATCTGGTCGTCTTCAGAAGTCCTGAGAGAGGCCAAACTCTTTAACGCAGAGACCAGAAAAATGTCACCCCTGAGAGCTCCAACAAAAATAAATCACAAAGCGACTATTAATTCTTTAAGTACTCCAGAGGATAAAATAAGGTTTTTCCATTTGAAATATCAATGTTTCATAACCTTTATTTTCGAGTTGCAACCAGCTATTTGTTCTAGTTCATGCTGCTTTTCTTCTTCAAGCCTCAGCCCCCTGGTTACCTTGTCCTGTGCTCTCAATAAATTCTCATTATCGCAGCTGTTCTCCTACATATCCAGTCATTTCTTGCTTTGTCCTTTTAATCTTCTTTTGGCCCAACTCCTCTACCTTCCATCCCGCATCATCAAGTCATCTGGGTCCTTTTCAATTCCGTTGCGTTGCCTCTTCAACTTCCCCAAACGTGTCTTTGGTCTTCTTATGAAACCCCTTAGGTCCAGGTACCAATTTTCTCTTGGGTCCCTTTCAGAAAAACCTGATTACTTTTCTCATTTAAGTCTTCATAAATCTTGTGCTGGGTGATGAGACAACTGTGACGACCATGGTCAAAAAAAGCCCTCGACAAAGCGAATAAAATTCGTGAGATAGTGCGTGGTCCTGGGGTGAAAAAGGGGGGAGGTTGTCTCACTGCGCTCAGTTAAGAAACCAGAGTTTTGACATTTGTTTCCACCAAAAAAGCAACTTCCTGTGCACTCTGTCCAATATTTATACGACATTACACACAATCCCCCCCCCCCCGCCGAAACGAGTCTTTATTTTTACCCTGTTATGATTTTGCCTATAATCTGTACATTTGATGAGCTAAAGTGTTTTTGAGCTTAAGGTTAGAGGTAGTAATGTTTCTAGAGGGGCCATGGGTGGTGATTTAAAGTGGTTTCGGTGGTTATGTATATCTGATAACGGAACACGAGCCATACTTTGAGTGCTCATAGGGGACCTCTTTCGTCAGGAGGGGGTCCCACCTCGTCTCTCCCGATAGGGGCTGGGTCTTGTCCAATCGGAAAGTTATTCCCATAGGGTAGTAAACCAAAGACTTATAATTTCAAGGCCTGTGTGAAAGAAAGAAGTCTTTGGTTTACTACCCTATGGGAATAACTTTCCGATTGGACAAGACCCAGCCCCTATCGGGAGAGACGAGGTGGGACCCCCTCCTGACGAAAGAGGTCCTAGGTGTTCCTACTGAGCCACCTGGTTTGGAGGCTCTTAAGCACGTGAGTGTGGTTCTTTTTCTTTATATACATAAATATACTATACAGGACTGTACTATTTCTGCTCCTTTTTATTTGAGATATCATCCTATACCCCGATTTGGAGTAACAAAGTCTTGGAATCGTTTTGATGGGAGGAGCCCCCCCCCCCGAAGAGGCTCAGACGTATGCATTTGGAGTCTTGAAGGCTCCACTTTTGCGAGTGATACTTCTATTTTCTGTACCTTACCCTATTTTTGGTGTAACATTTATTGCACGATCAGTTCTTTTTTTTCTTTACAGATACTGATGGTATAATACAGCCACTTTGGGACATTACTCATGAAATAGAACGTTCATTTTTCTTTTTGCTTTTTCAGATTTTTCCATTTTTTTTTTCCCTGAGTTGTTTCTACTATTTCTATGTTTGCATGAAGGATACATTTATATTTGGTGAGCTGCATTTGGCATATATTCCTATATATTTGTTTCTAGCGCCATTCACACTAACCCTTTGGGCCTTTTTCTTTTTCTATAGAGACATTTGCTGGAGCCAATTTGCAATAAAGTGACAGTATATTGTAAATGTCAGCTGATGTACAGAAGTATCCTAAAAACTGCAAAGGAACACTGAGACTTTCCCTGCAGTGTTAGATGCCATTCTGAAACTGACCAGCAGAAGGAAACCTCTGCCTGTCAAATAGTGCATACAGTCTCTATGTGCAGTGTAATAATAATCATAGTGCTGTTACACTGTGTGGGGTTTGCAAGGTTAAGGGATAATATAAAGGGGTTTTCCCTCAAACCACTGGTTTCTGCCATTGCTTGTATAGGAAGCCACTTATTAGTGAAGGGGCTTGACAGGGATTACTAAAGGTGGGGGAAAAATAAATTTTCCTGCCTCTTAATATCTCGATTCATACTTTAAAGCAGTGTTTTTCAAAGTGTGTCGGCGGCAGTAGGTAGGTGTGTGGTGCGTTGGGTGACCACGTGTGCCGAACCGGCCTTGTGTCTCGCATATGCCCTCTTATGGCTGCCTGTACAACCCTTCTAGCTTGTGCGCGCCTGCACTTGGTCTCTACGGATGCTTGGCATTTAATATTAGCCAGGCTTCCGCTGCAATACGTGTGTGCGGCTGCACCCTGTGAAATTTGGGGGCACGTCAACAATGAGTACTTACGGAAGCCTGGCAAGTGATTTGCCAGGTTTACGTGTAGGAATCAGACGCGAGGCCGCAGCAAAAGAGGAGAGCTGTTCTACCACCACACGTTCGCCAAGAAGCCCAGGCTGGCAGCCAGCAGGTTGCTTTGCAAAAAACATTTTATAATTTAGATCCCCTCTCAGCTCTGCTTGATTATTTACCAGCCGGTCTAATTATTAGGTACAAGTCATTTAGGACCTACATTTTATGTTATATGTACAAAATAAAACCCACCATTTTTCTGCCTCTTAGATTAAAAGCAGGAGGGCATGCAGATGCTCAGATGAGCAGCTTTTGGTACATTGCTTAGGACTCACTCTACCGAGCAGTGCCTTGATGGGGCGAGTGAGCTAACGCTTCAATGGCCATTTAAGCAAACTAAGACCTCTGACAGTGTTTTGTTGCACATTTGCATAGAAACGAGCGCAGGTGACATTTTTTTTGTTTTTTTTTTATATGTACAAAATGATTGCTCCATGGGGCAAATGTAAAATTATAATATTGCAAATAACATTAAGTTCTAATAATCACTTCTGGATGGGTTTTATAACCTTCCAGCAGCAATTAAAATAACTTGCATATTATAATAGCTTCAGCTATTGAAATGTCATAAATGACAGCAAGCTTTGAAATGTATATTATCTTACAAACTATATTCTTAAAAATATAAAAGTTTTTCATGAGCTATATTGTGTCCCCATATATTTTATTATTGTACGTATCTGTATCTCTTAAGGGGTTAATTTAACTTCCGGTTTGTTAGTCAACTGAATTACCGTGTCGCAAGCTGATTCATGTCTAAAAAGTGTGTCACCAAAAGGTGAAGGTTGGAAAGCTCTGCTTTAAGGCCGGGGTCAGACGAGCGTTTTTTGCAGAAGTGGAAGGAATGTCCATGAGAGTGGATGTTCCTCCCACTCTGCACTCAGCGAGGTGGCCAGACGGGCGTCAGTGCGCTCAGCGCTGCAAGGCTCGATCCTCCTATGGAGGATCGTACTTTGCAGCTCCGCGAACGTGCGCAATAATGCTTAGACGGGGAGGCTTTCAGAACATTTGCTGTAGCGGGCGCCCGGCCCGTTGAAGCATCACATCAGTACGGGTGCACATGTGGGTTTGTCCTGACCCCGGCCTAAAGTGTTGTTGCAGTAATTTAAGGACTGTATCTTTCATTCTTTTACCTGGTCAATACTTTATAAATATAAGAAAAAAGTATACGCCAAGGTTAAAACAGGAGGGGAGGGTGACTAACAGGGTTATTCAGAGAGAGGTGAAAAGCAGGAGAATGACTGGAGAACGGAAAATTCTAGGTCAAAATAGCAGATTTGGAAAGTGAGATAAATGGGAGAATTTTTCTGGTTTGGCTATTTTGACCTAGAATTTTCACTTCTCCAGTCATTCTCCTGCTTTTCACCTTTCTCTGAATAACCCTGTATGTGATTAACCTGTACCCCCTGTGAACCCCCAGTTCTTGTTTTACCACTTTAGTTTTTTTTTTAAACTTTTCCTAAATCTTGTATCGGGCTCCATCTGCACTGGCCCGGATAGGACATGCTGTCGGCATCCTGAAGCTGTCAAGTGAACGTAAGAAGAGTGAATAGCAGAAAAAATTGTGGTGACAGTCCGCGCTTCCCTCTTTGGTAGCAAATGTTCTCAAGTGGGAGATCTTCTTATTTAATAGCAGAATCACTTTTTTTATGCAGTCATCAACCCTCGGAACAAAAGGGGAAAAATAGCAAACATAGTGTGACCTGTATAACTCATCTGAGCCCCCCAAAAAGAGTGTGCAATAGTTCAACTCACATGTGGAGGTGTCATGAATCTGACACTGGATATGCTGCACCACCGATATTTTTAGGAGATATCGGACTCCCCTTTTTCACCTCCGTTTGACGATATTCCTCCAAGGAAAAATAAGGTTGCAGGATCTTCGATGAAAGTTTTTACAAATTTGTTTATTTCTTAAAACAATTAAAACAATTGGTTAAAATAAACGCCAATACGCGTTTCGCGATCAAATCGCTTCATCAGTCGGCAACAAAATGAATAAGAAGAGTGAAAGCTCAAGCGTCCAGCAAATCCAATGGCTCTTAATGCTGGAACACAATGAGAGCCATTCGTTAGAAATGGGTCCCCAAATCCTGGACCTGTCATCAGTGGTCAGATTCATGGTAGGACTAACCCACCCTACATTCAGAGGGCTGAATAAGTCCTCAGAGACCCCACATCCCCTACCAAGCGGATGGAAGAGAGATGAGGCCACACAGGTCACTGACTACTCAAATCACATGGAGTAGACTCATGCCTAGTGTGCAGAGCCGGCCCAAGCCACTGTGCTACCCCACCCCCCAAAAAACAGGTGGCATGTATGAGCGTATCACAGAGCTCCACAGCAATAAAACTCAGTGATGTGCAATGTGTATCACAGAGCTCCACAGTGCAGCATAATTTTTCACTTTATAATTGAAAGGTGAACAATAGTGCTGTATTATGGAACAAAATGAAGATAGGGGAAGAAAAGGGTTATTTTATAATTGTTTTTTATTTTTACATGAAACCTTTTTATATTTTTTGTATACGAAACCTGGTTATGTTTGCTATCATTGGAAAGGCCGTGCTCTGGCCTTTCCAATGGCACCTTTTAGCTTCTATGGGTAACTTCTACTATGGGCTGCAGACGTCCTCCGCATAGTAGCGGAGGAGCGTCTACAGTGCCGGTATTGAGTACCGGCACGTAGCGGCAGAAAAAAAGCCCCAGGTCGGCCTGGTCGAGGTCCGCGCTGAGCGTTTCATGCCGCAGCCTTTTTACATGGTGGCAAAGGGCCGCCTGGAGCAACCGCACCATCCGGCTCCATGGACAGGTCAGCCATGCTAGTGTGTCCCTTTTTAAAATTTCTACCCTCGATTGCTTGTTGAAGCTTTGGTGACTTCTACAAAATAAACCATACATTTTATTTTAACCATGGTATTTATTCAAGAGAGCTTTCTGTTCTGAAACCAAAGCAAAACAATACGCATACAATAATACAATCAACAAGACAGAGACAAACTACTTTGTACAGTTCTATCTGCAAAAAAAGGAAAAAAAAAAAGAATTAACAATTTATAAATAAAAAGCAGGTCCCAGACCTGCCAAATGTGAACCATTTTCTTAAATAGGTGAATTATGTAAATTTTATGTACAACAATATGACTTTGCAGAACAGTTGCAGAAGAAGGTGCAAGAAACGGGACAATCTTCCTCGTTGACAAATATGAGCTCGCGGTTTCTTTCTTGTTTGCAGCGAAAAAGGTCAAAGCGGTAGCTTCTTAATGTAAGTCCATTCGATCAAACCGAATTTTTAAAAAAACAAACAAATGCATTCTAAAATTTTGTCCCCACACAGCATGAACACTTAGGCAAATTAAAAAAAAATCCACAAAGTAATGTTTTTTTCTATTTTCTTTTTTCTTCCACATAATCTTCGCAGCTACAACGTCTTTTTTTTTTCTCTCCTTTTTAATTAAATTAGATAAATTTTTTGAAGCTGTTTATCAGGCAGGATGAGTTCAACCTCCCTACATAAAAAAATGACCTCTAACTCAAAAACCACAGATCGTAGTCCAAAGAGAATCTTGCTCTACAGTTTTATGAACGGCCAAAATGGCATCAAAAGGGCGATCTTCAGGGGCAGTGAAGAGTCACCAAGCTTCTGTGTAACGAACATCCACCTCCTTAAGGTTTGGCAGCTTTGCCTGTTGAGTGGAAGGAAAAGGCAAATGGTTAAATAAGTGTCTACAATATGGACTGTACCGATACGAGCTTTGTATTAGGATTTTGAAGGGATTGTATTTTAACAACTGCGCCAATGGTAAACCTTAAACTTACAAAGGGGTTTATTCATTAAACCCTGACCTCCTGTGGACTACAGCAACACCGTCGCTCTAGCCCAGAGGCTCACACAGGCACAGATCTGATCCATCGGCTGATTGGCCTCAGAGGGTGATGTCACCTGGTGATCGGCAGCCGGGAAATTCAAATTCACCGGCTGTTAGTGACTCTGAATGTGGTGGAGGAAACTCAACGTCACCCAGCACTATCTCCCAAGCGGGGCGGTCTGAGAGAAGTGGGGGCGCACTCCTCACATCCTTATCACTTTGTTTTAGAGTGTCCCTTTTAATAGGAACACTTTAACGAGACCAGTTGCAGTGCTTCGTTCAAATGTACACGCTGTTTGGTGGTAGGACGGAGGTCATCTCTTTGAGTGTAAGATGCCATAGAAACATGTAATACAGTAACACCCCTTATAAAATCTTGAAGCCTGTAAAACGTGCTAGAACGAACTCTTATAAACGCATCAACTTAACGATGTCCCTTTTTATAAGAGTTACTTCTAGCACGTTCTACAGAATTTATTTTCCTTGCTACCACTACTCGGTATGTCCCTTACTGGGGTTGCACAGAGTGTCCCTTCACCATCCCTCTGGTTGTTTGAAACTCTCATTTTTTGGAATCCTCCAATCAGAAATGCTCACGGTCCCGAGGTCATATGTGCAGGTCTGGGTGTTAACATGAGGTTAGAGTCAAAAACGACACCAAGGCAATGAGCCTAAAGTGTCTGATTAATGTCCCCTTAGCGTGCATTCTTTTGGAAGGAGGTAACGTGAGAATTCCAGTTTTGGCAAGATCTAGATCCCTATTCTATGGATAGTTACAGTTACAAGTCAGTACTTGGACCCATTCTATTTAATATTTTTACTAGTGATATTGCAGAAGGTATTAATGGAAAAGTATGTCTTTTTGCTGATGACACAAAAATTTGCAACAGGGTTGACGTTCCTGGAGGGATCAGCCAAATGACAAATGATTTAGGTAAACTAAATAAATGGTCGGAGCTGTGGCAATTGAGTTTTAATGTGGATAAGTGCAAGATAATGCACCTGGGGCGTAAAAACCCAATAGAATATTTGATACAGTCCTAACCTCAACATCTGAGGAAAGGGATTTCGGGGTTATTATTTCAGAGGATCTAAGGGTAAGTAGTCAATGTAATAGAGCAGCAGGAAATCCTGGCAGAATGCTTGGTTGTGTAGGGAGAGGTATTAGCAGTAGGAAAAGGGAAGTGCTCATGCCACTGTACAGAGCACTGGTGAGACCTCACTTGGAGTACTGTGTGCAGTACTGGAGACCGTATCTCCAGAAGGATATAGACATCTTAGAGAGAGTTCAGAGAAGGGCTACTAAAATGGTGTACGGCTTGAAGGAGAAAAGTTACCAGGAAAGGCTTAATGATCTTAACATGTATAGCTTGGAAAAAAGACGAGACAGAGGAGATATGATAGAAACATTTAAATACGTAAAGGGAATCCACAAGGTAGAGGAAGGGAGTATATTTAAACGGAAACAAAGTAGCAAAACAAGAGGACATAGTCTTAGATTAGAGGGGCAAAGGTTTAAAAGTAACATCAGGAAGCATTATTTTACTGAGGGTGGTGGATACATGGAACAGCCTTCCAGTAGAAGTGGTAGAGACCAAAACAGTAATTGAATTTAAGCAAGCATGGGATAGGCATAAGGCTATCCTAAACAAGATAAATCCAGGTAAAGTATCCATGTAATTGGGCAGACTAGATGGGCCGAAAGGTTCTTATCTGCCGACATTTTCTAGGTTTCTAAGTATTTATAGAGCGCCAATAAACTCCTTTGCGCTATACAATAGAGAGAGAATAACAAACAAACATACATGTTACATATGCGGAACAGAAGGAGGGAGGACCTTGCTCAAGTGCTTTCAATCTAAGAGGAGAAGGGTAAGTGAAGTAGCAGGTTGCATGTGGGCTGAATGGGAATAGGAGCAGGAAATGACAGTGGGGAGATCATGGAACGAGCGGATAGGCTTCTCTAAAGTACCGTAATGTTTTCAGAGACCTTTTGAAGGACTGGAGAGACGGGGAGAGTCATGTTGTGGGGGAGGGAGTTACATATAGAGGGGGCAGCTCGGAAGAAGTCGTGAAGGTGGGAGTTGGGGGTGCGGGTATGAGCATTTTAGTAGAGTCTGGATTAAGAAAGGGATGGATGTGTGCAATGTTTTTTAGGTGGAAGTAACACGATTTGGTTAGAGACTGAATGTGAGGAGTAAAGGATAGATTGGAGTCCAAGAGGACCCCGAGGTAACGAGCCTGAGAGGTAGAAGTAATGGTGGCACCATTCACCTGAAGGAAGATGGGCGCAGGAATTGAGGTCTTAGACCGAGGGAAGATAAGAAGTTCAGTTGTGAGGTTGAGATTTAGGAAACGGGAAATCATCCAGTCGGAGACAGTTGACAGGCAGGCTGTAGCCGGGTCCAACATGGGAGGAGAGCGATCGGGAGAAGAAAGGTAGATTTGGGTGTCGTCAGCATAGAGATAATAGAATCCATAGGAAGAGAGGAGGTTGCCCAGAGAGGCGGTATAGATTGAGAAGAGTATGGGACCCAGAACAGAGCCTTGAGGTACCCCAACTGAAAGAGGAACTGGTGGTGAAGAGGCAGCAGTGAAGGAGTGAAGAGAACCAGGAAAGAGTGGTGTCACTGAGGCCAAGCTGACGCGTGAGGAGCAGAAGGGGGTTAAATGGCAGACGCTAATGGAAAACCTGAGCGTTGGATGTTCTTAATGCTCACATTACGGCAGAGCTACTTATTCAGCAGCTCCAGTCATAATCCTTTGTGGGTGTTAAATGATAACACAAAAAACATACATACGAAATGTATCTCATAGGGAGCGCAATATAATCTATAAGAGTTGACAAATCTATACGGAATGTATAACTTAGCTTATATGTATCAGGATAGGGTTGGACCTTCCCATTCAGAAAATAAATATCCTAAAAAGGAGAAACGAAAATCTGATCGCATTATACAATAATATAATAATAAGCAACACTTGTATTGCAAAGGAGCTGATCACACTCACAGAGGAGGAGCCCAAAATGGCTCGTGTCAATTCGCCTGTAGGTCTCTTCGTAAGGGGGACCTCATCCACGTTTGGATATCCTCAGATGGTCTTGCAATGGTATAAACACGTGGTTCAGAGCCTTCTGGAATGATGGCTCTGTAAATATAGTCTGTGGACCTCTAGCTCCTCAGAGGGGGTCCAACCTCCAATAGGAAGTCAAGGGTGGATAGAATTAAGATATGCCAGATAGACCGGATAAATAAATAAAATTTAATGAATATAATAAAATAAGATATAAAAATCAGAGACGCGTTTCGCTTGCGTCCTGCAAGCCTCCTCAGTCGGAAATGGTTTCTTAGATCTGTTATTTTATTATATTTATTAAATTTTTTATTTATTTATCCGGTCTATCTGGCATATCTTAATTCTATCCACCCTTGACTTCCTATCGGAGGTTGGACCGCCTCTAAGAAGCTAGAGGTCCACAGGCTATATTTACAGAGCCATCATTCCAGAAGGCTCTGAACCACGTGTTTATACCATTGCAAGACCATCTGAGGATATTCAAACGTGGGTGAGGTCCCCCTTACTAAGAGACCTACAGCTGAATTGACACGAGCCATTTGGGGCTCCTCCTTTGTGAGTGTGATCAGCTCCTTTGCAATACAAGTGTTGCTTATCTAACTGTATTACGCGATCAGATTTTCGTTTCTCCTTTTTAGGATATATATTTTGAAACAGAATTTCTGAATGGGAAGGTCCAACCCCACGCTGATACATATAAGCTAAGTTATACATTCCGTATAGATTTGTCAACTCGCATATATCATATTGGGCTCCCTATGAGATACATTTCGCATGTATGTTTTTTGTGTTAATTTTTTGAGGTGAAGGGTACTCCTGACTAGCGCCGAGCACTTTGAACGATCTGTTCTGTTAAATGATAACGCCAGCAGCATCAGCTCCTGTAGTCCATAGGACTCCATGGAGACAAACGTGAGAGAGTTCCGGCCCTTGTTCCTCTGTCCACATATGGAGGAAGCTAGGGATCTGAAGCGAGCATGGGATTTTTTTTGGTGGTATTTAAGTGATTGCGCTTCATTTCTAAAGAATGTCAGATGGAGATGGAGCTGGTTGGAATAGTGCATTCTTCATCTGCTGGGGACTCATTAACATTTCTCATGTAAAGTATAGGAGGAGATGAACAGTAAGCAACGGCTACATCCATTAACAAGTCGCAAGCATAGCTTGCACCCCAGGTGGAATATGCTGTGAAAATAATAAGCATAGTGCTCGAGTCGTTCTGTAGGGCTCGAGTGCTGTGCTTGGCAGCAACATTGGAATGGGGCCCTTGGCTTCAGAAAGTATGAAGGCATTCAGGTAGAGATGGGGGAGAGGTAATGAGTGACACGATGCAGGAGAAGAAAGGTATATTTTGGTATTGTCAACATAAAAGGTGGAACTGAAATGTAAAGGAAATGACAAATTTCCCAAGAGATGCAGTCTAGATAGAAAAAGAGAGGTGGGCGAGGACTGATCCTTGTGGCCCCCCAAGAGACAGTCTGTGGGGACAGAGGTCCTCCCAGAAAGGAAGACGCCGAGCCACTGTTGGGATGGAAAGGAAGGGAACTAGGAAAGAGCAACACTCTGAAGACCTGTGTCATGAAGAGTTTGTAAGAAGAGAGCGTGGATTACACTGTCAAAAGGTGGCTGAGAGGAACAGAAGGAACAGAGTAGTGGCCTTTTAGATTTAGCAGCGAGGAAGTTGATGGTCAGCTTGGTCAGGGCTGTCTTTGTCGAGTAGGGAGCGAAATCCACATTTCAGAGGGTCGAGGCAAGGTTGTTGATCAGTTGGGTGTACAATATTTTCAAGAAGTTTGGATGTGAAAGGTGTAGGGATGCAGGATGATAGCTATAATGGGGTGGTCGGAATCAAGGGAAGGCTTTTTTTGGGGGGATCGGAAAGCAGTGGCCTGCTCGAGTTTTGATGGTTTCAATTATTTTCCCCATATCAATCTTGACTTAAAGTGAACCTATCATGAGTTTTGCCCATTTGAAAGGAAATCGCTCCCCTTACATAGGTCAGTGTTTCACGTCGGCTACAGACAAACCTTGAAAGGGAAGATCTACTTTTCTATTACAGTATGTAGAACAACAAAAGTGACCTATATAAAAGGGAGCGCTTCCCTTTCAAGATGTTTTGCCCTTAACCAGTTCACTTTAAAACGGCAACATAAAGGGTCTGAATACTTTCTGAATGCACTGTAAATGACAAATTACGGCATTGTTTGCCATCAGTCAGGATAAAAGGAATAAGGAACTAACTCTGAGGGCAATGCAGGTCCATAAAAAGTTCTATAAAGCAGAAGCTACGTGTGTCAGTGTTAAATGGGGCTTATTTCGGTCCTGGACGCTGCTCTGCCTTCTGCTGTCATTTTAATTATACATTTCTAGTTACCGTCGCTGGATAATACGGCGAGATTTGAAACACCCAAGGAATGTCAGGCCTGGAATGCCGCTCTTTGGTAAAAATAACATGTGGGTCAGATCACTGGGTGTGTTTTATGAGCAGGACAGTGGGTGTGCTTGTGTAATTAGGATCTAGTGAGATTAAGGTCACTCCCAGCCCGTCCTGATTATAGCAAATCACCCTTATTAAAAATCTCGCGTCTCCCAACTTTCTTATGTGGAATGTCTGGAGAAATATTAACAACTGCTCTCATATTATTACACCTTCACCCCTTAAACAGTCAATTAAATCGTCAGACTGCATGACCACAGAAATGGCTTTACACGGAGCACCATAAACATGAGCGTCCACTAAGCAGACTCTGAGGAGGCACGCTTATACTGAGTTATGTTGTTGGACAGTGGTGTAGATTTTGAGGACCTTGGGGAAACTAAGGAATGTGTTTCTTTAAATCCGTGGTTCCCAGCCCTGGTCTTCAAGCCCTCTAACAGGCCAGGTTTTAAGGATCGCCTTGGGGAAATGCAGACTGAATCCTGCAATCACTGAGCAGCAAATCATATCACCTGTGCTGTGCTTCAGATATCTGCAAACCTGGCCTGTTAGTGATTCCCAACCCTGGTACTAAAGTACCTCCTGTTTTTAAATATAAAAGGTCCCTGACGTTTGTGATCTGTGTAGTAACCAATGAGATCCTGTGTCTTTAACCATTGCATTGCTCCTTGTAGGCCTGAAATGTGGGCACAGGACAATGACATCATAATCGCGTCATCATTCAGGACTGTAAGGCAAATATCAGCAGGAGCGGAAAGAATCCCTGCGATTTTGGAGTGAATCAGCCGAGTGTTTCCTGCATTGTAACCAGAACCTAAGCTTAAAAAATAATTTAAAAAAAGTACAACCGCTATACGCAAATCAGAATTTACAGCCCACATCTGGATTTCCAATACATGAAGACTCGCGCACTTCTTTAGAATTGATGCTCAGATTTTTATCTCCAGGGGTAATTTGCACATGTGTATATATACATTAATCCAAGCTGATGCAGCACTGCCTGAGACCATTTCCCCATGCTGCAGCTAATGTTGGGGTGGCCACACTGAGTGCCGGGAGCCTTGGCCCATCTTAATACACCTTGTCATGAGCTGCAGCCAGGAGGTGGATCATTTCCAGCATTGAGGCTGCCGTAATCCACACACGCATTTCACAGTAAAAGGGTAGAACAAGCGGGAGCTCGGGTTTGTTTTCGTACCTTGAGATCCTCGTAGGTGTCAGCTGACAGTTTGGTGCTGTTCATGTTTAAGCTGCAGAGGCTCTTCATCGCTGGGGGCAGAAACGACAAGGAGTTGTAAGTAATGTCTTTTATTTAGCTCTTTAGATATATCAATCCAAAATGTATGGAGACACAGTGACAGGAGTGTCCCACCCCCTCGGGGGAGGGGGAAGTCCTGAAGGGCTGATTCAGAGGAGTATTAAGTCACCTCAAAAACGGCCTTGGTTGAACAGGCTTCCAGTCAAAAGGCTGGGAATTAAATCCCAGCTCTAAATGCAAACTCATCAGGAGTCAATGGACGACCTCTCGAATGTCCACCCTTTCCTAGACATGTGACAGCTGCAGCTTCGAAAGAAACCACAGCTTGGAACAACCAGACGAGGACATATGAAGCCGAGTGCTGAAGTCAAGGTGGAGTTTTATGCTTATTATAGGGTTTAAAGAGCTGGGGGGCTGCGGAGACTGTCAGGAAAGATCCCCCCCTCCCCAATTGGAGGCCAAACCCTGACAATGCATCATGGTAATTTAAATGAGTATAATGCTCATGGGTCTAGCCCATATTAAAGGCCAATGAGAGGCAGAGAGAAGGATAAATGTAGGAGATAGGCCAGGGACGGCATAAACATGGCCAGATAAAGGAGAGCTGTCTGTGCACAATCTACTGACACTGGGCTTTCTACTGGCTCTTACAACAGAGTTGCACTCTAAGCGCTGGCTTCTGCTATTGTTTTGGAGTCCGCTGGCATATAGCGGCTGGGGGCAGCTCTGCTAGAATAGTCAGGTCAACACGCAGATTTAAGAAGGCGGAAACTGCTATAGAGACTAGTGAGACGCAGCAGAGAAACACGTAGTAATGGACACATTGTGGCATGTATGAAATGGTCCTTACAGCTCAGTGCAAGCAGGCCAGAGTCTGTGACCGGAGTCTCACACAGGTTGAGAACTTGCAGTGTAGTGAGGTGCTCGGACAGAACCCGTAAACCAGCATCTCCGAACTGCGGAAAAAAAAGACATAAAGCAGGATTAAACTTAGAACTGAAACATTAAAACCTTCAGAGGGCCATATTACATACTTGGTGCGAACTTAACCAGAGCAGTTGTAAACTGAAAACCTCTATAGGCTATAATGGCTCTGGGAAGTTTACAACCGCTCTGGTTAAGTTAGCACCAAGTATGTAATATGGCCCAGAGTGTGTAACCACAAAGGAAAGGCAGAGGGTTATCAGTATATGGGTTATTGGAGCTAGATCTCCAGGCCATGTCCCAAAATAAACTCATAGAAATTATAATTATTTTTTTTTTTTTTTTTTGGAACGCGCACTTCCATCCAAGTAAAGAAAAAAAAGACAGGAGGGCACGATTCTGAAGTGCCAAAAGATACCTCTACACTGAGACTGAGCTCACGAAAGGACAGAATATTGCCCAATATCCTGACTTCAGGGCAGCATGAAAGGCAGAGGCCAACATGTCCAGGTTCATGGAGAGGATGAGGACACAGTTTCACCATTATTTCCCACATTAATTCGTTACATAGATCCTATTCACATGGGTAGGTGGGAAGCATTCTCACATTTGAGGTTTCTGGCTTTCCACTTACTCACTGCCCCTCTGTATTGTTTGCAGGTCTAGATGCCACTAAATGCCTCACTTAGAAGGCGGTTACGTTCCATTTCTTTGGGGTAGCGTGTTCGCTGCTCATGCACCTCTTACCTGAGTTGACCACAAGTTGAGTTGCTTTAGTGAAGGCAGCTTGATGAGTTGTTCTGCGCAGGCACTCGTTACATTGGTGAAGGCCAGGCTGAGGTTTTCCAGGTTTCCAAAAGAGCCAGAGCTCAATAACCTGGCAAGGTCTGCATCCTGAAAAGAAAGACATGTCCATCATTGTATCTGGAGGTTCATGTATGTAACCTGAGTGATAACATGCTTTAATGTGTCAGCTTTACACTAATGATGGCCATTGGAGCACCCGACACAATAAAAGACAAGAATGTGTAAATAGGAGTGTAGAGTAAACATCTACACCAAGACTGTCAAAGTACAGCCCCCCAGATGTTTCTGAACTACAACTCCCATGACTCCGTGGCCATCTGTTGCATTGAAAGAATTCTAGGAGTTGTAGGCATCAACATCTGGAGAACGTGAGTTTGACAGCTCTGATCTACATTTGATGCTTATTTCATCCATTTATGGTCTTGTTGGATTGGCGTTTTTTGATTTGAGTCTCAGTCTAGATTACCATTCCCTGTCCAATAGTAATTTTGTAGACTATCATCCTACCGTACAAATACTTACTGTAGATTTGGATGGTAGTGTCAGACGAGTGGGTCCTCCTTTCCTTTGCTGAAATAAAATAAAGTGATGTTTTAGAGACCATTTCAATCAAAGGCAATCACAGGTCAGCAGCCGAAACGTTTTCCTTTCGATCCATAACTATATCCCCCCCCCTGTGCAAGACGCCCATATCCAAACATCCAAACTGAAACACGTGATCATTTGTGAACGTGAAAAAAGCAGGGATCCATCGATGTTTCTCTGGTGCAGACGGAACTTACCAGCTCTTTCAGCTCCCGCTGCCGGTCACACAGCTGCTCGTACATTCTCTTGCCTACGTCTGTGCTCTCCAGCGTGGAGATGATCTGCAGCTGGGTGTCATTGTTCTCTATGATGTTATATTCCAGCATGAGACACAAAATCTGAAGGGGAAAAAAGAAAAGTGTTCAAAGAGTTGGGTTTTAAGAAAACAGGAATAATGTCTATTCCACGTGGGAAACTCTTACTGTAACCCACAGGAAGAGATTTCCTGAATCCTAAAGGTTACGTTTTTCCAGGACTAACAAACTACCCGAGCACAATTCTGCATTGTCTACCCGTGGAGGGGAAACTGGGGAGGCAGAAAAAAAAAAATGGCACATGTGCCCCATTGAGGTAAAACCTGTCACATGTCTCTACATAACTGAAACGCTTCGATAATTATTTGACTTTCCCCAACACAAACCGCAGCTTACTCACAGGCCAGCCGAGGCTGAAACAGCGGATACATTACTTCTATTTCTGCTTGGGAAAATCATTTGGTCAGAAGCCTTTCCTGTTCACGAGCTGCATCTCTTGACAAGATAAGGCGTAATGACCCCTTCATAGACCATTTGATCTTAGAAATGATCCAGATTACACATGCACAATCAAAAGAATTAAACTTTTATATAGCGCCAGCATATTCTGCAGCGCTGAACAATGGGCACAATATAGACAGAGTTACAATACATTGAGACTGAACAACATTTTGACAAACCAGTACAGGAGGAAACGAGGGCCCTATTCCCGTGGGAACTCACAATTTAGAAGGGTTGGGGGTGGAAACAGGAGAAGACTGCAAGGTGAGAGAGAGGGATGGACTGCAAGGTGAGAGAGAGGGATGGACTGCAAGGTGAGAGAGAGGGATGGACTGCAAGGTGAGAGAGAGGGATGGACTGCAAGGTGAGAGAGAGGGATGGACTGCAAGGTGAGAGAGAGAGGGATGGACTGCAAGGTGAGAGAGAGAGGGATGGACTGCAAGGTGAGAGAGAGAGGGATGGACTGCAAGGTGAGAGAGAGGGATGGACTGCAAGGTGAGAGAGAGAGGGATGGACTGCAAGGTGAGAGAGAGGGATGGACTGCAAGGTGAGAGAGAGGGATGGACTGCAAGGTGAGAGAGAGGGATGGACTGCAAGGTGAGAGAGAGGGATGGACTGCAAGGTGAGAGAGAGGGATGGACTGCAAGGTGAGAGAGAGGGATGGACTGCAAGGTGAGAGAGAGGGATGGACTGCAAGGTGAGAGAGAGGGATGGACTGCAAGGTGAGAGAGAGGGATGGACTGCAAGGTGAGAGAGAGGGATGGACTGCAAGGTGAGAGGGATGGACTGCAAGGTGAGAGGGATGGACTGGTTGGGGCAAGGTGAGAGTGATGGACTGGTTGGGGCAGTGAGGTGTATTAGTGAGTCGGGTGGTAGGCTTCCCTAAATAGGAATGTCCTAAGGGAGTGTTTGAAGGAGGGGAAAGTCCCACCGTACGAGGGAGAGCGTTCCAGAGGATCGGGGCTGCGCATGAGAAATCCTGCAGTCTATCATGGGAAGAGGTGATGTGAGGAGAAGCTAGGTGCAGATCACTGTTTGATCTTAGGGAGCGGGCTGGGGTGTATTGGGAGAAAGTGAAGGGACTCGCAGAGCGGCAGGTGAGGTGGATGAGCCTGGCAGAGGCATTCAGAATGGATTGTAGGGGGGCGAGGAGAAGAATCTCCCCTTCTACCAAAATAACCACCCAACAGAAGGGATATTTGAGCTGCCCACTACCCAGTTTGCCTACAGCCTGTGTTTCCCAACCCTGGTCCTCATGTACCCCTAACAGGCCAGGTTTGCAGGATATGTGAAGCACCGCACATTTGATCTGATGTGCTGCTCAGTGATTGCAGGGTTAAGTCTGTATTTCCCCAAGGTGACCCTTAAAACATGGCCTGTTATTGGGTTCTGAGGATATGGTCTAGAGTGCATTAACTCATCTTTTCTCTCTTCTGACATGTTGCCGAAAGGAGCGGCTTGGCTGTCCAGCACATTGCTAACATGTGTGCTAAACCGATGCACCGAGAACGAGTCAGCGGCTTTACCCAGCCCACTCCTCCTTCAATTGAATTCTCCCTGTGGAGTTGAAGCCGCACTTTTTGGTTCTTTTTATCCTCCTTCAATTACAGCAGCGAATGATTGTACAGAGACATACATTTGCAACATGCAAATCACACATAAAAGATCGTCTCCTCCCACACCCTCCTCTTTTTCTATTACCTTTCATCCTTTTTTTTATTTCTCTTTCTTTATAGTCATTTGAAAAAAAAAATAATCGTCCACATCTACAGTATCAGCGTGGAAAACGTGACCGTCGAGTCAAGCTGTGTCTTTAAACACGGCCATCTGTCCTCCGCTCCTCAGAAATGACTAATGCAGCACAGGTCCCATGACAGATTGCATATTTATCTTTTGGAAAGTGTTCTCTTACCTCCACCATTGTCTGGTTCCCTCGCAAGGCGAGCAGCATGCAGGGGCCCAGTTTATTTTCAGCCAGCGACAAAAGGAACTTTTTCGTCTTGTAGCAGGATCCCATCAAAATGTGAACCTGCAAGAAAACCAGGGGAAATCTGCCTGTCACATGTGATGAAAAGCAACGCAAGCGGGTTACAGTATATATTTAACATTTACAGCCGGGATGATCCGGTATAAAGCACATTTCTATGTACAAATGGATAAAGAAGACTTTTCCATTAGGTGTGTGAGTATTCACGCATTTGTTTCCTCCATACATACAAATAATTCTATACCAAAACAAAAGTGATGCAAAGTCAAAGGTTAACCTGTACCAACACTGACTGCTTATTCATAAAAGAAATCTAGGTTATGGCAACAATTGTTTCAGTTCCGCAAACATTTATTTATATCTTGACGCAGAGATGATGAGTAACTGAACGGGTTATTCCTGAAAATGTGCGGAGGACGAGGTGGCTTTTATGGAAAGTACTTAAAATGTAAACTATATACATTGTGCTAGAGAAGTCTCCGCTGTATTTGCAAACGGCATCCTCTGATGTTTGCCTCCTGCTCTGGAAGTAAAACGCGTGGGGTAGCACACACTATGTCCCATACAGGTTGGTTATAAATATGCCACCAGCTGCAGAAAAAAGACCCATACCTGTACATTTTTTAACTTTTAGTCTATGTAATCATATCCGATTGGTCACAACGCTGTAAGCTCCCTCTCTGGGGGGGGGGGGGGACCAGAGGCTAATTCAGCTATCCAAATGCTGGTCTTAGTCCTGCCCGGAAACTCTGTTCAGGGATCCCTTAGTTTAGGTTTTCTGGCCTTTGAGAACTCTTCTTATCCAATGGCATCAAATCCTTCCTGCACTGAGTCACTGGATTGGCTGCAGCACCCAGTCCCCAGGGGTCGTATGACATGCGGAGGTGAAAGCATGTCATATCCTGCAATGTTCAGAGGGGGACCAACACTGGATTCAGGGGAGTTTTTTTTAAAGGAAAAAAAAAGTGTTAAAACAGGAGGTGGGGATCAAGAGGAGTTAATGTTTAACCCTTCTGTTTCCTACCCCCTCTTGTTTTAATCCTGCACTGTCCCTTTAATAACAGCCCTGTTACCGTAGGTTTGGAACTACAAGTCCCTTGATCTCTCCATCCCCCCCCCCAGATGAGGTTTGCCAATGACTGTTACTTCAGATCACAATAGGGTGTAGCTCCACGTACAGGTTCTCCCAAGAACGACCAGCTGCGAGTGGGATTTGTGGCCTTATCCTCTTCTGGAGATGGATGCTGCGGTGGGAGTTTCAGGTTATAAAGTCCTATAAGCTGGGACATATGGTGGCCAGTAATAACCCATACATTCTGCTCACAAGCATTTCTCAGCATTCCTTACAAATCCTGACACGCGTGTATGTGAAATACGTAGGCCCTGCCGTGTCCTGGCAACCGAGGACAACAAACCTCGGACACACTCTGAGAAAAGTCTTTTTAGGATCGCTGAGCTTGTGGCACAACCTGGAGGTTTGTACGCCACGCGCTGCCATAACGAGACGCACAAGAAAACGAGTTTCCGCTGTCTCCTGTTAGGTGAACACGGAGATAATACAGAGAAATAAAAAAAAAATGCATTTCATACAGAGTACATCTGTAAAGCCGTAACACTTTGCCATACAGCAGGGATCAGCAACCTTGGCCCTCTGGATGTTTTGGAACTACGTTTCCCATCAGTGATCACTAGCCTGAAGAGTGTCTGAGCATCATAGGAGATGTAGTTCCAAAACATCTGGAGGGTCGAGTGTGCTGAACCCTGCTGTATGGAAAATACTACTACTAATGTAGTAAAACCAGGTATGGCGTAGAGCAGGAACGCTTGCAGATGCAGTTCCCCCACTATTCCTGCAGAGGGAACAGAGTTCCTTTTCGTTCGGACAACGAAAAGCTTTTATTTAGGTTTTGATAACATGTTTCGTTGAATCATTCACCATTATATTAACACCTTAAGGACGAAGTCGATGCATTTATGACGGAACAGTTCCATCATTGGTTCTTAAGGGGTTAAACAGGTTGGGTCTTATTACCTGAACATTAACATTGGGGACAGAAATCTTGGCGAGTCCTACTCAGGACTTAACCCGAGTAAAACTCCGATCACTCTCTAACACAGTGTGATCTTCTTAAACGGGGATATTGTGTGTTTAAGGGATTCTCTAAAGCCAGGGGTCGTCAACCCTGGCCCTCTGTATGTTTTGGATCATATCCCATGATGCTCAGCCACTCTAGGCTAGCTGAGCTGCATGCGTGTAGTAGTTCTAAAACATCCGGGGCTATATTACAATTTTCACGCAAAAAAACTTGCGCAAAGCGTGAATGTTTGCGCCAAGCGTTAAACTTTTGTGCAAATCACCACTGGAATTACAATCCTCGTGCGGCTTTTCATCTGACTGCGCCCAAATGCTCGTGCAGTACCGTCGCGCACAAAAATAAGTGTGTGCAGTTTTTTTCTCGCGATTCAACCAATCAGAATTGTCTCACGTTAAGTTTTTGCGCCTGTCAAAGTCAATCTGAGCTGCAGCAATAATAAATGCGCACAACTTCTCCATTTTATTGCTTTGGTATGAGTAGAATGTGTAACTATACTTTTCTGCATTTTTTTTTTTTTTATGGGTGTATTTGGTTTCAGCCAGCTTGTTCAGATTTGCCTTTAACACCAGCTTTTAGGAGTTGCTAAAATTATGAGCGCAAAGGCTGTGCGATAATTACCGAGAATAGATTGTAATACCATCCGCGTACCAGCGCACATTCGCGCTCACAATGTTAAGTATAGGACGCGCGAAGTACAGTAAGCTCGCGCAGGGTTTCCGCGCGGTAGAAGATTGCGCGCGGTTGTTGCGCTGACATTGTAATACCGGATTCGGCGCAAATGGTTTTACCCCTAGTGTTAACGTTTTTTTTGCGCCGGCGCAAGTGTTTGCGTGAAGATTGTAATTTAGCCCCTAGAGGGCTGGCGTTGCTGACCCCTGCTCTATGGTAAAACACAGGGAACAGCAATTTCTTTGTGCTTCAAGTCATTGCGCTGAATTCATGACCAGTTTTCGGACACGTTCCTCGGGCTCTGCAGGAGTCTTTATCCTCATTAACATTTGAGATCTCAAAGAGAATAAACCAGACATAAAGTTAAACTCACGTTATTGCAGACACGTACCATGCTGGCAAAAAGTTCTCCATCATCATCGCAGGCTACTCCTCCAGGGCTGTACAGCTGAAACCAGCCATCTTTCCCGGACCTGACGCTCAGAAGACATGAATGGACCTTCAGGGAAGGGAGAGGTAGGGTTAGCGACCTCTTCATGGTGTGATACATGTATATAGTCAATTTAATTTCACAAATGGCTGTAAAGGATTTTTACACCCAATAAAAGCTTTATATCAAATCTTTCGTACCCTTACATCAAACTTATTACTTAACATTGTACTGACATTTTAGGATACTTTGTCTCATCTGCAACCTCTGTAAATCTGCCCGCAAACGAAGAATGTTAGACAGATGGGCAGGTTTGCCACAAGGTAGGAAGACTTGCAAATGGGCCTATATGCAAGGTTTCTTTTGAGAAAGTATTTTACCAGGAAGGATACATTGAGATTTCTCTCGTTTTCAAGTATGTCCTCGGTGGCGAGTGTGTACCGTTAGGTGTCTTGCCCAAGGACTCTTACTGGAGAGGTGCTCTTGCCGGGATCAAACCTGTGTCTCCATGGTTATAGAGCAGTGATGTTACCTCTACTCCATCCAGCCGGTACACAGGGATATGTTTGCAGTCACACAGGCAAACTGGTAGAAAGGCAGCCATACAGGATGGGCAGGTTTACAGTTAGTGAGGCTGAAGGGCGGATACGTAATATATGATGTGTAATGTTTATTAAATGTCGGGTAGGTATTAAATTTTTATTTTTTTTTTAAAACCCAGAAAGAAACCTAGGCCATCACTACCTGATGGTTGCCCTATTGGGGGAAAGGCTGACGAATGGGCTGATGACCCAATCATCTGAACAGCCTTCTAGGGCTTAGGTCAGGAATGCACAGTTCTGCGCTTTTCTGACCAGCCACTTGCACTGACGATCTCAAGTTCAGCTCTACTATTTAGGCTAGGGTCAAACGAACGCATTATTTGCAGCGACCGTCAAAACGTGCGTCCGAACGCATTGACGTATTTTTTCACGGAATGCGCAAAAACGGTCATACGATGCGCATTTTCGTGCGTGATTTGTTACGGATCCAAACCAGGAAACTTTGGGTGTCTGGACGTGGTGTTGGCCGGACATGAGCAGCGTCTGACGTCTCCTAATCACGCACACACGTCGCTATGCCGACGCAGCGCACTCTGTACGTCAGTACTAGTGGTTCTACGTTCTCGAAAAAATGCGTTAGTTTGCCGCTTGCATTGCGCGGCCGAACTTTCCTGCGGCCGTACTTCGTATATTGGCCGTCATTGCTGCTACTGCGGCCGTGATTAAGTGCGCCTAAACGCACGTTAAAAATGCGTTAGTCTGACCTTAGCCTTAATCGGAGTTACCGCCGTCAAGTGCAACTCTGCTGAAACAGTGAGTGGATCCAATCGCACGTATGCGGTGCCTTTCCCCGCACACAAATATTCTCAAATGGCTCACAAATATAGCCTTTCCGTTTCTAGAAATTAAACTGGTTCTAAAAGGCATTAAAAAAGAACATGCCATACCAGCAAAACATCCTTCCCCAGCACGGTGCCAAAAAACACATGGCTTAAAGAAGTACATTTATGACGCAAATAATGTACTATGTTTACAATTTGCTTTTTATGGATTTTTTTTAAGTAGAGTCATGTTAGTCACTTAATGGAGATACCAGTCTGGATATGAGGTCTGCGTACCAACATAAATTTAAAAGAAGAAAATATCTGTCTAGCTTTGTGTTTATCTTTATGTCTGGGGAAATAAATATACATTTTTAGATCTAAATCTTCCTCGACTTCACCAGTTCCTCTTGTAGCGTTTAAAAACAACCCAGGGCTTAACACTTATCTCAATTTCCTTTAGAATTACGCACTGCGAGACAAAGGAGGATTAAGACGCTCTCTAAATAGTTATTATGTGACTTACTGCAGCCTGAACAAGAATCTCCCAGGACAGGAAATTAAAATTAAAAGTAATGATAGTGGTCGGGTTGGGAGTTAATCGGCCGACCTCCGTCCCACGCAGGACATATATTTATAACTGGAAAAAAAACAACATTATAAGAGTCTCATGACAGTCATTAAAGCACCACCGGACTAGAACTTGACCATGTAGTGTTTATAAAACGTTGTGTAAACTGGAGGTAAAACTCCCATTACCTGAACAGGGGCAAAATTGCCCCAATGTCACACAACATACAATCCTCCAGGTCTTAAAAATGATAAACAATCCAGGCACTTTCTTTTATTCACCTAAACATGCACCAAAAAGGTTCCTGCTTCCACAGTGAATCACAATATACAGGATAGAGATAAGAGAACGATTACCAAGTGTTAAAAAGAATCACTTATCTCCTCACTGTATTGTAATACACAGCCTGGCCAAAAAGTCACCACCTGGATATAACTGAGCAAATAGGTGGGAGCCTTCCATAGGATAATTACTAGTGATTAATGTTTCAGTCGGCAAAAAAATGAGGTCATGTGACTCGCAGAATATACAGAATGAGCAGGTTTCCCCATCAATGGGTTTTTTTCTCCCCTGATGGCACAGCGGGCATATTCCAAGATGGCAATGCCAGGATTCATCAGGCTCAGATTGTGCAAGAGTGGTTGAGGGAGCATGAAACTTCATCATCACACATGGATCGGCCACCGCACAGTCCAGACCTTAACCCCATTGAGAATCTTTGGGATAACGTGCTGGAGAAGACTTTACGCAGCGCCGCGACTCTCCCATCATCAATACAAGATCTTGGCCACAAATTAATGCAACTCTGAACGCAAGTAAATGCTGTGACATTGCATGAGTTTATAGACATGATGCAGCGGGGAATGCGTGCCGCAATCACAGCGAAAGAGGGTCTAACCAAATATCAAAGCGTGTGTGTTTTTTTTGGTCCAGGCTGTGTATTAAACTCCAGATAATCCACCAGCGATCCATTTCAGGGACGTTTCAGTTCTCCACATCCAGCTAATTTCTATCAGTGGAAGTCCCCATGAGGTGCTGTTTTGTCTGCACCGTTGCATCATTCCACCTTGAAACAAGTTTGCAAACCACAAGCTTCAATATCGTTCGGTATTCACCATTTTATTCAACACTGGCCAATCAGGGAGGGTTTTATAAGCCCTCGTCAGTGCAAAAGCTGGTAAAGCATGGTATTAGGGGATGAGACCGGCAGAAAAACCACAATGCAACAATCAAATCAAGGGAAGCGTTTTCTTAATGCTAAGTGTCACCCCTGAAAATGTTGCGAATCCTAATAAATTTACATTTTGGTGTATGGGTCCACAGTATGTGGTGGAAAGTGAGCATCAGAATGATGGACTTTGACCAGGAGTTGTATTCTCACCTCTTGCCTGGGGTCCTCTGCAAATCTCTGAATGACGTACTTCAGCTCCCTGTGAAAGAAGTAGGAAAAAAGGATCAGTAAATTCACATATAATCTCCTAGAGCATGGGTAGGCCACCGTCCGTGGTCCTCCAGATGTTTTGGAACTACTACCCATGCTCTACTCTAGTGGATCATGAAGTAAACTTGCAGAACAACACTTTAAAGCAGGGCCTGACACATCTTCATCAAGTTTGGCAGCCAGTAACAGAAACTCTGTAATGTGATGCAGGATTGTGTCGAATCTATAAATATAGGAGTCAGAGGATACATTCTAACAGGGCTATTCAGAAAGCGGTGAAAACCTTGAGAATGACAGGAGAAGTGAAAATTCTAAAAATAGTCAAACCAAAAAAAGTCTCCCATTTATCTCACTTTCCAGATCAGCTATTTGGTCTAGATTGTTCATTCTCCTGGTAATTCTCAAGGCTTTCACCTGTCTCTGAATAGATCTGTATGTGTCCGTTACTGCCTGGAACCTGGATTTGTCAAGGTCTGTGTCAATATGGGGGTTCTGGCAAAAACTCTATATCCCAATGCCTGCAGATATATTCCTTTTCTGACCAGCCAATGCATACTATGGGAATGTGTACAAAACGATGGGCTACACCAAAATAATCCCTATAAAGAACCTTTATTCACCGCACAAGGGGGTGAAACAATAAGTGTTGACGTTTCAGCTCTAGGCCTTAGTCATGCATGTCCTTCAATCTCATTCTTGTATACATTAATAGCAATACAAAATCCTAATTAATTGATGGAGCTATACAAGTTAACCCTTTCCACACTTGGATAATTTGTGCATGTTTGGACACTGGATGGCGGACCCATTGGTGGAGCACCCAGAATATCACCGGACGAGAGAAAGCCCCCCCCCCTCCCTGTCGTAGCGGCGCTTTCCCTTTTTGCTCTGGATACTATGGGAATGGATATGAACAGCAAAGCAGAAAATATCCATGCATCATGGAGGATGTGTGTACATATGCATGGCACTTTATTTGCCAATATTGGGTGTGTATGCACATGCCGACCGCATCTAGGGAACGTGTCAGCCCTGTCGCGCTTGCGCTCGTTTTGTTTGTTTCATAGATTAATGATTTGCATGTGAACCAACAGGTTGTTTTGCAATTACAATTTGTTGATTGGAAAAAAAAGATGCTCCAAGGCATGACACCAATCTTTCCCCGGAGAGGAACGTGTCCCGCCGGTCCTGATTTTCCATATGTTAAAATGTTTATTCAGTGTGGTGACAACACAATGTTATTATTAAAATATTTTATTACACCATACACCGACCTGACAAACGGCACAACATCACCCAAAAATGAAAGGTTGCATAAAAAACCCCAAAAACCCTAGCGGTATGTTGGTATAAGGCCGGGTGCACACGAGGCATTTTTTGGTGCGCATTAACGCGCGTCGCAGCATATAATTCCGCATAAGGCCAGTTGCACACGAGGCATTTTTTGGTGCGCACTAACGCGCGTCGCAGCATATAATTACGCATAACGCGCGCTGAAGACGTCCGCGCTAGCATTGACAGGACGTTGGGTGTCAAATGTAGCGCGCATGCGCACTTGAACGGCTTTTTTTTCCCATTCAATTCAAATTCTGTTTTTTACGACGTGCGTCAAAAATAACGCATCGTCCTGCCTCTACCATCTCTTCCGTCAATTTTAACGCACGGGTGCGTCATTTTTAATGCGCGTTAGTGCGCACTAAAAAACGCCTCGTGTGCCCCCGGCCTCAAGCTGCACATGTGTAATACTCACTTTGTGAAGGTTTCATGCGCCAGAGCTCTGCAAAAGCAAACACAGACAAATGGACGTTAATTTCTGTACCTTTACGTAGTGAATGAATAAAATCGTTCATAATAACAAAACCTTTCTGAGCTAAAATCAACACATCGAGCTGAAATCTTCCTAATCGCCATCTTAAAAAGAAGATGTTGTATATTCACAAACCTAAAAGCCCCGGCTTTTCACATATCGATGACTGGAGAATTTGCTGGGAAAGAGATATATATTCCTTTAAATTGTGGTGGAGGGAAAAAAATGAGATTAAAAGCCTCCACACAGCAAATAATAAAGTTTGTAACTGTAGAAGACATTTACAAATCCCAGCAATTCAGAGAACGGCTTCACAGAGCTCATTCCCCATATACAGCACGGAACTCTGGGTAAGACATGCAAATGACATTTGCAATTTCTCTTTTTTTTGCATTCTGAGTCTGTTTTAACACAGAACCCTCTTACCAGTGATATGCCATACTAGATGGCTTTTTGTTATAGCAAAGATCAGGTTTATGCAACAGGTCACAGCCGCTCCTGTACAGCGGCTTCAGGCAAAAGCCATATAGTATGGCGAGGCATTGATTGGAGGGTTCTGTGCGAAAATGGACTCAGGACGCAAAAGTGTGAGAAACTGCAAACGTCATTTGCATGTCTTACCCAGAGTTCCTTGCTACATATGGGGAATGTAACACATGAGCTCTGTGAAGCAGTTCTCTGAATTGCTGGGATGTGTAAATGACTTCTGCAATAATACATATATATTTTATATAAAAATAAATTTTATTCTGAGATCTCCCAACCCAATTTTTCTGTCACTGGAGCGCTCTGGTTTTTGTAATTTGTGGGCTATAAACAGGATGATAGAAGGGATGTCAAACATTACCCCCACACCACCACCTAGATGTTGGTCTACAATCCCCAGAATTCATTGAATGCAATAGATGATCAGAGAATTATGGGAGTTGTAGTTCAGAAACATCTGGAGGTCGGAGTTTGAGAGCGCTGCTTTAAAGACTAATAGGGTAATTCAAAGAGATCTGAATGGCTGGAGAAAGGTAACCAAACGCTGAAAATCAGCGTTCGGTTACCTTTCTTGGCCATTTGGCTATCCAGAGAGCAGGCAATTCGCCAAATCCTGGCGAATTGCCTGCACATACGGTGCCTGTTCGAGGGCAGTGAAATCCCCATAGAGAAGCAATGCTTCGTCTATTCAGAGAACACAAACCAGCAGTGAAAAGTTCCTGAAATGTCCTGCTGTTTGGTGGTTTAATTCGGCAAGTTTATTCAGGAGAATCCCATAGGCTTCAATGTTAAAAATATTCCCATTTTAATTCAATATCTAATAAACCATTCATTATAATATTCTGCAGTCTCTTTATAGATTTGTTTAGGATATTTTAAGCATTTTTCTGGATTTTTATAACTTTTTTTAAACTTATTTTTTCTGTAACAGCCCTTTTTATTATCATTTATTGGATCATATGTAAATTTCAGACATTTTCGCTCAGTAGTTTCTTTGCAAACAGCGTTTCACTTTTCAAACATTCACGCAAACTGTTTTGCTAATTTATTCACTCAATTCATCTGCGGTGTCGGCTTTTTCCCGGCGGCTTCGCTGCGTGTGATCGGTTCCTGCTCGGGATTTTGGCAGGTTAATCCAGATGTTTTTGCGGGTTTTCGGCGTGCATTCGCCAGGTTTTGCGTTTAGTTTTCATTGGGTTTGCGGCGGCCTTTCCCTGCAATTCGGGGAACCTGTGGTGCTTGCTGAATACACCGCAGGGTCGCCGAAATGGGATCGGCAAAACGAACCGAATTGAAAAGAACGAAAAGTCACCGAACATGTGGTGACTTTTCGATTCTCTTTGAATTACCCTGTAAATCAGAATTTAATCCCGATAAAGGCAAGCTGATCGCTTCCAAGGACATCGGCAATGTCTGTTCTACACGCTAGAAGTTCTTTCCACATGCGTGCTGCGGAACTTTACTTTGATACGTAACAACAACAAAAATGGCTAAGCATGTGCAATTAGTTCCCAGTAGAAGACATAAAACACAGATGTCACGAAGGGTGCTCATGAGTTCCCGAGAGGCCAGCTCAAGGAAAAACTTTTAAGGAACAAACATGGAATCCAGGCACTCCCATGGAGCAGAGGCAAAAAAATTTGGATGTTGGCAACGTTTCGGCTGACTTGGCACCCATTTTCAAGCTGGAAAATACTGCCGAGTCAGCATAAACTTGTCGATCGCCAAATACATTGCCTCTGCATGACGGGAGTGCCTGGATTCCATGTTGTTGTCGTCTTGAAACTTTTACTTTGACGACTTTTTGTTTTGTCAAAGAACCCAAGTGGCTTAATTAAAGAATGGCCGCGGCTTGAGTAATGAGCATGACACACCAATTAGGGGTCACTTAAAAAAATATGTACATGTATGTTGCATCAGGAGTGGAATAAAACGTTCCCTAGGGCGAGTCTACAAGTTAAATTTGGTCGAGTGACGCCAGTTTGTTTTTACTGTAGGTATTTTGCGCACCTGGACTTGACGTGCACGAGCTGATCGGTGTGTATGTAGAGGGAAAGGCCTCGTGGGCACGCTACGCTGGCAAATTGGACAATTATCCACGGTAATGTTTACTCTCAGGGGCACTAGGTTTTTTTGAACACAAGAACTCATTAGCTTGCTCCTTCAGGACTGTTACCGATCCAGAGGTTACTTCTCTGCTATCAAAACATCTACTTAAGGACGATTTAACGCGCGGCTATGCTAAAGGAAATTGATCATTAGCATTGCATGCAGTCATATATCTAAATTTAAACGATTGCCTCGTGGAGTCACTTTTTTTGCTACATAACGATAACAATTTAACGGCAACAATAATCCCCAACTCGCCTCCAATTAGGGGGAGTTTCACTTTAAATATTGCGAGTTAAAAATACACATATATAAAAAGTTTAGAATATGAAAAACGAAAGGGGGGGGGGTCCAACTATAGTCACGGGTCCCTTTTTTATTCTGTATTGTATAAAAGTATACATGCATAATAAAACTATGGAAATAATATACACAGAGAGTGTAGATCCTAGAACTGAATAAAACATATACCTGGCTCCAATGTTAACCCTTTTACTAGCAATCGCTTGTCAAAACGTTTGTTTGAAACATGGGGCGTGTAGTTAACAATTATAGGGTAAAATGGTAATTTTGCATAAAGATTGTCAGAATGTCAAGTTGCTCTTTATGTATTTCTCTATACTTTACAGAAATACTGCTGGGATGAAAGGCTCTGAACTCTAGATGGCACCCCTCATCTGCATGGGGTCTGCATTATCAGTATACAGGCAGAAATGACCTTTGCTTCAAATCCAATAAAAGTGATCTAGATAGATAATACAATGTTCAGATCTCCTGCTTATGGGGGTTTGTATTCATCATGATGAGATTTTAGCAATCAAATATCTGTATGTGCTGCATAATGCCTGTGTATGGCAATTACAGCAACACCTTGTATCTGTATGTGCTGCATAATGCCTGTGTATGGAAATTACAGCAACACCTTGTATGTGCTGCATAATGCCTGTGTATGGCAATTACAGCAACACCTTGTATCTGTATGTGCTGCATAATGCCTGTGTATGGCAATTACAGCAACACCTTGTATCTGTATGTGCTGCATAATGCCTGTGTAGGGCAATTACAGTAACACCTTGTATCTGTATGTGCTGCATAATGCCTGTGTATGGGAATTACAGCAACACCTTGTATCTGTATGTGCTGCATAATGCCTGTGTATGGGAATTACAGCAACACCTTGTATCTGTATGTGCTGCATAATGCCTGTGTATGGGAATTACAGCAACACCTTGTATCTGTATGTGCTGCATAATGCCTGTGTATGGCAATTACAGTAACACCTTGTATCTGTACTGTACAGGGATTTTCATTCATTAATTCTAACCCCCCTGAATCTAGTCCCTGTGCAGCAATGAGTGACTCCCAGAGCTCTCCCTGTATCCTGCCCTATCTTTGGCTGTTGTAATGCAGCAGTAGAGTTTGTTGTGCTTTTTATTTTTTACAGTAAAGGGGGTGCTGCTCCTTGGTACCTGCTTCACAGTAATACAGGATGACAGGAGGGAGATCAAGTGAATTTTGTTTCTCCCCAGGAACGCTACAGCTCTAATCCTGCATTAAAAAGGTATGCAAACATGATTCTATGTTGTTTTTCGCTGTATTTGAATTTGCACATTGTGGTAGTGGAAAGGGTTAAAGCCCTGTTTCACCATTGCAGCAGGTCTTACCAGGGACCATGTAATGCAGTACCCATCGTATCTAAAGGTGCACAACAATGAATGATAATATAACTGGGCTGAACAAGTATCAAATGAAGCTGGCAAGCCGCTGTATGTACACACACACACACACACACACTTCCTTAGAGATCTACCACTAGCAGAGGCTAAGCTCACCGAAAGCCACAGAGATTTACGCAATGCCTTGAAAAACGGCAAACTTCACTCCATTTGATACCCCAGAATGATGCTCATCTCTTCAATTAGCAACATACATGTTATTTTGTACTGTAAAGGCCACAATATTGTTGTGTAGACTAAGTGTACCCAAAGAAATTGTCACTGGTTATATAATGTTATTAATATGCAGTGAATACATCTTTTTTTTTGGTTGGGGGTCTCACTGATAGTATGAGGGGACAAATAGGGAAGCATAAGGGAATCTGTTAGGGTACGGTACCATCAGTAACACAACACCTCAGTGTAACAATCTTTCTCTTAATAATTTTAGTATTTTGTTTCCTTTCAATTTCTGATATTGGTTTTGCACATGCTCGAATATTCTCCTTTTGCGCTGGTTTGTAATTTTATGGTCTCTTATTGCTTCTTTGCACATGTGAATATTTTTCGCATAAAATGTAAATATGTAAACGTTTATGTCTTCTGATGCAAGAAAAGTGTGAGGAGTAACTTACTCTTTGGGGAACGGGATAGGCTGCAGCAAACTGGCCAGCGCTGGTCTCCAGTCATCGTAGTCGGACCTGCAATATACACAAAGATATGTCACATACAGGTTGTGAAGTACACAGAAATATATTCCAGAGTGGAAGAAACCATCAACAGGATATCATGGATCATCAGGTGCAAGCTGAATGCTCTAGGCTTATCTAGTATAGCGGCTCCCAACCCTGGTCCTCAATTCCCTCGAACAGGCCGGTTTTAAGGATCACCTTGGGGAAATGCGGACTGAATCCTGCAATCACTGAGCAGCAAATCATATCCCCTGTGCTGTGCTTCACATATCTGAAAACCTGGCCTGTTAGGAGGACCTGAGGACCAGGGTTGGGGACCACTGCTCTAGACTGATCCAACCAGTGAACATGGGACAGATGAGGTACTTTGACATGCAGAAATATATTCAATTTAGATTCTGCCTGGTATGCTGTAACATGGGTCGAAGCGTTCCACAGAGGTTAAAAATAAAAAACCACTGCCGTGAGTAATCTGTGAGAAAGAGATGCTGGAAACTGTATAGTTCTGACTTCCTGTAAGTTTTTTTAACCAAGGTTTTCACAACGTCACCACAAAACAGATGACAAATGTCACGGTATCAGTCAATTCAGAAATGTCTAACCTCAAAAGTAAAAAAAAAAAACGATCTGAGACTTGCTGGGGCTTTTCAGAATTAATGCAGAACAGAGGAGCCGCACAGGGTGGAGGGGGCCGCCGCCGCACAGGGTGGAGGGGGGCGCACAGTGGGGGAGGGGGGGCACAGGGTGGAGGGGGGCACACAGGGTGGAGGAGCCCGCACAGGGTGGAGGGGGCCGCACAGGGTGGAGGAGCCCGCACAGGGTGGAGGAGCCCGCACAGGGTGGAGGGGGGCGCACAGGGTGGAGGGGGAGCACAGGGTGGAGGAGCCCGCACAGGGTGGAGGAGCCGCACAGGGTGGAGGGGGCCGCACAGGGTGGAGGGGGCCGCACAGGGAGGGGGTCGCACAGGGTGGAGGGGGTCGCACAGGGTGGAGGGGCCCGCACAGGGTGGAGGGGGCCTCACAAGGTGGAGGGGGCCTCACAAGGTGGAGGGGGCCTCACAAGGTGCAGGGGCCACGCAGGGTGGAGAAGGGCGCACAAGGTGAAGGAGGGCGCACAAGGTGAAGGAGGGCGCACAGGTGAAGGAGGGCGCACAGGGTGAAGGAGGGCGCACAGGGTGGAGGGGGCCGCACAGGGTGCAGGAGCCACAAGGTGGAGGGGGCCGCACAGGGTGGAGGGAGCTGCACAAGGTGGAGCCGCCGCGCAGGGTGGAGGGGGCCGCGCAGGGTGAAGGGGGCCGCGCAGGGTGAAGGGGGCCACCAGGGTGAAGGGGGCCACGCAGGGTGAAGGGGGCACGCAGGGTGAAGAAGGCGCGCTGGGTGGAGGGGGCGGCGCAGGGTGGAGGGGGCTGCGCAGGGTGGAGGGGGCCGCGCAGGGTGGAGGGGGCCACGCAAGGTGGAGGGGGCCGCACAGGGTGGAGGGGGCCGCACAGGGTGGAGGGGGCCGCACAGGGTGGAGGGGACCGCACAGGGTGGAGGGGGCCGCACAGGGTGGAAGGAGCCGCACAAGGTGGAGGAGCCCGCAGAGGGTGGAGAGAGCCGCACAGGGTGGAGGGGGGTGCACAGGGTGGAAAGGGGTGCACAGGGTGGAAAGGGGTGCACAGGGTGGAAAGGGGTGCACAGGGTGGAAAGGGGTGCACAGGGTGAAGGAGCCCGCACAGGGTGAAGGAGCCCGCACAGGGTGAAGGAGCCCGCACAGGGTGAAGGAGCACGCACAGGGTGAAGGAGCACGCACAGGGTGAAGGAGCACGCACAGGGTGAAGGAGCACGCACAGGGTGAAGGAGCACGCACAGGGTGAAGGAGCACGCACAGGGTGAAGGAGCACGCACAGGGTGAAGGAGCACGCACAGGGTGAAGGAGCACGCACAGGGTGAAGGAGCCCGCACAGGGTGAAGGAGCCCGCACAGGGTGAAGGAGCCCGCACAGGGTGGAGGGGGCCTCACAAGGTGCAGGAGCCGCACAAGGTGGAGGGGGCCACGCAGGGTTGAGGGGGCCGCACAAGGTGCAGGAGCCGCAAGGTGGAGGAGCCGCACAAGGTGGAGGAGCCCGCAGAGGGTGGAGAGAGCCACACAGGGTGGAGGGGGCCGCAGAAGGTGGAGCCGCCGCACAGGGTGGAGGGGGGTGCACAGGGTGAAGGAGCCCGCACAGGGTGGAGGGGGCCCTCACAAGGTGCAGGAGCCACCAGGTGCAGGAGCCACACAAGGTGCAGGAGCCGCACAAGGTGCAGGAGCCGCACAAGGTGCAGGAGCCGCACAAGGTGGAGGGGGCCGCACAAGGTGGAGCCGCCGCACAGGGTGGAGGAGGGTGCACAGGGTGGAGGAGGGTGCACAGGGTGAAGGAGCCCGAACAGGGTGGAGGGGGCCTCACAAGGTGCAGGAGCCACAAGGTGCTGGAGCCGCACAAGGTGGAGGGGCCCGCAGAGGGTGGAGGGGCCCGCAGAGGGTGGAGGGAGCCGCACAGGGTGGAGGGGGCTGCAAAGGGTGGAGGGGGCCGCAAAGGGTGGAGCCGCCGCACAGGGTGAAGGAGCCCGCACAGGGTGGAGGGGGCCGCACAAGGTGCAGGAGCCGCATAAGGTGGAGGGGGCCACGCAGGGTGGAGGGGGCCGCACAAGGTGCAGGAGCCGCAAGGTGCAGGAGCCGCAAGGTGGAGGGGCCGCGCAGGGTGGAAGAGCCGTGGAGGGGGGCTGCACAGGGTGAAGGGGGCCGCACAGGGTGAAGGGGGCCGCACAGGGTGGAGTGGCGGGTGGAGGAGCTAACTCAAGAAAATAATTTTATTTGCAAAATGTGGTGTAAAGTGAAACCCCTCTGATCTCCATGTTTATCCAATACTTACTATGTAACACAGCATCCCTTATGGAATGTCCACCATCTGGACAGTCTAGTTGTCATGAATTACAAATGCACTCCAAGATTAGGGGTGAAAGGTCTAATGGAGAGTATTTCTTTCTTTGGAAACATTTGCACAGTATATTAACTATCAGACTGCAGTAAAATGCTACATTGAAAGGGGATTTTCTTTAAAAGCTAACAAAAAACCCACAAATTAAGTACTTCAAGTCAATGGACCATTCACCATGAAGGCTTGTTCCACCAGCCCTTAATATACAGTTGTGTTCAAAATTATTCAACCCCCACTGAAATTGAGTGTTTTGGCCAGTTTGACATTGATTTTGATCATTCAGTCATCTTGCTTACAATTAAATCAAAGAGGCACGTGTAGGTCAGACAAATATAACATAACATTTATAATGAAATAACCACAAATGTCTTTTCTGTGCTCACATCATTATCAGTTTTATTCAACCCCCAAGTGACATTCAATCTTAGTACTTAGTACAACATCCTTTTACAGTTATAACAGCTTTTAAACGTGAAGCATAGCTTGACACAAGTGTCTTGCAGCGATCTACGGGTATCTTCGCCCATTCGTCATGGGAAAAAGCCTCCAGTTCAGTCACATTCTTAGACTTGCACACTGCAACTGCTTTCTTTAAGTCCCACCAGAGGTTCTCAATCGGATTTAAGTCAGGTGACTGCGATGGCCACTCCAAAATGTTCCAGCCTTTAATCTGCAACCATGCTCTAGTGGACTTGGAGGTATGCTTGGGATCATTGTCCTGTTGAAAGGTCCAACGTCTCCCAAGCCTCAGGTTTGTGACGGACTGCATCACATTGTCATCCAATATCTCCTGGTACTGAAGAGAATTCATGGTACCTTGCACACGCTGAAGCTTCCCTGTACCTGCAGAAGCAAAACAGCCCCAAAGCATGATTGACCCCCCGCCATGCTTCACAGTAGGCAAGGTGTTCTTTTCTTCATAGGCCTTGTTCTTCCTCCTCCAAACATAGCGTTGATCCATGGGCCCAAACAGTTCTAATTTTGTTTCATCAGTCCACAGAACACTATCCAAAACTTCTGTGGTTTGTCCACATGACTTTTGGCATACTGCAGTCGACTCTTCTTATTCTTTGGAGACAGCAAGGGGGTGCGCCTGGGAGTTCTGGCATGGAGGCCTACATTACGCAGTGTGCGCCGTACTGTCTGAGCTGAAACTTCAGTACCCACATCTGACAAATCTTTTCTCAGTTCCTCAGCAGTCACACGGGGACTTTTCTCCACTCTACGTTTCAGGTAGCGCACAGCAGTCGAAGTCAGCATCTTCTTTCTGCCACGACCAGGTAGCGTTTCAACAGTGCCCTTTGCCTTGAATTTGCGAATGATGCTTCCTATGGTCTCTCTTGGTATGTTTAACATCTTTGCAATCTTCTTATAGCCATTGCCCTTCCTGTGAAGAGTAATCACCTCTTGTCTTGTCTTCCTGGACCATTCTCTTGACTTCACCATGTTTGTAACCACACCAGTAAATGTCTAGAAGGAGCCGAGTATCACAGTCATTTTAAAGCTGCCTAATTGGTGCTTATTATGCTTTATTGCTGCTCCGTGACATCCACAGGTGTTTTCAATACCTGATTGAAAACACTTGAATGAACCTCTGTTCTTCAGAGTGGTAGTCTTTAAGGGGTTGAATAATTGTGTCAATGAAGAATTCACAAAAGAAACATTTACTACTGTATTACAAAACCAATTGATGTCATTTTAGTTGCATATGGTTCTTTAAAAAGTCCTTGTAGGATTTAATTCTGAATACAATTACAAATGTACACTAAATTCCCTAAAACCCTTTACAGCATTGGGGGTTGAATAATTTTGAACACAACTGTATTTGGATAGACCACTGAAATCCCAGTGGTCTTTCAACGCGAGCCCATATTGAAATCTAAGCTCTAGTCAGGAAGGTTTATCACAAAGGCACATTCCATAAATTGAAGCTTGGTGTCCCGCATATTCAGGGCCCTTCCAAAACCACATCTAGAGAAACCCATCTATTCCAACTCCTTCTACTTCTCAGTGACTTTGGACAAAACCAAAACGGAAAGTCTAGATAGGAAAGTTCATCACAGACAGATTCCACAACTGAATATCGGTAACGTGCCTACACGTTGCCTTTGGTATAGATTAACGCTCTCTACTCCCATTCCACCTATCTGTCCATCAGAAGCTCTAGCATTAGTGAAGTAGGAGTAGAATGGACTGTCATCAAGAATACATTCCTCCCACCAGATTACCTCATAACCTTCCCACAATGGAACTGACGTATTTAGTCTACCTCCCACCCTATTTGCTCCTGAAGTGGCAGGACTCCGATGACCATTCATCATGAAAACACGTTCCACCAAACTCAGCATTGTTGCGTTGCCTACTTGATGCCAGTACAATAACGCAACTGGTGAAAGTGACACGTTCCTACTCCTCCCACCTTTCGTCAGTTCCTGTGAAGACGTGTTTAATCCAAGCTTTCTCACTTGCTTACTCACTGCCAGTACTATATAGAGTAACTGATGAAAGTTACGCATTCCCACTCCACTCCACTCCACCCACCCGTCCATCAAAAGCAGCTTTGGTGAACTGGCAAGACAGGATGGTTCAACGTGGAGACAACATTCCAACAGTCTAGGCTTGGGGACGTGCCTACTCAATGTCCTACATTGTAACTGCTGAAACGTATCTGTCCCCTCTCCACCCACTTGATGTCTGCAAGCTCTGAAGGTTGGACCGTTCATTATGAAGACACATTCCCCCAATCGAAGCTCGATGGCCTGCCTACTGAATTCTTTCACTATAGCGCATCTGGTGAACCATACTCGATGAATGAACTGGAGAATAAATAATTCTCCTGCGTGTTTGGATTCGTTCTGTAACTTAATGAAGATATTAGATGTTCCATGTAGAAAGAAACACACACACCCTCAATCACCTTTTGAGCTGCCAGGGAAGTGACGAATGCACTTCTACATATCGCACGCATTTCTTGCATTCAACAGGTTTATTTGAAGGAACTAGAAAATCCTGTGTAGGGTGGGCGATTGTTCTAAACCCTGCCAAGTCTACAGATCACCAGGCCCCCTTTCATCTTATTAGGCTGCCAGTTTGAAAAGAGGAAAAATAAATTGGGTTCTCTGAGATTTTCCAAGTCTCATTAAGGGCAGGTCACCTTTGATACTTGTTTTAGCTCAGCCCACACAAATTACTGCGTTCTTAATATTTGTTTTTTAATCTTGACAAGTTCGTGCCCTCTCGAAAGGCTTAACGTATTAATCTGTGTCACTTTGAAGAATTCTTTTTATTTTTTTCAATTTCAAGTCATAAGAACAGCTCAGAATGTGGAGGGGGATAATTTTACAATGCCCTGCACAGTGAATTATTAACCCTTTCACAGGAAACACACTTATCTTGACACAATCCAACAATCCACAATCCAATCCAAAGCGTTAAACGCTGACGAGCAAAAAATAACGCTGGTATTACAATCCGTGCGCATTTTTTTCATCCGTCAAAAAATAGCGCGCGTAAAAAAGACGCGCAACAACGCGCGCGCATTAACGTTGCACGCAGAAATCGGTGTGCGGACTGTTTTTTCAAGCGATTCAGCCAATCAGAATTAAGAACCACAATTGTCTCACGTTACGTTTTTGCGCCTGTCAAAGTCAATCTGCGCATATATGCTGCATCAAAAAAAAAAAAAAAAACACGCACAACTTCTCAATTTTATTGTTTGGGTATGTGTAGAATGTGTAACTATACTTTGCTGTATTTTTTTATTTCGTGCTGGTGTATTTGGGTTCGGCCAGGACATTCAGACTTGCCTTTAACACCAGCTTTTCAAAGACGTTAAAATTATGCGCAAACGTTGTGCAGAAATTTTGCGCATAGATTGTAATACCATCCGCATACCAGCGCACAAACGCATTTGCGCTCACAATGTTAAGTATAGGACGAGCGCAGTACAGTACGTTCGCGCAGGTTCACCCGCGGTAGAGGTTAACGTGCATTTTTTGCACGGACATTGTAATACGTCGTTCAGTGCAAAGGTTTTTGCCCCTCCGTTAATGTGTTTTTGTGCACGCGTTAACGTTTGCGCGAAGAATGTAATAGAGCCCTATACGGGGTGTGTTTGAAGGGATTCTCTATTAAAAACAGTTCCTTTTTTTTGCCTTAAATAACTGGGCAGAGGCTGCTGACCCCATCTGCCCAATCTTATTTAAAATTTTTGGTGATTTTACTCACTTTTTGTCCCTCACCGCATGCCTCTCCTCCGCTTCAGCTCAGGGACTCCCAAACCCGGAAGCCCCTGAAGCTTTACTGCGTGATTTGTGTCCCTATGCAACTTGTGTAGGGTAAGAACCGCAAATTGATGATCGATCTGGTGATTGACAGCCAGGAAATTCAAAAT
Organism: Leptobrachium leishanense; assembly: GCA_009667805.1. Taxonomy (NCBI): domain Eukaryota; kingdom Metazoa; phylum Chordata; class Amphibia; order Anura; family Megophryidae; genus Leptobrachium; species Leptobrachium leishanense. Next base: position 32,463,187 of record CM019072.1, on the reverse strand, counting down.
CCTGGCTGCTGGTAATGCTGGGTAGGGAGGAAACTCCTCCACTTCACCTAGAGTTTTTTCCAGATCGGTCAGGGGAGGAGATGTCTACACATCCTGGTCACTTTAAAAAGCTAAAGTGGTCAGGATGAGTAGAGTGTCCCTTTTTATTTAGCTGTAGAGAACTGTTGCCCACTTGGCCATAGATATGGTTGAATGTGGTCCTCCAGAAGGTGTCTCTTACGAAATGTATGTGAAGTCAAAGGTGTACATTCTTGTAATTGTGAGATGTAAACACCCAATAATATGAATAAATTATAATCAGTGGCATCACAGGGGGGGGCGGGGGTGCGGCCCGCACCGGGTGACACCAAATATTTTTACCAGGAAGGATACATTGAGATTTCTCTCATTTTCAAGTATGTCCTGGGTAGGCAAGGCCTGGGCTGGCACTATCCAGGGGGTGGCAAAAAAACACCACTAAAGGGGATATTCACAGAGCAACTAAATGACGCAGATATTTCAGTGTTTTCTATTGTTCCGCATACTTTGGGGAATCAAATTTCCCCGGTGAATTCACCATAGGGTCCCTGAAGTACAGGTGATCAGCCACTTAATGCTGCCGCAAACCCGTCGCTCGCTGTTTTAAAAAAAATACTGAACGAAAATGTCTGGAATTAACATATAAGATCCTATGAATGATAATAAAAAGGTCTGTTACAGAAAAAAGAAAAACGCTATTAGAAGAAAAAAAACAAGGATCTTTTTTTAAAAATGCCTAAATGATACTAAAAAAAGAAAAATCAATAAACAAAGACTTTTCACTACAGATTAAAGGAATAACGGTTTATTAGATATTGGATAAAAAACAGGAGTATTTTTAATATTGAAACCTATGGTGTTCGCCTGAATTAACCTGACAAATGAAACCATAAAACTCGGGGGGGGGGGGTGACGCCAGGAGTTACCGCACCGGGTGACGCCAACCCTAGTGACGCCACTGATTATAATCAATTTATGATTAAACTCCGGTACAAGGAAGCAGAACCCTCTCAATCAAACATGACATTTTCATGATCAGACACTGTTGAATAAAGCCTTTTGTGGTCCCCATGGATGCTTTATTCACTAGATCTGGGCACAAAATGACAGAGAGAAGGTTAGATGAAGCGATTCTTGGTTATACTGCAGTTGTTGGACTAAAATTCTGCAAAGGACAAATTACTTAATGTCAGACTGGCATAGAGCATGGCATAGGAGAAGACCAGTGGGTTGATGGAGCGCCATCCTCACCTAATTATTAAAGTCTTAAAGAATGTGTTAGATGCCCTGTGTGTCGAAACGTATCTGTTAATAAACTGTACCATTTGATAAGAAATGTACTGAATATCCTGTGATGTGTAAGAAAACACATCTCCGGTACTGACCCCATTTCCCTATTATGGTGGAACATGACAATTATTCGAAGAATTACTGTAAGATTGCACAATTTCCTTTAAAAAAAAATCCCTTACTGTTGACATGTAGCAACAGAACAAAGAAAATGGAACCAATTATCCACCTCTTACAGTTTTTGCTTTCGATAAAACACAGGAATAAGCCTTGGAAAAGCTTTTCACATGACATGAACACATTTCTCAACAGTTTCACATATTCTCATGTAAATCTGCTGCATCATTTCCTGGAGAACGTATGATGTCAGACTCCCCTGATGTCATCCGCTCTCCAGCTGACAGTAAAAGCACGGAACGGAGCTCCGACTCACGTACGAGTCACAGACCTCCTCCCCCCCCCCAGACACACAGTAAAGTAAAACTTGGGGAATGTATGGTATGTCTGATCTAATCTTTGCAAACCCATAAAAGCAGACCCTGGGATTTCGGAAGTTTGAGCAGGTATTTAGATGCCAATCTAAAGAGCATGGGTTGAGCATTGGTCAGGAAGCGAATGACACAGATCCGCTGTGCCAAGGTTAACCCATTGCTGCCAAAAACCAACAAAGGAACTTGATGGTCACCATTTTTCAGAGTATAAAAGCCGACAATCTACATGGAGGTATCTCGTCTAATATACTTCATCCATCCACCCCCCCAAGAATCTAATAAGCAAAAAGGCCACCTCGTTAATCCCGTCATCGTCCTGCAAAGAAGGCCAAATGCTTCTCAGATTCTTACACCCTTCCAATCTCACAGTGATTAGGACTTTCATTTGGAGCCTTCGCTACTGTGCTGCCATAACACAAAAACACATTTTGAGATTTATGCCAATTCCCAGTTGCCAAGGTGGTCCAATGCTGTGGTGTTCAGTTCTGGTCCAAATTGGCCCGTCAGGGCTGTCAAACTCACGCCCCCCCCCCCCCCGATGTTGATGGCTACAATTCCAAGAATTCTTCCGAAGTAATGCATGGTCAGAGAATCATGGGAGTTGTAGTTCAGAAACATCTGGGGGGGGGGCAGTGTTTGACAGCCCTGATGTGGCGTTTCACGGAGATAAACACCAGAAATCGCCACTGACCCAATATACAGTGAATGCCAATAGAAATATATAAAAGCATAATGGTTTCTTTGTATTAACCAGTCTGGAGGCTCTGACAGGACCATATCCCCCACATGAACAAAAAGAGGGCTTTAGCGGTTACGCATTCAGCACAAATACCTCTCTGTGTGACATCTCAGCTGGGAATGCTGGCGTTCCTTGGAACTTTAGGCTTCAGAGAGTTCAATACTAATTGCCATGAAGGATCGTCTGGGTTGAGCTCCCTGGTGGTTAGAGTTGGGCCAAGCTTAAATAACAGGGCTGAAGTATTCATGTGTAACTTGGTCCCTATGTACCACTAATCCGGATATCCCAAATCATGCAAGTTTGAGCCACCACTAGTGCTAACCCAACAGCGACATGTCAAATGCAGGTCAAGAATCCAGGACGAAGCCATTGCATGTAGAGCAGCTCGTCTCCCTCAAAATCAGAATAGGGTTGGAAGCAGTTTAAGGTGCACAGATTTGGGGGTTTTAAGGGGAAGAGTCACAGAACTATGACAGGTTAAAGGTACCAGGGACTAAACGTATGGATTTATAATATGGTTATCACCTGGGGGGAGCTAGTAGCCCCTTCAATACCAAGATCGTCTCAACTCAATCTGCAGAAGCACCTTCAGGGGTCCAAAGGTTGAGTTAAGTTGATTTGGTCTTATTCTCGAGCAATGTTAATGAATTTTGTTTATTGCAGCTGAAAGTAGTTTGCATATGTGCTCCATATTGAGCCCCTAAAGTTCTGGCTCATCTGGTATGGCAGCTGGTGTGCTGCAAAGGGACAACATTTTAGACCCAGTCTATATTTTTGCCTAGTAAATATTGCGGTCCCCTGTTTCAACACATGGCCGCCCATAAGACAGCCTGAAGCTTAGGACTGATTAACAACATATAAGGATCCGTAGCTTGGCCAGCCCAGCTCTACCTCACACATCGGAGGGGTGTGTGTAGACTTACAAATCTAAGTAACCAGATGCCTCTATAAAAGCTGTGAATGTCCCTGCAACCTGGTAACTTCTTGTGATCTCTACTGAGAGGCTTCAAAGAGTTTTGACTGGAGAGAAACACTCTCCCGGAAAAGGGCGTACAAGTTCATTGGTTTCCAGTTTTCTCTTGAAAACGTCTTTTTCGTTTATTTATATCTGTTTAAGTATGAAAGCAAAAAGCATATGAAAGGGTTTTTTTGGGTCAAGGACTTTATTAGCTGTAACTAGAAGTTTATTGTGAGTACTCTCAGCTGTGATGCCGAAACTCTCAGTCATAACAGCTAATGGGAGATCTGCCCACTGTATGTATCTGTCCGAAAAAAGAAAAAAAGCACAGGAATACGAGATAATAGGATAGACCGGTGACCACAACGTGACGGAGTGCTTGGAAACGTATCAAGAGGGGCGTCAACGACACCCAACATGAAACCAGGAGCGTATCACGGGGGACCTCAACGACACCCAACATGAAACCAGGAGCGTATCACGGGGGACCTCAACGACACCCAACATGAAACCAGGAGCGTATCACGGGGGACCTCAATGACCCCCAACATGAAACCGGGAGCATATCACGGGGGACCTCAATGACACCCAACATGAAACCAGGAGCATATCACAGGGGACCTCAACAACACCCAACATGAAACCAGGAGCGCATCACGGGGGACCTCAACGACACCCAACATGAAACCAGGAGCGTATCACAGGGGACCTCAACGACACCCAACATGAAACCAGGAACGTATCAAGGGGGACGTCAACGACACCCAACATGAAATCAGGAACGTATCAAGGGGGACGTCAACGACACCCAACATGACACCAGGAATGAATCAAGAGGGACGTCAACAACACCCAACATGAAATCAGAAACATATCATGGGGGACCTCAACGACACCCGACATGAAACCAGGAACGTATCAAGGGGGACGTCAACAAGAGTTCTCTACTATTTCTCAATATTAAACTCTTGGGAAATTCTTCCCGTTAAATCACAGTTCCTTTTTTACATCTCTATATACTTTCTCGTGATTTATCTCTACAAACCATGGCGCGACAGCGAACTTTGTCACATTCTCTGGTCAGTAAGGAGCCCTGGGACAACCCAACTTGTTTTTAGCTGATCTTTGATAGGCCAATGTCTTTTTTTTTAAGGGAATATTATTAATATCTGCGGAATATGCTGGCGCTTTATAAATAAAGAATAATAATAATAATGTGTACTGTTGCCCCCGAACAGTAATGTCATAGATTAAAAGTCAAACCGACAATCATAGTTACAAATTAAAGAAAACTCTGTTTTTTCAAATCCTCCACCATGAATCTACAAGAGACAACAAAAGACATGGCAAAAAATACATACACGCATCCAAGGAAATCTGAGACCTGCCTTGCCCACAGATCTCTTCAACCACACTTTTTTTTGAGAAAGGATTTTACTAGGAAGGATACATTGAGATTTCTCTCATTTTCAAGTATGTCCTGGGTGGCGAGTATGTACCGTTAGGTGTCTTGCCCAAGGACTCTTACTGGAGAGGTGCTCTTGCCGGGATCGAACCTGTGTCTCCACAGTCATAGAGCAGTGATGTTACCTCTACTACACCCAGCCGGTACATTCTTGGTAGAACATGCCACAATGTCTGTCTCTCTTTGCATCGAATAGGTTGCTGCGGCACAGACGGCCACGTGCTGTAGTCATGCCATACTAAAAGCCTAAAGCATAGGTTGGGGCAGGGGTCAGCAACCTTGGGCCCCAATTGATAATTTTTTTTTTTTTTATATTTAAGGTTTTTATTTTGAAAATATGCCATCAATACATCAAACAGCAAGATAGATGGAAACAGCAAAGTTACATCGGTACCAATAATGCGTACAGGGGATATGGGGGTGGGGTAAAACATGGGTGAGTATCATAAGGCAACTGCCAAATATCGCAAAAAAAAAAAAAAGGGGGGGGTAACAACAGAAATCAGAGTCCTCAAAGTAAAACGGCTAAGGATGAGAAAAAAAAGTCAGCTGGGGAGAAAAACTCGGCAGTAAAATTCAAAAAGTCCTTAGAAAAGTCGACAAATATATAGCAAAGTGAGGGCCCTTCAAAACTGTCATCATAGGTACAGCATAAGGAAAATAATAAACATCCCCAGATAGGGGGGTCTCAGCGGAACATATCAATCGGGGGGGGGGGGGGGAGTCCACAGAAAAAGCCATAAACATTGCTGAAAAAACAAAAATTGTCCACAGCGTGTAACTTGCAGGTGAGGGAGAATTTCAGAGGACGGACAGTGAATAAACTTAACGGTTCGTTATACTGTTGGGCATAAGGCAGCAGGTAGACACGACACACCTTTTCAGCCTGTGTCCCATGGGAATGCGGGGAGGAAGCCCTCTGCAGGCCCGTCTAGGGAGCTCACATGCACCCCTAATACCAGACCCGCTCCACGAAGAGCACCTCCCGACTTTCTGGACAGCAGTCCTCTATAAAGGGTACAGCTACTCAGCGGGTGTCGGGACAAACCGGCGGCGATCAGAGCCACGTGGTGGTAACGAGGTGCGTGCCCCATCCCCTTGGCAGAACGGCCCGCCGCATCAGGGGGTGCTTCATCTCCATCAGGAACCTTCTTGACATGGAGGCTGTAAGTAGTCGACAGGCTTAGCTCCGCAGGGTCCGATTGTGGCGGCGCCGTATCCAGTGGTGCAACATCCGATCCCGTCCTCATCTTCGGGGCCATCTCTCCCTGGCAATCCCTCAGTGCGGCGAGCATCCGGCGCATGACACCCCTGGTCAGCGGACCATCTTCGTCCTCCCCCGATAAAATCATCAAGCAGGCCTCAAGGCCTGAATCCACAGCTCCACCACCTCTGGAAAGGGGGGGGAAGTCGCCGACCCATCTCCCCGCAGATCCATCCACCGCCCCCAGGGGACACTCAGCAGCATTGGCCGGGAGACGTGGGCCCACCATCTCCCCCCTCAGCAACACAGCCTGGGTCGGGGCAGCCAGATCCACAGGGTCATTAAGCATCCGACGCTGGGAAGCAGGCCTCAAGATGGCCGCCAGCGCTTGGTAACAGCCAGATTCCTCAGCTAGCAATGGAGTCTCTGGTCCGGAGGGGAGGCCAAACGGGCTCCGGACGGGTCAGCACCGATGGCCAGCTACACAGGCACCCTTAATCACAAAATCGGTGCAGTTAAAGTCAGCTAGGGGTCCTTAAGCAGGGAAGACATGAGGAGCTCCACAAGGACACGTCCGCTCCTGCTCGCAGCCGGCCACGCCCCCCCAATTGATGATTTGGAACTACATATCTCACGATGCCTAGTCAGCTCAGGAAGTGTCTGAGCATTATGGAATATGTATTTTCAAAACATTACTGACCACTGGGTTAAGGGATGCAACAACAAAATTTTGGAAAGCTGCTTCGAGCTTGTACTTCAAAGCTGCCCTATAAAAATAAGAACATATATATATATATTATTTTTACTATTGTGATAAAAACAAAGCAACACATTAGCACATGAGTGGCAGAGTCACAACGATGGACACATTCAGATTCATTCTGGGGATTTCAAAATAAGTCACAGGTGTAAAGTAACAAATAGAACAACCATAGCTCAGCGATGGTTTTTTTTATGTTTTGTTCTTTCTCTTTTCTGTTTTTTCCCCCCTCCTGAAGGCTTCTTTGAATAAGAATCTTTGAAATGCCCCCCCCCAAAAAAATAATAATTCAAAACCTCCCATTAAATCTCACTTATTAACACAAACCTTGCATGGTAAAGGCTCACACATGCAGTGTTTATGTTTTTGCCTCACCATGTATAATGACAACAGAGTTCTGGCGGTTAACATTGTAACAAGGAATTTAAGACGAATGTTCACACACACTGTCATATCTCTAAACGTCACAAAGGCAATAAAAGTGTTAAAATCAATTTCTGATTACGGAAAGTCATTGATTGTGGCAGAATATAGTGTAATGTACACAGAAATACCGCAATGAAGAATCACAGTTTGACACAAACATTGTATAAAGTTTAGCAGAGACTTGACTGCAACTATTGTGTCGTGTTTGTTAGACTCTAATAAAAATATGAATTGGGTTTATATCATATTTTCTTCCTTCGCACTAACTGGCTGAATGTCTGTCAAGTTTGTTTTGTTTTATTAGTAATATATAGAGTATGTTTTGTCTTAACCGGGTTACAAACTTGTTTCATTGATACAGAGCTCGCGACTCCTGCCACTCCTTCTGAAACCGTGAAGTTACGTAAAGAAAACATTTGAAATAAAAGGTCATGTTGAATGCAAAACACCTGGAACTGTGTCTCCCAAAACCTAGATTGGCCCATCTCCAGTGCTTAACTAATTTTTTTTTTTTGGAGAAAGTATTTTACCAGGAAGGATACATTGAGATTTCTCTCGTTTTCAAGTATGTCCTGGGTGGCAAGTATGTACCGTTAGGTGTCTTGCCCAAGGACACTTACTGGAGAGGTGCTCTTGCCAGGATCAAACCTGTGTCTCCATGATCTCCAAAGTCAGAGCTAGAGACGTTGCCTCGATTCCACCCAGCCGTTATTTAAAAGGATGCTTTACATAGATGGGCAAGCTATGGCAAAAACCGATGCAGTGATGGATTTTTCACAGGTCTAGTGTAAGGAATGTAACATGGGGGGCGGGGGGGTCATGAATTAAAGTAACTTATTCTGACGTTAACGCTTACTAGCCGAACGCTACCGTTAGCATTCACTAGGGAATCGAGCCCTACAATATTAATATTATATTATACACACACTCTCTCATATATAAACAAATATATAATATACCACATACTATTATTATAATTATATATACATGTATATATATATATTTTACACACACACACTCTTGACACGGTATTTGCCCTGCTATGGTTATTTAGTATAGGTTATTTATTATATGCACCAATTTTGAGGTGTCACGGCACTTGGTGTAACTGTACAGTTTTCCAGTCTATGTCAGCTGGGTATCTCTCGGGTTTTTGTTCCACATAAATGTATCCATACACAGCATGTGACTCTCGCGGGGGAATGTGCCCTGGCGCTGCTCAGCCTCATTCCTGATTACAATGTGTATATAAAGCAGCTGTATCACATTTCGCACTGCATCTAGACCAAAATCCAGAAGACAGAAACTTCCTGGTGAACTACACACTACACTATCCATTTACATCCACACACTACTGATATAGTGTGTGTATATATATATATATATATTACAGAAATACTTTATAATATATACACACAGTATGAAAAATACACAATGTTATATATATATATAGATTAGGTAGGCCGTGTTAGTCCAGATGCAAAAATCACGAGTATAGCAGTCTGTAATGATACCTTTTTTATTGGACTAACGTTACATTTAAAGTACAAGCTTTCGAGAGTGATCCTCCCTTCGTCAGGTATAGAAGCTTACTGATCAGAATAGTAGAATTAAACATTGGGACATTCATAGGGCGCACAGTTGGGGGTGTTAGATGTTGTACATCGCCAAATGTCATGGTCAGAGGGGAAAGAAAAAAAAAAAAAGGAACATTTAATTGTATTGAACAAATAAGACAGCATTGATGCAATCATGTCCACTTCAAAGGGAATGTGAAAGGACAGAACGAAAAAAAACACTGAGTATGGGGAAGACACAGAAAAATAGAAATTATAAATATTATGTGACGTTGTTATAGTGGGTTAGAAAACCCGAATCTACATTAAGTCCTTGTTTTATACTGTTGAAATATGTGATCATTTTCATTTCATATGTTTTGTGTTCCCGGTGGTCTTTAAAATGGCCTTTGAGGATTTTAATTCTGAGGTTTTGGATGGAGTGGCCTGCTATATTGAAATGATGTCCCACTGGGGTAGAATATGTGTTTTCCTGGTGTATATATATATATATACACTCTACAATATAAAGACCAGACAACCCCGCACTCCACATACCAGAAAAGTGCCCTTGCTCTGGTGCAGAGATCCGATAGCCGTCACAATACTCCACAAAACTAGGATTGAACACGGAGGAAAGTTCCTACGGGAACTGAAACATCGCGCTTTCTTTAGGTTTATTCAATAAATGTATCACTTTTTTTTTTTTTTTTTTACATGCCTCCAAGTGCATCCGAGTTTTGTGGAGAACTTTACAATATATATATATAGGAGTTCACATATTTATGTTTTTTATTTAGTTCCAGGCTCTGATCTTATCAATAACTATCCTCATCTCCAGCTCTCCATATAATCCTTCATCGAGTCTTTCGAATGGTACCCCTTCTGTTTATGTTTTCAGGGTTACCTAGGCAACTTTGATAGTTGCGTTACAACAAGCACGTCCTTTCAGGACGCTACGCGTACGGTCAGTAATGATGCGCCACTTCCGGGTGGGCGTGATCGAGGCCATCGCGATACAGACTCTGTAAGTCTCTAACAATTTAGACTATAAAAATAACAAGATCTAATGTGTTTTTATCCTTGATAAAGGCCTTTATGTAGGCCGAAACGTTGGTTTTCTTTATAGTATCTTATAATAAACTGTATTTTTTACTGAAGACCTCGAGTGCGGCCCGCTTCCTTGGAGATATATATATACACACACATTCAGTTTTTTTTTCGAAGAGATCCGAATGGCTGGAGAAAGGTAACCGAACGCTGAAAATCAGCGTTCGTTACCTTTCTTGGCCATTCGGCTATCCAGAGAGCAGGCAATACGCCAAATCCTGGCGAATTGCCTGCACATTCGGTGCCTGTTCGAGGGCAGTGAAATCTCCATAAAAAAGCACTGCTTCGGCTATTCAGGAGAACACAAACCAGCAGTGAAAGGTTCCCGAAATGCCCTGCCATTCGGTGGTTTCATTCGACAGGTTTATTCAGGCGAATCACATAGGCTTCAATGTTAAAAATATCCCCGTTTTAATTCAATATCTAATAAACCGTTCATTATAAAATTCTGCAGTAAAGAGTCTCTTCATTTATAGATTTTTTAGGATATTTTAAGCATTTGTCTGGATTTGTTTTAAGTTTACTTATTTTTTCCTGTAACAGCCCTTTTAATTATCATTCCCTGGACCTCATATGTAAATTCCAGACATTTTCGCTCAGTAGTTTCTTTGCAAACATTCAAGCAAACAGTTTTGCTAATTTATTCACTGCATTCGTCTGCGGTGTAGGCTTTTTCCGGAGGCTGCTTCGCTGCGTGTGATCGGCTCCTGCTCGGGTTTTTCCGGCGTCTTCATCCAGAGGTTTTGCGGGTTTCGGCGTGCATTCGCCGGGTTTTTGCAGTGACTTTTCTTCGGGTTTGCGGCAGCTTTTCCCTGCGCTTCGATGGCCCTGTGGTGCTTGCTGAATACAACGCAGGGTCGCTGAATCGGCCCGAATTGAAGAGAACGAAAAGTCACCGAACGTGCGGTGACTTTTCGATTCTCTTTGAATAACCCTGATATACACACACACACACACACACACACACACACACACACACACCACTGTAAGATACTTTGGTAAAGTTGAACTCCACCTCCACTTACTATCCAGCCTTAAAACAAACACGGCTTGAATGAGTCAATGACAGAGGGGTACATGAAAAGAAGTGCAGCACAGAGGAGGTGTGCCTGCCCGCATCAGACGCCAAGCGGAGGTGATAAAGCTCTCCTGAGAATAAAGGCTGGCTGTACAAACATGCTATTTTAAATGTTTCTCCTCTCCTTTTAGAAACTTTATTTATAGAACCCACGGATAACACCAGATGCTGTTTTTGTCGTCATGCCACTAGTGACGTCAATGCGCCTGCCAAGCTGGTACCAACTTCATGGAAATATTTAAATATTCGCCATGCCGTGCTTTCCCTGGGTATACTTTCTCCTGATGCAAGCAACTCGTGCTACAGCACATTAACCCCGAAATCTAATTTCTGGGACTCACATCTATTTGCCATGGCTTCAACTACGAAACAACACTGCATCAACACTGAACAGTCTCTGCTGGAAAGGAAATCTGCTGTGCATCAAAGTACCTCAAAAAAAAATATATCTTTATCTCTCAGCTTGGGAATGTAGTAGACAGACGAGATTATACTAGAAATATTAATTGTGTGATATAATGCAAAATCTGGATAGTGTGTATATCACAACATTGTCTATAATATCCTGGTAATATGTAAAGAGATGCCTACTGCCATATAATTATCCCTGAGCCAACATAATGTGACTGAACGAGGTTACTCACAGCATCTTCAGGATCTCCACGTAGCATCCCAGGACTCGCTCAGCTTGAGGGCTCAGCTCAATGCTTATAGTGCTGCACGTAGGGCTGATGAGCAGGCAGTCGATCAGGTTGGGCTCACTGTCGTTGCCACTATTCGCCTTCAGTTTCTGATTCACTGTATTGTTGCGTTCCACCTCCACCAGGATTTCGTTGGACGTGACGATGACAGACTTGTGCCGGGACTCTGTCTGCGTGACCTCTTGGGACACCAGGTCTGGATTGGTGTGAAGAAGCCGCATTGGGATGTTGGGTTTGCGATCGCATTGCTGCTGGCAGCCGTTTCGGATTTCCTTTAGGCTTGGAGAGTTGTCCCGGCTTGGCAATAAATAAATGAAAGTATGGAAGTTGATGAATTGCAGCCGGTATAACACTAGCACTCAAATTCACAATTACATAGAAAAATAGACATTGAAAAGATGCTACAAGCTGCATGTGTCGCAATACCATGAAAAACAAATGCGCATATACAACACTTATACACCTTTCTAAATTCAATCTTGGGGAGAAATTAAATTTGCTGAGATCTCACTCCTGTCACACTGTATTACTGTAAAGAAGCTGCAAAAAGCAGCCCACACCATCACTGTAACAAAAATCTTAACCAACTTTACTGCTGCATTACAACAGTCAGGGAGAGGGCAGAATACAGGGAGAGCTCACTGATGTACAGGGATAAGATTCAGGGGGTTATAATGACCGAAGGTCTCTGTACAGTACAAATACAAGATGTCACTAGAATTTACATACACAGGCATGATGTCACATACAGATATTGGTAATTTTTTGAAGCTGCATTATTAATAATCTCATTATGATCATTACAAATTCCCATAAGTAGGAGATCTCACCACTATCTATTAATGCCATTCACTGAGTAGACCTCACAATATTAGTTACAAATGAAAATTAATCTACCTTTTGTTATGCTGTGGAGCTCTGTGATACGCTCATACAAACCACACATTACTGTGAGTTTTATTGCTGTGACGCTCTGTGATACGCTCATAAACACCGCACATTACTGTGAGTTTTATTGCTGTGGAGCTCTGTGATACAGTAATGTGCGGTGTGTATGAGTGTATCACAGAGCTCCACAGCAATAAAACTCACAGTAATGTGCGGTGTGTATGAGTGTGAGTTTTATTGCTGTGGAGCTCTGTGACACGCTCATACAAACCGCACATTACTGTAAGTTTTATTGCTGTGGAGCTCTGTGATACACACCACACATTACAGGCAGTTTTACTGCTGTGAAGCTCTGTGATACAGTCATACACACTGCACATTACTGGGAGTTTTATTGCTGTGGAGGTTCTGTGATACAGTAATGTGCGGTGTGTATGCGTGTGAGTGTTATTGCTGTGGAGCTCTGATGCTCTCATATACACTGTACATTACTGTGAATTTTATTGCTGTGGAGCTTATTTTAAGATAAAATTAACATTTTTCTTTCTGTCAGGTAGAAAACTCTTGTGCTGTCTGTATATACGCAAACACTATATATGTGTGTGTTTTGTGTATACATATATATATGCACCTTTTCCCTTTTATTTCTGTAAAATAAATTGTAATCCATAAATTGCAGGAGATACTGACAAATATTGACCTAAGCACGAAGAGGTTATTTTTCCATCTTGGCAATTTTGGTTTACATTTAACAATTCTCATACATAATGAATAACGTTGGATTGGAAGAATGTTGGAAGGAGAGTTGATGCTCAAGAGGTCATTGTCCTCAGCTGCGACTCCTTTTTCTTCTGTGATCTAGTTTTTTTTTATGCTCTTTGCGCTCCTTAGTAGCATTTTCAAAATTCAACTTTTCTTAGTTTCCTTGTTGTCATATTTAGATTTTAATGTCATGTGCCTGTATGTATGTATGTATGTATACATACATATACATACATACATTTTTTTGTCTTGTCAATTTGTGACTGTAATGTCCTCTATAAATTAAGAATATTAAACAGGGACTGTATAGAATTGCCCGCAAAGGTGCAGAATTCAGAAATTGGGAGAATTCTCCAACCATGCTAATTTTTATTAAACTGTATTATTTTGGACTGCAATTTATAAATCCCTAGAATGTCCACCTAAATTCTTGATCCCTGGAAAATCCACTTTATGTCAAAGTATTCTCCATGTAAATAAAACAAAGAAAAAAGACAGTCTTTCATTGTGAAAGAACAGAAAGCGGCCATGTTGTGGTTGGCGAGGAACACTCACAACAGCAAAAGGGCATAAACACATCCCCGTTGTTAGACATGACAATCTAGCCATTCATACACAATTTCCAGGAAATTAAAGTAATAAATATGAAGACGGACGAGTCGACGGATGCGGCAAGCTCCGCTCACCTGTTGATGAATTCTTCGTAACATGAGTAAATGGCAGCTAGGCAGACCGCAACCAGGTTAGGCAAGACCCTGGGATGGGGGCAGTTTGCTGTTGGGCCGTGCATGCTGTGAAGAAAGGAAAAATAAATGTAATTTATGACTTAAAGTCACTAACACACAAATTAGGAAACAAACTGGAACAGCAAATGCCAATGGTGTCATAAAACAACCAATTAAAATCCTAAAAATGACTTTGGTATCCTAGTGGGATTAGACATTTGATAGGGAATAGAGGTTTATGCCCAAATTATTTTGAGCCTAAAATCGACATTTCCCTGGGCAATTTCTGGCCACATTCAGTAGAAATTAATTATACAAATCCTAAGAATGTTCATTGAGAAGCTTTAAAAAATGTCCGCCTTCCCTTCGAAATCGATGCTTTGAATGGTCCTGTAATATATTTGGATATTTTCATATTTTTTGCAATGTCAAGCGCAACCAGAACACCTTGCCAGCCCTGCTTTATGTGTGGAGCAACTTCAGTATATCCCTTTTCAGGATTTTAAGGGTAGGGAGATTAAAAAGCGTAGATATCGGGTGATTTGCTGGTAACTTTGAGAAGACGGAAAAAAAAATATTAACAGGGTTATTCAGAGAGCACCGAAATGTCACCGACATTTAAACCCGTTGGTGCAAACCCACCCAACAGCCGCTGCACTGCCGAGCTCACCGCCGACCAGCTGCAGAAAAAAGCCGACAAGCTGGCAGATGGGTTAAAAAAAAACAAAAAAAAAGAAAACAACAATTGAAAGTGTCAAATTTGGATCGTTGTTTGAAAAAAATAAAAATAATAAATACTGGACGAAAATGTCTGGAATTAACATAGAAGGTCCTATGAATAATAATAATAAAAGGGTCTGTTACGCTATTAAAAAAGTTAAAAAAAAACCTTTACCGTAAAATGCTGAGAAAAAATAAGAAAAATAATAAAAAAAAAATCGAGACTTTTTGCTGATAATTAAAATAATAAACGGTTTATTAGATACTGAATTAAATCGGGAATATTGAAGCCTATGGGATTCGCCTGAACAAACCTGCCGAATTAAACTACCGAACATCAGGGCATTTCAGTGACATTTCTCTGGTGTTTGGTGTCTCTGAATAGATTAACAATTGCTTCTCTATTGGGGATTTCACTGCCTTCGAACAGGCACCATATGTGCAGGCAATTCGCCAACATTTGGCGCACTGCCTGCTCTTGGAATAGCCGAATGGCCCAGGAAATGTCACCGTACGGGGAAATTCACTGTTCCGTGCAATTTCGGGGCCAGATCGTCTCTCTCTCTGAATAACACCTTAAAATTTTACAGCCAAAAACAAATTAATATCTTCCCCAGCCTTGTGAAATAAACGTAATAATCATAACTGGTTACTGACCTGTGTATAAATTTCTTGACCACCTCCATGCCTGCATTCAGCTCATTTAATGCCAGAATGTACTCCTGAGTAAACAGCCTGAGTCGAGGACACTTCCCGAAATCCTATACACACACAAAGAAGAATGATCTGTATTTAAATGGCTGCTGGTACCAGAAACTCGCCAGACATTACATTTTCATTCTTCTGGAGCTAGCATCCTTAAAGAAAATCTATTTAACATATATCTTACGTTCACTCTGACGACTGAGAAAATATCGACTGTCCCAACATCATGAAAGCTCCAAAAATAACAAAAAAATATGCATAAAACACAGAAATGTCATTTGATCACTGTGTAACGTTTCAAGAAACCCAAGATGGTTTGGATCAGGATTATTTTCCGAGACCATTTAGGAATCTTTGCAGCCTACTGATAAACATACATGGAACCAAAACGTAAATTAGAAAAAGATAAAAGAATCTAAATCAACGAGTAATCATTTCCACACGGTTTAAATAATCATTACGGTCATGTTTAGCTCCTGAAGTTTTGTTCTCGAACAAAGGTACAAGAAACCAGAGTTTTCGGCTCACAAAATAGGGATGGTCCCTCATATAAATGGATGGTTGGGTGACTTTTGGCGCAAACAAAAAAAAGGATCTGGAATGAGATCCAAGTGTCAAGCTTATAAGAGAAGGTTTGCCTAACCTAAGAGGACGGCGCGTGCCATGGGTTACACAATTTCAACAAAAAGGAGTGGAAGTGGAGCACCCATAAAAAACGACTAGACTAGACGTAATACCACAAGCCAGGTTTGATTCTTGTGTAGGCTTGGTGACCTCCGATATGATCATCAAACACCTGGTGGAATACAGAAAATATTTTACAAGTAGGAAAGAACATCATGTTGTGAACGCCAAGCTTGAGCTGTCCTCCTTCAGCCGGGGTCAGACGAGCACACTATGTGCGCCCGTACTGACGTGCCTCCTGGCGTTCGTCGCAGTGTTGTGACGCTTCGATGGGGCCGGCCACATGCTGTAGCGCACGTACGAATTGCGTGCACTACAGCGGCCGTGCTGAAAGCCTCCCCGTCGAAGCACTATCCTCCATAGGAGGATTAAGCCTTGCAGCGCTGAGCTCAGCTAGGTGGTCAGACGGGCGTCAGAGTGGAAGGAACATTCACTCTCACAGATATTCCTTCCGCTCTGCAAAATGCTCTGACCCCAGCCTTCATGGTGGATCACACTGTTCTTTATACCGTCCTGGTGCCTCATTTTACGACTCAATGCCAAATTCACCACAAGCCTCTCTTTCTTAAATAGCTGTTAAGATCCGAATATATATTGGTGGGAGGAGAAATACAGAATATGGCTAGAAAGGGTCTGTGTGTTGGGAAAAAAATCTAAAGTATAGCAGTACGTAGTGATACCTTTTTTTTATTGGACTAACGTTACATTTAAAAAACAAGCTTTTGAGAGGATAACTCTCTTCCTCAGGTCTGGAAAAAATCTAGTTATATATTGCATTGTACATCGTTTCAGAGATCACCAAAATCTGGAGGTATAGACCAGTGTTTCCCAAGTCTGTCCCGCGGGTTCCCCTAACAGGCCAGGTTTTCCAGATATCTGAAGCACAGCACAGGTGATATGATTTGCTGCTCAGTGATTGCAGGATTCAGTCTGCATTTCACCAAGGGAATCCTTAAAACCTGGCCTGTTAGAGGGACCTGAGGACCAGGGTTGGGGAAAAACTGGTATAGACTCTGCCAGTGGGGTCTATGTACCAAATAAGTGTGACAAAAGCTCAGAATTTATAGCAAATCCTTCAAAAAACGTTGACACCTTCAAATCAATTAATGTAGTAATTACACATGGGTTGAGATTATGAAGTTAGATTAGTGGAGCATCATGAAGCACTGTGTTTTATGGTACGGTCACCCGGCTATTGACATGGAAGGTGCATAATACAGTAATCATAATTATAGGTCTATAAAAAGATGCATCATACTTTGCATACTCCGGTATGAAGAAGACCAAGTCAGGGTCAAAATGATGGCGAGTCACTCTCATGGGACCATATTCCATGGTTTCCATTACGATAACTACTGGTGTACATTGGGATTTGCTATTCCACGCTTGCTGCATGCTGGGCTTGTGACCCGAGCATAGCGCTTCCCTACTGTAAATTAACATTGCCTATGCTTTGTATAGGAGGTGTTAATTTGCAAAAGCTAGCTATTCCAAGGTGCTCACTCTTCTATTCTGGAGTTGGTATTTCTCATACAAATACAGACTCCTAAAAGCTGGTGTTAAGTGATTTTGCAAATGCAAATCACTTAACACACAATGAAAACCCCCTAAAAATCTCATACTCCGCTCTCATCTCACGGTGGAGAGGTTGGCGCAATCTGACGCTCCTCTCGCCGGGAACAGAGTGAGACTGGAAACAAATCGTTTCCAGTCTCCATCAGTGATGCACCTGAGGCTCCATGGAGTCCTATGGACTCCAGGAGCCGATAGTTGCACCGCCGCTGTCGATATTGGGCTGCCCTGTGCATTCTTCCAGGTCCAGGCGCTAACAAAACACCTACCTCGGAATAAGCAAACTAAAACAGAGGCGGTATGAGAAAAATCTGCAGGCGCATGTTTTTTTACTCGCCACCGCCGTTTTAGTGGCAGCCATGGAACAAGGGCCATTGTGGGTGAAACGGTGATTTGACTCATGAAACAAGTATTCTGGTTGAAATACACTGAAAGTGCAGATCAGAAGAGTTCTGTACTTACCAGCAGATCCACCATTGCATGAAGGCCGAAAACAATCTTGAAAAGACTGTCCACTTACCCACTACCGAGACCGATAATATCAGTGAAGGCAAAGGCTGGAAAACGGCAGCGGATAAACCATTTCCTAAATCTTTAATTCCAAGAAGCATTGTACCAGATTTTATTCTGCTTTATATGAAACACGGCCTTTGACACATTGCTATAAAACAGTTCATATAGTGTCACTTTTATTTCTTTCTGGAATTTATCGTCCTGATGGCTTTATCAAATTGGGGTAATATAACAGTAAAATTCAGAAATGAAGAAGGAAGCAGAATTCCTTTTTAAAATGGATTGTAATAAATAACTCCATTCTGATTGTGAAACTATAAAAGGGTAATAGATAAGAAACATAAAATAATTAAATATATGGGGCCTTCTCATTGGATGGGCTATATATTACCTTCACAGCTACAGAGCCCTCCACCAGGGACTGTGACCTCTCGATGACACATGCTTTATATTCATAAGAATACATTGTGGGCTATATTACAAAGCTGGTGCGAACTTAACCAGAGCGGTTGTAAACTTCCCAGAGCCATTATAGCCTATGGAGGTTTTAAGTTTACAACAGCTCTGGTTAAGTTAGCACCAACATTGTAATATGGCCCTGTGTGTTTAATTAAGATTGAGATAGATCTATATCAATCTCAAATAGATCCTCTATGAAAGCCTCCTACACAAGAGTAGTATACTCTTACTGACTTATGTTCCTTCCTCTCTGACGCCCGTGTGGCCACTTTGCTGAACGCAGTTAGTGCGCTCAGCGCTACAAGGCAAGATCCTCCTATGGAGGATCGTGCTTTGTAGCACCATCAGCGTCCGTCGTAGCTTTTTGACAGGGAGCGCTTTTTGACATCCAGTGGTAGCGCTCGCAATTCGTGCACATGCTACCTCGTGCAGTAGGGACATAATCTTCCTCACCACAGGTATGTAATGGGGGAAGAGGGATTGGCCTCCCAAAAATATTTATGCACAGCACAGCTCCTCTTCTGCCTTCAGCACCAATAGCCACAACCAGGGCCGGTGCTAGACTATTCTGCGCCCTTAGGCAAGACCAGCTACTTGCACCCCCGCCAGAAAAAAATGTTAACTGTTGAAATGCGGGGGGGAACACACACACTGTGCGAGTGGGGGGGGCACACTGTGCATGGGGACACACACACACACACACACTTTGGGGGGGACACACTGTGCACGGGGGCCACACACGGTCGTTTGGTGCCCATTTTACCCCTCCACTGATCGGGCCCGGGATTGGTCTGTGCCCCTTTCTTTCCTCTGCCTTTTTCTTTCTTTCCTCTACCTCTTTCTTCCCTTCTTTCTTTTTCCATAAGACTCCCAACTTCTGCACCACTTGCGGGGGTCCGCGATCCGACAATGTCGGCTTTGTGAGACGCCACTGCCGGCTACACAAGTCGCAAAATGAGGAACGGGTACAAAAATGGAACCCAGGTTGGGGCCGGCTGCGCCCCTAGGTGGCATTGCGCCCTAGGCAGTTGCCTAGTGGGAGCACCGGCCCTGGACACAACTCATAACGCAAACCTACAGTACATATCCAATGCACACACTTAATGACGTCCAGGCACATCCAGTGGTTATTCTTTTTGGATCTACCAAACAGGAGCAGGCAACGTGGAACTTTATATAGAACGATTGAATGTCTGCAAGGTACTAAAGCCTAATCACTAACACATAACTATATCTATTACATGGGACAAGAACGGATATTCGACACACAGTATTACCTGCAAATGCAGGTGTTTTCCAAAATCCACCAGCAGGTAGAATGTAGCAACCAAGCCGGTAAAAGAGATCCAGTACATCTGCAATTCATGTAATACCCTTGTATTATATATTTAAAAATATATCACTTTTTTCCTCCAATTCGAATAACTGAATACTCCTTTTAAAGCACACTTGACAAACAAACATGGCATGGCGGTGCTTTAAAGGGCAATATGTAGATCAGACAATATTTGTAGTTCACGTCTTAAGGAATCACACATACGTGAATAAAAACATACGTTTGCTTGGAGGGGGTTGTGCTCGACCCCAGTGAACTAGAAAATAAATGTCTATTTTACAAGTCTCTTCTGGTCTGATTAAGCACAAAGTATAGCTCAAACCGTGCAGTCTATATCAGTGATTTCCTTCTCCATGCTGTGGCACGCTGATAAGGTGCGCACAATTCGCAAGACACACCAGAAGGTTTTTAAGGCTATATTTTACCACTTTAAAAGTGACTGTTTAGATCAGGGATGTCCAAACTCTGCCCCCCCCCAAATGTTCCTGAACTACAACTCCCAGAAATCTCTGACTGCGTTAGATGGATGGAGAAGCATGGGATTTGTAGTTCAGGGACATCGGGGGGGGGGGGGGGCGGAGTTTGGACATCCCCGGTTTAGACGTCAAGTTTCTATTTAAAGTTCTGTTCAATAATACGTCTCCCCATTTTGCTTTTGATCCATTGCAGACACGTTTTATCGCCGTCCTGTTTCTCTCACCTCATCCTGCCATTGCACGGCAAATTTCCACAGCACACCTGAGCATTATTTGTCGCAGAACAGTACGCATGGCACTGTGCTTGACAATCACTGGGCTGCATGACATTGCACCCATCACCAACTTGTCTGTGGATTACTGTTCCATATTATTAAATAAAAAATAACTAAATTTTATTAAATAATGTAAATGTTGTACCTGCAGTAACAAAAAAAAAAAACATTTAAAACGTCCCACATCGTGTGGGGATGTTTATAACGGTGCATCCATATTGTAGATATCGGGGTGGCATGTTCTGTATTCTCCCCCTCACTCGGGAGGGATATAGAGCCAGGTGCCATGGTTTTCAATCACCGCTTCCCCCTTTTTATTGCTTTCTTCTCTGTCCTGTTTTTCAATCTTGAGCGATAAGCTTGCATTATGGATCGTCTCTTTGAAAGGCGCTCCTTTCAGGTTCATTAAGAAGGAAGATTGGGCCCAAGAGCTTAACCTCTACTGAAAACCCTATCACAAAACTCCCTACATGTAGTTAGGCTGTTGGCTGATCTCAGGCTGACCTCATCTAGTAACTGTATATAGTTGAAAAGTATGTTGTGTTATCCCATTCCGTTGAGGACTTTAACGACGGGCGGGTGTCACCCGTCGGGGGCGGCTTAACGCTGGCGAGGCGTACAGGTACACCTCGTCAAAACAGGTGCCGCTGATTTCGGCCCACCCCTCAGTCAACACGCGGCACGTGTCATTGGCTGCAGGAGGTCGGCCTGAGTTCAGGCCATCCCACTGCAGCCAATGGTGCGCGTGCGGCGGCTGCGAGGAGGGGCCGAGGCGGCCCATTGAAGACAGCGGGGCGTACCTGTATGCCCTGCGTCTTCAAAGCCCTCCCGCCACGAGGACGGTATAGATCGGCCCGTGGCGGTAAGGGGTTAAAAAAGGTTTGGATGTTGCCCTGAAAAGATAGGATACAAACAGATGTACGAATTAAAATTATAATGCGTTGCTGGCTGATCCAGGGAGAAATTGCCATTATGGAGTCGAGAAGGACCCCCCCCCCTTTTGGGAACAACTGGAAAATGCGCCAAATGTTTGTTCTTTTATTTCTTTAGGATCAACAGCAGCCATAGGGATGTGTGAAAGGGGGAACATGATGGACATTGGTCTTTTTCCAACCTATATTACCTTTTTACATAAATTGTAACTAGGTAACGAAGAGGCAGATAATTCGCTTTCTTATAGTGCAGTTAGGAAGCATTATTTAGGATATAATCCCTTAGCTGTAGGCCCCTGGATATGAGATTACTAGGAATAAAAATAAATAGAAATTAGTAGATTAATCCTATTCCAAAAAAATAGAAGATGCCCGAATGGAAGACCAATTTAACCAACGCAATCAGAAATTAGGAGGCACCATGTGAAGTTTGAGTTTCTAAACTTATCATTCTGAAAAACATTGTAAAAGAAAGAAAAATAATAATAATAATGAGTGCGTCAACAGGTGGTATTTTGTCCAAAGGAGCTTCAAGGCACAGCAGGGTGGACCTCTTAAGGAGTAAGAATCTAGCAGTAAAGGTGTTTTACCAATGGGTACAAAAAACCAAAACACAAGGCCAACTATTAGTACGCAGAAAAGTGAAAAGGGACACTGTAGGAAAGGGGTCAGCAACCTTGGCTCTCCAGATGTTTTGGAACTTCATTTCACATAAGGCTCAGCCAACCTAACGAGCAGCTAAGCATCATGAGAGATGTAGTCCCAAAACATTTGGAGGGCCAAGCCTGCTGACCCCTGCTCCAGACACTGTAACCACTCAATGTAAATTAAGTGCTCACAGGGCCCTAAGCACACTCCCTCCTCGGAGAAAGACAGCACGCGGAGGGCTGATCCAGCCCTCCATGTATAAGCTAGCCATCAGCATGGCATTTCCAGAGGATCTCAGGAGGCAGCCCAGTATTGGATTCAGGTGATTTTTAGAAAAATTACAAAAAAAAGGTTAAAACAGAAAGAGGGGTGAGGATGGAGGCTTGGAGGGGTAACTGCTCCCACCTCCTATTTTAACCCTAGAGAAGTGATGGCAAACCTTGGCACCCCATATGTTTTGGAACTACAGGTCCCATGATGCTCAGTCACGCGAAAGACTGTCCGAGTAACCAGGGCCGTCTTTAACGCGGGGCAGTTGCCCCGGGCCCAGTCACTTGAGGGGCCCAAGGCAGCTGCCCCCTTGGGCCCGCGGCAACTTCCGCCGCCGAAAACGACTTGTTAATTGTCATCCTCAGCTCCGGTATGAAGCTCGCTGCCGGCGCCATCTGACTGTGTCACAGAGGGGCTGGGCTGGCAGCCGCTGCAGCGTGCGTGCCTTCCTTCCAGCAGACACAAGGGTGGGAACGGCACTTACGCTGTTGGCGCCGCCCTCTTCACCACGTGGCTAAAGGTGGCTCGGATTTATGGTTGACACTGTGCTCTGTGCACATCAGCTAAAGGTCAGTTCAGTTCTGGGGCAGGCATGTACTGGCCATCAGGACCACTGGATGATTCCCGGGGGGGGGGGCTGATGGCTCAGTGGGCCAAGGTACCGTCCAAGCCTGGGCCTGGCCGCATATTTTTTGTGCCTTATGGTGGTGCTGGACAAGGAGGATTTCCATGGTAAAAAGTACGAGCGCAGCAGTAACTGGTCAGAGCCGGTGATGGAGCTCATCCACCTTTGGGGCAGATGGAGATCTGCCTCCAGAACCAGCAAGTCTGCATCGCCGACATCCTGCGGGATAAGGGCCTGGGAATCACCTGGACTGGGCCCCGTCTCCCCAAGCAGCGGCTACAGAGAACGCAGAGAGAGTTAACCCCTCTATGCCCAGTGCATGGGGACTGCCTCTCATAGAATGGTACCCAACCATTCTATGAGAGGCAGTCCCCATGCACTGGGCACAGAGGGGTTAACTCTCTCTGCGTTCTCTGTAGTCGCTGCTTGGGGAGACGGGGCCCAGTCCAGGTGATTCCCAGGCCACCCAGGCCTCAAAGGGTTAACCAGCTAACGGGCGCAAGATTTGGATCTCGGCTGGGGGTGGTAGAGGAGGGGGAGCAGCCACTCGAGCCTCAGAGTGAGGAGCCTGCCCAGAGCCTGATAGACGACACCAACGCTGCTGTAGTGCAGCACAAGCCACCCTCCCTGCATGATGGTGCAGCTGGTGAGTTTGCAGGCCTTCCCTGATTTCCTCCTGTGTCTATTATTTACACCAAACTCCGGTGTTACTCGCCTTCTTTGTTGAAAGCAGCTGTCTGGGGATCATGAGAATTGTAGTCAGCAGCCCCAGAGCCAGTGTTTACAGCCCTGGGCTGGTGTCAGTGGGCCTGGAATCTTAGTAATCAGTTATTCTGTGTGTTCTGTTTTACCACCTGTGCTGGGAGGCCGATTAACCCCTCAGTCTCTATGAAACTGTGTCTTCTTTACAGCATCATTTCCTGACCTGTATGTCTAATCTGGTCGCCCCAGAGCCTTGTGAACTACATTTCCTTTTGATGCTTTGCTATTTCATCCTTAAATCCTATTTCTTAGTTTTTGGATTACTGCTACCAGGTAGCCATCTGGCATCATGGGAGTTGTAGTTCTAAGGCTGAGGTTAGACTTATGTACTTTTAGCGTGCGTTTAGACGCACTTAATCGCGGCCGCAGTAGCAGCAAATGACGGGCAATGATGGCCAATATACGAAGTACGGACGCACGAAAGTGGAAAATGAACACATTTTTTCGAGAATGCAGAACTGCTAGTACTGACGTACAGAGTGCGCTGCGTCCACTAGCGGCGTGTGTGCGTGATTAGGAGAAGTCAGACGCTGCTAACGTCCAGACGCAAGAAGTGTTTTATTGATGATCCGTAAAAAATCACGCACGAAAATGTGCATCGTATGACCGCTTTCGCGCATTCCGTGAAAAAATACGTCAATGCGTTTGGACGCACTTTTTGACGGACGCTGTGAATAATGCGTTCATTTGACCCTAGCCTTAACCTTATGGACTCTCCACAGGTCACAATAAACAGAATGAAACACACTGACACAAGTTACACAGACAATAACATGGCAGTCCTTACAGTCCCAAAGAAAGTATATTTTATATAAAGGTGAAGGTGTAATGCTTTGATACTGAGGAGTGTGTGGGTTTTGTGTTTTTGACAACCTTAAACAAACTCTGTCATGATCACATCAACACATTTATTACAAATGCTTAGTGGGAAATCACTCCTTATGCCCCTTTATGTCACAGCTGCTTATCTATGAGAGGAAGCGGCTGATGTATCCCAGCTAATCCTGGTCCTCAGCACATCCAGCGCAGCACTGCCCAGTGACAGACACAACAAAGTGTAATTTATATGGAGAATGAAAGGAACATTGTAACCTCACAGAAGTGGGCTTCTATCTAAAGAGGGGAAAATAGGAGCCTTCTCCAACCCAAGAGCTTACAATCTCTAAGATTCAACCCCTTTCAAGAGGCACATAGTGAATTATCCAGGACAAATCCTCAGACATCTGGAAGAGAGCCAGACAAGGAAACCTACTCTTTCACATGCATTGCGTGTGGGGTGCGTGTGTGATCTGCATTCTATGTTGTATTCATGATAAAGAGCAGGAAAATAGATAACGAGTAATTATAGTAAAGCATAAAAAGTTTATTATGAAAAATCACAGCCCTCTCCTCTGAACTGGTACAGAGTCAGTAACCTTGGCTCTACAGATGTTTTGGAACTACATTTCCCATGATGCTCAGCTACTCATTAGATTGGGTGAGTCTCATGGGAAATGTAGGCTCAAAACATCTGTAGAGCCAAGGTTGCTGACCCTGCACATGTATCACAGAGCTGCACAGGAATAAGACTCAGTCACATTAATATATACAGGGTTATTCAGAGAGCGTGAAAAGCTGGAGAATGAAAAATTCTAGGTCAAAATAGCCGATTTGGAGAGTGAGATGAATGGGAGAATTTTTCTGGTTTGGCTATTTTGACCTAAAATTTTTCATTCTCCAGTCATTCTCCTGCTTTTCACCTCTCTCTGAATAACCCTGATAGTGTGTGTGAGTGTATTGCAGTGCTTCACCACAACAATAAAACTCACAGTAATGTGCTGCGTGTGGGTCACAGTTATTTTGTTTTGCTTTGGGATGTTGGGGGATGGAGAGCAAAATTATTCGGTTGGCGGGCTTTCGGGGGGGGGGGGGGCAAAAGGCCAAGGTTCGCCATCATGGCCCTAGAGAATCCCTTTAACTAAATGGGCATCAAATGTAACAGACATAATCAACACCAAGAAATCAGGGTAAGAATGTCTACAAATAATTTTACAGTGCAAAAAACTTTGGAAAATGTAACCTTTCCGGACGATACAGGACAGCACGCTGCAACAATGCTTTGGACATCATTGCGGGTGAACTGATCGTGCAGTTTAGAAACAAAGTGGTTATCTAAATGGTATATCCTTAGGGAAAGTCCTGCTTGTGGTTAGTTAATACCCCTTTACAAAGATATAAACAATTTTCAACAAATTACATCAATGCCAAACATTCTCCGTCGTGTATGAAGCACTAACCATGTTATGCTTGAGGATTCTTTGAACGACCGGGGTAAACACCTCAATGACCACCATGGATCGAGGGCGTTCTCTACAGTGCTGCAAAGGAAAGGACATACGTGAAAAGAAAGAATAAATGCAAAATCCAACATTAAAATGACCTCATCAAAGTTGTCACCTTCAATTCTAGATAGTTTTATGGATTCCAAGTAATAAAGATATCCAAGAAATTGTTGTTGTTTCCCCCCCCCCCCGAGTGTCTTGCTGTAATTGGAAAAATGCAGCCTCCCTGAAAGAAAGATGGGGTACCTTGCAGAAGAATTCACAAAGGTTTGGGGGTGGGTGGTTGTTTTCCAGGAGAGGAGCGATTGCCTGAAAAATAACAACAGATATGATTCCATTAGTGAACAAAGAAACCATTCAATAAGTTAATAAAAACGCCATGTTTTTCTGGAATTCTGGGAATTGTAGGCAATAAACATCTGGGGGGGGGGGGGGTCGGTCGGAATACGAGATGCCCGATTTAAAGATATACATATGTATATAGACAAATCCAGGTTTCACTGTAGCATCCCCATTTTAGCGTTAGATCTGGGGCAGGCGCTACGTCGGCACCTTGCCCAAGAACACAGCGATAACCTCAATGATACTCGTGACTCCATGGAGGGGTGCGCTGCCAGGCTGTGAGATCGCACGGCACCACGGAGTGATCGCAGAGGGAGACTGGGAACTATGTCCCCAGTCTCACTCTGCTCCCAGCGGCAAGAAGTGGCGGATCGGGCCACCGTTTGACGCTGGATGAGAGGTGCGTATCTGATTTATTGGGGGGGGGGGGGTTTAAGGGGGTGCTAAATGATTCAGCGAAAGCAGAATTATTTGGCACCAGCTTTTAGGTGTCGCTAAAATTTCTGTTAGCGCATCAGTTAAGTAAGAAGCGCTAGGACTTAGTAATACCTCACATATCCTAACGCTAATTAATGATTGCGCTGCCCATGTTAAGTATAGGGTTCGCAAAGTACAGTAAGCTCACGCAAGCTAGGGCAAACACTGATGCGCAAATGGATTTTTCTTAGCGTCAGGGATGTAATATGGGGGGGCATGCGCTAAAGTCACTTATCCTGGTGTTAACGCTTAGACCCCGTTCACCGTTCGATTTATCTTGCAGATATTGCCGCGATATAGTGCTATGTAGCTTCTCCAACGCATTTCAATGGAGCTGTTCACATCTTGCCGCGCATCACTGTAGCATGTCGCTGGTACATGACCCTTTTGCATTGGTGGGGTTTTGCAAAATCACGTAAAACCGCGACATTATCGCTCAATGTCACGACCGTGAAAATTCCGTGGAAAAACGCGTGATTTTCAAATCGCACAGTGTGCACGGGGTCTGCTCACATATTTGATTGAAACCATATAACTGTTTTCAGCATATATATTTTTACACATCGAATATCAATGAAAGCTTGCCAATCACACCGTTTAAAAGCTCTGTGCTAGAAGCGGACTGTCTACAATAAGAGCTGCCGTTTACAAGGCCCATCATCACTTACTAAAATATGATGCTGGCGTTTTTTTTTTCCATTTTCCATTAACAGCGCAACAACAGACTCCCTTTACAAGCGCAGAGAATTGCTTATTTCTACTCTCTTTTAAACAACTGTCAAACTTTCAGAAAGTCCAAACACCTAATTATTCAATATCCCGGCAACCGAATGTGCTTTTGTAAATAAAGTGGAAGGTCGTAGCTACTCCTGTGGGCTTTGGTTACAATGCCATAAAATTACTTGAAAAGATAATAAATTATCTCGGGGTACAACTTCAAAACCCACCAAGGACAAGGTCTCCATGATTTTCTTAACAGAATGGTTCCAGAATGGTAACTATTTAAGGGTTGTGGCTGTAAGACGTCATTCAAATCGCCACCTTTGGGACATATTGTCTTCAACGAGATGAATAGAACGAACTAGACATTTACGTTTTGGTCTGGTCCGAATGCAAATTTGGCCAAACCGAAAGTAATTAACCAAATCAAAAAAAAAGCAGAAATAGTAACCCTAACCCTCATACTAACCCTTAGTCTAAAAGTAACTTACCCTACAGCATCTACAAATATTAACCCTAATCCTAAATCAAACAGACACAGTAACCCTAAACCTACAACGAGCAGACACAGTAACCCTAAACCTACAACGAGCAGACACAGTAACCCTAAACCTACAACGAGCAGACACAGTAACCCTAAACCTACAACGAGCAGACACACTAACTCTAAACCTACAACGAGCAGACACAGTAACCCTAAACCTACAACGAGCAGACACCGTAACCCTAAACCTACAACGAGCAGACACAGTAACCCTAAACCTACAACGAGCAGACACAGTAACCCTAAACCTACAACGAGCAGACACAGTAACCCTAAACCTACAACGAGCAGACACAGTAACCCTAAACCTACAACAAGCAGACACAGTAACCCTAAACCTACAACGAGCAGACACAGTAACCCTAAACCTACAACGAGCAGACACAGTAACCCTAAACCTACAACGAGCAGACACAGTAACCCTAAATCTACAACGAGCAGACACAGTAACCCTAAATCTACAACGAGCAGACACAGTAACCCTAAACATACAACAAGCAGACACAGTAACCCTAAACATACAACAAGCAGAAATAGTAACCCTAAACCTACAAGCAGAAATAGTAACCCTAAACATACAAGCAGAAATAGTAACCCTAAACATACAAGCAGGAATAGTAGCCCCAACTCTAAAACAAGCAGAAATAGTAACCCTAAGCCTACAACAAGCAGAAATAGTAACCCTAACCCTACAAGCAGAAACAGTAACCCCAAATCTAGAAGCAGAAAGAGTAACCTCAAATCTAGAAGCAGAAAGAGTAACCCCAAATCTACAAGCAGAAAGAGTAACCCTAAGCCTACAAGCAGAAATAGTAACCCTAAGCCTACAACAAGCAGAAATAGTAACCCTAAGCCTAGGTTTTGGGTTCCTATTTCTGCTTGTTTTAGACTTGGGGTTACTATTTCTGCTTGTTGTAGGCTTAGGGTTACTCTTTCTGCTTGTAGGCTTAGGGTTACTGTTTCTGCTTGTAGGCTTAGGGTTACTATTTCTGCTTGTAGGCTTAGGGTTACTATTTCTGCTTGTAGGCTTAGGGTTACTATTTCTGCTTGTAGGTTTCGGGTTACTATTTCTGCTTGTTTTAGACTTGGGGTTACTATTTCTGCTTGTAGGTTTCGGGTTACTATTTCTGCTTGTAGGTTTTGGGTTCCTATTTCTGCTTGTTTTAGACTTGGGGTTACTATTTCTGCTTGTTGTAGGCTTAGGGTTACTCTTTCTGCTTGTAGGCTTAGGGCTACAAGCAGAAATAGTAACCAAATCTACAAGCAGAAAGAGTAACCCCAAATCTAAAAGCAGAAAGAGTAACCCCAAATCTACAAGCAGAAAGAGTAACCCCAAATCTACAAGCAGAAAGAGTAACCCCAAATCTACAAGCAGAAAGAGTAACCCCAAATCTACAAGCAGAAAGAGTAACCCCAAATCTACAAGCAGAAAGAGTAACCCCAAATCTACAAGCAGAAAGAGTAACCCCAAATCTACAAGCAGAAAGAGTAACCCCAAATCTACAAGCAGAAAGAGTAACCCCAAATCTACAAGCAGAAAGAGTAACCCCAAATCTACAAGCAGAAAGAGTAACCCCAAATCTACAAGCAGAAATAGTAACCCCAAATCTACAAGCAGAAAGAGAGCCTACAAGCAGAAAGAGTAACCCTAAGCCTACAACAAGAAGAAATAGTAACCCTAACCCTACAACAAGCAGAAACAGTAACCCCCTAACCCTACAACAAGCAGAAACAGTAACCCCCTAACCCTACAACAAGCAGAAATAGTAACCCTACAACAAGCAGAAATAGTAACCTGACACCTACAACACGCAGAAATAGTAACTCTAACCCTAAAAGAAGTACATGAAAAGTGTTGCCCTTTGGCATGTCATATGCCAAGTGTGAATTGTTTTACACGTTCATGCATTACAAAAAAAAATAGGTCCTGTATTTCTTATGCTGAGTGAAGCGTTTTAAAAGTTTGTGCATTACATGAAAAGTGAAGCCACTTGAAACATGGATGTAAGCTACGTCTGTTGGGTTTGTGTGTGTACACATCTGATTCTGACACTAGCCAGTGCCTCAATTGCCACTGACCCCACTCCATTTACCTTAGAAATAGTAACCCAAACACAAAACCTAACAATAAAATTAATCCCAACTACAGCACAGATAACCTAGCCCTAATACAAGCAGAAATTGTAACACTAACATCAATTTTTCCACTTTTCCAGCATCAGTAAAACGACGTTAGTAGACAATATGAGTGTGTCTGAAATTGGAAAGTCCTGAAATTTTTAACGATTTTTGATTGGTCTGAAACACCAATTCTGAAATTTTTCTGAATCCGAAAAAAAAGAAAGAAAGAAATGCTGAGGTTTCTAAAACAAATTGCTTCAACCATGCACATGTTTGGTCTGAAGTTTGAACTCTAGTGTTTTATTCTGGACTTTAATACAAATGTTGTCATAGCTCATATTTCTCCCACTACTGTGTAAGCAACAAGAAAATCCACCTGAAGGTAGAAGAAATGTGTTTACTCACCACAATAATGCTTTCATGCTCCATAGTGGTTAAATGAACATTCTGCGGAAATAAATGGGAGTTATCACCCGTTGAAAACATAACAGCTGAACTCACAAAAGTTACTGTAAGACTCCGGTAAATGGACAAAACATCTGCCACAGACATAGATTGCTCACGTTTTATTGGTCTATATTTCAGGTCAACCAACCTACATCTGGAATAACATTAAACATTTTTGTTCCAAAAAACCCCCAGAAAAACAAAGGGGTAAACCCCCCCAAACAAAACAGTCCTCTAAAAATGCTGCCTGGCCAGTAAGAAGACATCTATTTATTTGAGCATTCACGTAAAGATCTGAAATGAGCCTTCTATCAAACAGTTGATTGTGAGTGGCCAATTAACGCCTCTATACGCAACTTGCGTTTGGGGGTAAGACATAGGGTCTATGTTTCTTTTTATTTGGCCATTAAGAAGGTTTGAGTATCCTCATCTCAGCTGATATTGATGATTTTGATCAAGTTGGCCCATCAATGATTAGGATTTAAAAGTTGGAACCCCTTGCTTGCTGTAAAGCTGCATTTCTTGATAACGTCCAACGATGACCTTATCTGTAATGAATGCAGGGGCCAGGCTTATTTTTCTCACCAGACGCACCTCGCGTACCTCCCCCCTCTGCCGGTCCCTCCATTTGCTTCCTGTACGTTCCAGGATACAGTTTAAAATACTGATGCTCAGGTTCAAATAGCTCAATAACTAAACCCCTCCCTACATTTCATCGTTACTCCGCAAGCACGTCCCATCTAGACAACTCCGTTCAGCAGGTGATCTCCACCTGTCATCTGTCTACACCCGCACGGTCAACTCTCGCCTCCAAGACTTCTCAAGGGCAGCTCCGGTCCTGTGGAATGACTTGCCTTGCCCTGACAAACTCTCCCCTGATCTTCAGGCCTTCAAGAAATCCTTCAAAACCCATCTCTTCAGATTAGCGTACCACATCACTGATGCAACTCATCCCTCTGATAACCTACTCTCACATGATTGAAGCTGCTTCTATGGCCCCCACCATTCCCAAACCACTGGCACTACCTAGTAAAATTCCTCTGGTCTTCCTCAACCCCAATCCCTCTAGACTGTAAGCTCTTATGAGCAGGGCCCTCTACACCTCTTGTTTCCATCATATGTCCGTTTAGATGTATCTCGTTCCCTTTGGTTATTGTAAAGAGCTGTGGAAACTGTTGGCGCTATATAAATGATGACAATAATAATAATAATGACCAAAACAAATGTCTGGTCTGTATCTCACATGCCATGCATAGTATAGGTCTTCTCTATAATGGCTCAAGAGAGCTAAACCAAAAGCTAAATTGAGGACAATTCTAAGGGCACGCTACAAAAGAGCATAAAAGCTCTCGTTCATCCTCATTGTGCTTATTTTCACTTTATTTTGGCTGATTGGGTTCCAGACGTATCTCATACCACATAGAGATTATGTGGCCAATCATGTCACACATAGCTTTGATTAACGGGTCTTGTACAGTATGAACGAGAGTTTGGTTTACCAACCCCGTCTTCAAATTACATGAGACTTAAGACACTGTAATACCAACTTTTGAATAAGTCATGGAACAGAAGTCTGAGCATATGTACCCTCTGCCAAAAGTATCCCATCAGGTAAAGTGCATCATCATTTGAAACCAACATTTAGACAGCTTGCAATCGTACCCTGCTTTGAAGGACATTTGATGTTGTTGTGAATTAGACCAAATCTGATTCTATATAAAATACTAAAAAAAGATTCAAAACAATCAAGTCAAATCTTTTTAGCCTTGGCTTTCGGCTACTGTGGTTAGTCCACCGTTGCTTTTTTTGAATGATCTAGTGTATCTTTAAATGGGCCTACTTTCAATAACCATCCCACGGGAGGAGGTGTTTGTTCTGCAAAGATCACAGCAGATTATGGTCTTTTAAAATGACTTGGATGGCAATTGGTCCAAATTTGATTGGCACATCCACTCACCTCCGAGAGTAACTTGGAGACAATTTCTAGTGGTGCCTGATGGATGGAGTCATCCTGCAATGGAGAAGTGAGAGCCATATCCACCAAGGTTCTGATCTCTTTCAGTACCACCTCCCAGCGATTCGGATTGCTCAGCACTTTTTTGTACTTGTAAATCTTTTTCTGGAAGACAAAAGTTTAAAACACCCTTAGCTTGTTTTTAAGTAATGGTCAATGCTTACGTACTATATGAATATTGGAAACCTCACACGCAAACACACAAACATATGGTTTTTCCATGAAATATGGTACATAATGAGTATCAGCACAAATTAAATCAAATTATAGAGTTTGTGGTAATCAATAACAAATAGAACATTACAAAATAATTACTGGTAGGTTTTCCTATCAATCTGGTGTCAGGTTTCAGGTTGTCTAAGCTCATAAAGCCTGTTACTGTGCTGACACGGTCAACTGAAAATGCAGCACATTGGCTCTCACTGTAGCGAGTGGTCTCAGAGAGACAGCCGAGGGATCGGATCCGCGCATGTGCATGCAGCAGCGATCGCTCGTTAAGTGCGTAAGTCCCATAGCGGTGCGCAATTTGCGGTTCTTTCGCTAGGCAAATTGTGCAGAAAAGCTTCAGGGCTCGGGAGCTTCTGGACTGAACAGGGGCCGAGGGAGAAAAGAGGTGTAAAATCACCCAAAAAGAAAAAAACTGGGCAGAGGATGTCAGCAGTATCTGCCCAATTAATTAAGGGCCAAAAACACAAACAGGGGGAAACACTATTTTCAATAGAGCATCCCTTTAAGACACATTGTTTTAAAAAGATAAACTTAGAGGAGGCAACAAAGCATTTTTACGAACCAGGAAGAAGGTTTTTTATGGAAGTGTCGAATAAGCAAAACACAAGGGATTAAGGGAAAAAATTCTAGACGCCCATAGCTACCTGGCCCATGGATTTGTCAAACCCTGTTTTTGTCAGAGACAGGGGAGAGGAACTCAACTCAACACCCCATCACCACTTAAATTCTATTAAAATGGTCAAGGTACCCGAGTGTCCCTTTAAGAGAAAACGTAAAGTTACCAATTCTTCCTGTACGTGCAATTCTTCGATGACACACACTTTCAGAATCTTAGCTTTCAACAACTGCACATAACATTGTCCATGAGAAAACAACAAGGGCTGAATGAAAACCAAACCGACATTTGATAATTTAATCAGCAAGAGGATCAAGTGACACTGAATTACTTACATCTACTCAAGACAAACCCTACCTCTCCCAACAACACGAGCTCATACTTTGAGGTAAATGAAGGGTCACATTCTTGAGAATTGACTCGCCCATTCCCTGCAGCCAATGCCATTGGTCTACAATTTCTTCTTCTTCATCAAAAAGTATCTCATCTTAAAGTTGACTTTTGTCTTAATCGTAAAAGTTCTCAAAGCCTACCTTGGCTTTTATTCATTTCAGTCCTTGAGCAGCACTTGTCATCTTCAAAAGCCCAGATGTGTAACCTCATGTACCAAACCTCAGTGATCATGGGAAACCATGAACAATGACCTACTATTGGTTCCTTCACCACACCATCAAGCAAAGAGCCAAACAGAAGATTGTGATGGCCTCCAAAATGTTGACCATTCCAATATGAACAGTCTGGTAATATGTTGCTCAAAACCAAGACTGCTGTTGATGGAGAAGATCACCGGTCTAAATTCTGGTTCCCTTCCATCGTAATGTGTTAGATGACAATAGTTCAAACTGGAGATGGTGGAACATTTAGACTTTCAGCACAACCAACATCGCTTGAAAATCAAATAAACACTGTGGGCAGTATTACATAGTTTGTGCTAACTTAACCAGAGCTGTCGTAAACTTACCAGAGCCATTCTACTCTATGGAGTTGTTAAGTTTACAACAGCTCTGGTTATGTTAGCACCAGATTTGTAATACTGCCCATAAGTGGTTTATTCACAAACCAACGTAGTTTATTGTCATTGGAAACAACAGTGAATATTGTCATTACTGCAAGGATGATAAACTTCGGCACTTCCCAAAAGGGAAATTCAATCAACGGCAGGAAAGGCTTCATCAATTAAACTTCTCCTGCCGCTGTTTGAGTTCCCCTATCACGATCTCGGACGTTTGCAACAATGGTAAACTACGGCAGTTAGGGAGTAGCCCTGTAAGCTGCGGTCACACGAGAGCACTGATTGCACACAATAAATCCGTTGAAACGGATGCACTTTATAACAGATGAGATTGTGGTTACATTGTATCAGTTAGTTTTGACGGACGTTGAGAAAAAGAAAAAAGCTGTATGTGGGGGTTTCTCTACATCCGTTGTAGCTTTTTTACATCTATGCCATTATAGCATCCGTTGCCATGTATGAAACATGTGCTTCTTGTGTTGTTCTCTATTGACTCCTTTGATAAGCTATGACGGACAGCAAACAGTGAGGTCAGACGGACGTGTAAAGTGTGCTTGTTTGACCGCAGCCTAAGGCCGGGGTCAGGCGAACGCACTACATGCGCCCGTACGGACGTGTCTCCCGGCACCCGTCGCAGCGCTGACGGAGCCAGGCACATGCTGTAGCGCGTGCATGAATTGCAGGCGCTACAACGGACGTGCTGAAAGTTTCCCCGTCGAAACGCTACGATGCGCGCTCCATGGGGCTGCAAAGCGCGATCTTGCATAGGAGGATCGAGCCTTGCAGCGCTGAGCGCACTAACTGTGCCCAACGAGGTGGCCAGACGGGCGTCAGAATGGAAGGAACGTCCACTCTCACGGACGTTCCTTCCGCTCTGAAAAATGCTCGTCTGACCCCGGCCTAACGGCCTTAGTCACCAGACTTTACATAAATCTCCTCACCTTTTAAACACTCAGTCGTATCTTTAGGAAGACCACTTCTGAAATACCACAAACAGAAATACCCGAACACTTTGAAAAGTCATGATTACAACTTTATTAAACCATTGAGAAGACGACAATGATCTATACTGTCCATGAACATCTGCCAGATCTATACAGTCCCAGGATTTGTACATAAATAAGCTATGGCGTGGTCCAAAAGCAAATCACTGTAACCGATATTGCCTTATAAAACATGCAATCAACTAAATAAATCACAGCGAGGAAACACTGTATGATGCTCTTAAAACAAGATGAAAAATTACAACATGGCACCAAACCTCCAGCTTTCCAAGACCGGACGAACAGCTGCAATAGAATAAAATGGCTTCTCATATGAAACGTGGATTCTGTTGTGTTCTTAAATGTGAAATAATCTAACGATAAGCAAGATATATATATATATATATATATGTCCTGTATGGAGGTTTTAGTTGTGCGTGAAGACATTATGTCATACAGAGTGTATAAATAAATGTATTACAAAGGTAGCCATTGCAAGCTGCTTACCAGACGCGACTTCACCAAACACTGAACCGAACACGCCGGCTTTAGAAGACGTTCCTCTAATCCGTGCTCTTTAATTGAAACGCCATTTAGGAACAAAGCACTCCTATTCGCCGTTAGTTGAATGAAAGACAAGAAAATGCATGGATTGTACGGAAATATTCAGATCGTGTGAAAAACATGAGTCAATTAAAATGGACCTCTTTGCTGCGCTGGATTCTGCACCCCTGCCATCACGTGTACGGTCACGTGTAATCCAAAGGCATTTTCTAATCGAACCTCCCCCACAATCATCTGCAACGTATATGTGATTTCCTGCTTGATAATCACTCAACTCAGGCATCTCAATAATAAAAACCTCCTAGATAACCACAATACACACAATGCAGTTTATTATTACAGCCCATTGCTGAGTGGGAACCTCCATGGAGTCCGAGTTGCTTCATTAGAGCAGTGATTTGCCACGCACCAGTGAACATCTGGCAGGAGACAATTCACCTGCTCGTTTCTCTTCTACCACAGAAAGAAAATCAGTCACAGCATTTGTACTCCTACCAAACAGATCAACGCCATCCTGACTGTATGCACGTACGCGCACACAGATTTTATGGCGAGTGGGAGAGGGTACAGAAACGTACCTGTTGCCAAGTTCCTGGGAGTCCCAAACAACATACAACGAAAAAGCAAGACATGCATTTTGAGGAACTGCAGTGACTAGATGGGTGTAGGATTTCAGTATCATTTTCCTTTACAAAGAACACGGTACTAAAACCGATCATTTATGGACTGGCCGAGCCCAACACACCTTGGGTCATGCATAGGTTGTGATCCCCCCCCCCCCATCACGTGTGCTGGTGCAGGAGTCGGTGACCTTGGCCCTCCAGATGTTGAGAGAATATATCTGCCCGTGATGCTCGGGTTCTCATTTATTGGCCGAGTCTCACGGGGAATGAAGATTCAAAACATCTGGAGAGCCAAGGTGTGCTGGTGTTTTCTGCAAAGTTTTACCTAATCAAAAGTTGACTGCCAACTGGTGGCATGTCAACAAAGTGAGAGAAAGAGCCCGTACGACGGCCCTCCAGCGCATTCCCGAGGGGGCGATGGCCAACATCATTGAAAAGCTGAGCAATTACGACCACGAAGGAGGAACGTGGCAACAGGTTAGTAGCCCCTGTGACACCTCATCAAGAGATAAGATATCCTCAAGATCGTAATGATATCCGTTCCTCGGGGAGACATCTCGGGGCAAATGAACCAGACGATGACAAGTTCTCTTGAAATACAGCTTCACCCGTTAGGATATCTGCAGAGAGTAAGATGTGGCTGGCATTTCTCAGCTCTTGGTCTGCAATGGAGCACTGGAAGTCTCTAATTAACCCACAGAAACATGTATAGTTCAACTGTTGGCTTTCTACTGAATGGCTGACGGCAGGCTCATTAATGAGAAAGAAACAAGAGGCAGGACTATTCTCCTTTTCCTCTAACACCGTAAAAATAATAAAATCTAGAAATAAAAAAACACCAACAGAACTTTTTTTTTAAAAAAAAAAACTAGAAGTCCTAGGAGTCCATGGCTACCTAAACCTGAAATTGTCAAGGTCTTAAATAAATAGCTACATTGACCTTTTTAGCATGAATGGAACTGCTCACAGTCACCTATCTGTATATGTCCCTCAGAAAGCGAAGAGTCTAGCTGAACTTTACTACAGTATGTGTGGATGAAGGAGAAGATCCAGAGAAAGTCAGGAAAAACCGCCGATTCCCCCTTTGTCTCAGAACAACAGATGGGCGCAGAAGACATCTGGATTATTTTAGGAAAAAAAAAATCTGTATAGACAAAACAGAAGGAAAAAGGCAAATAATTATCCATGTATTCTCTTGATCCTACTGAAAAAGTAGAGGGATTCTTGTGATGGTTATCCCTGGTCCTGTGAGACAGTAAAAGGTTCAAAGTCGGTTCCCATTAAGTCACCAGTGATGCAGCAGTAAGGCTGGATGATTGACAGTCATTTCGTGTCCCTCAACATCTCACCCTTTATACTGTAACTGTCACGTGCTACAGTGTATTCTGGTCTCTCAATGTCCCAATTTTATTCTTCTTATTCCTTTTTGTTATTCTTAACCCCCCTCCCCATAAGCGCTCCACAAACCCGGGAAGGAAAAAACCTCTAAAAACCACACAACAGACAGAAAAGTTAGTTCTGGGCAGGGGCGTAACTACCAGGGGTGCAGAGGGTGCCACCGCACCCGGGCCCTCGAGTCCAGAGGGCCCACACTCGCCTGCCTGGGCCTGCCTATATTTTATATATACAATTCTTTTTTGAATTTATTTTATACTTATTTGTGAGTTTTACTTTGGAGGTCTGTGATACGCTCATACACACCACATATTGCTGTTAGTTTTGTTGCTGTGGAACTCTGATTTACACTGATACACACTGCATATTACTGTGAGTTTTATTGCTGTGAAACTCTGAAATGTTCATACACTGCACATTACTGAGTTTTATTGCTGTGGAGCTCTGTTATACGCTCATACACACGCGCACATTACTGTGAGTTTTATTGCTGTGGAACTCTGTGAGATACAAATAGTGCCATTACATAAAAAATAGGATGGACTGAAGATGAAGTCATAGTGGACCTGGAAACAAATGTGACACTGATTATCTGGAGTCAACATTGTGAACCTGGAGGGGACCAATGCATGTTGATGGGAGGGGGAGGCAAAATATGTTTTTGCCTAGGGGGGGGGGCAAAATATGTTTTTGCCTAGGGGGCCCATCATGGTTCCTGCACCTGGGGCCTGAGATTTCTAGTTACGCCTCTGGTTCTGGGGATTATTCACCAAAGCAGGAAGAATAATCGAAACTCAAATTACAAATTTCAGGCTAATACAGTCTGTAAAATCTGGCATTTGCGATTTTTAACCTTTTTTGCCTTAAAAAAAAAAAAAATTCCCCCCCACAAATACAACACTTCGTTCCAGCAAAGATCGGCATTGCAAGGCTTCCTTGATTTGCAAAAACTTTCAAAATCGGAAGGCGCAGACGTATGATGTCATATGATTGCGCCGTGCATTGCAAGGCTTCCTTGTGTTGTAAAAACATTCAAAATCAGAATGAGCAGACGTGTGATGTCATGTGATTGCGCCGTGCATTGTAAGGCCCGGCACGGCACAAGTAAGTGCATTTCTAACGACCAGTCATGTAAAAAGTCATACAAATAAATCAAAGAAACCAAAAAGTCCCAGCACACGTGGGCTCTGTTGAAGTGCATTTTTATTCGATGCTTACTGGCTAGGATAGCAGCAACGTTTCAGCCTACTGGCCTTTATCAAGCTCGACAAAAGCCAGTAGGCTGAAACGTTGCTTGTATCGTAGTGTGTAAACTTAAAGCATCCAATACACTTCAAGAGAGCCCACAAGTGCTGGGACTTTTTGGTTTCTTGGCCTTCATTCTGGATGTGGCAAAATGTGAGTGTCAAGTGCACTGTGGAGCAGATCTGTCCCTATGTCAGTGCTGTCTAAGGCTCGGGTCAGACGAGCGCAGTGTTCACGTCCGTGTTGCCGCACATTTTAACGTCCGTGGTAGCATACTATTATGATCAATAGAGACCACACACAAAGTACGTCCGCACTGAAGTGCGGAAGCACAACGAACGCGGCAAACGGACACAAGTTAGGCAAGAACGTGAAACCGCTAGAACGGACGTGCGGAGTGCGCCATGTCCGCATAGCTTTGTGTGTGAGTGAAGGAACGAAGTCAGACGGACTGCAATTTGACGTACAAAATGTTTTTTCATATTAAGTTTATTTTCCCTTCTAAATCAGTCAAAAAAACATCAGTCACAAAAACGGACCGTGTGGCCACTACCTTGTCGTCAGTCAGAAATACGTCCGTTGTGCACGGACGCACAGTCCGCACAGAATGCGTTCGTCTGACCCTTGCCGAAATCATTATTTTCCGTATGGATAAATCAAGTAGACATCAGCTGTACAGCTGCAAAAATACACTGTACGTGCTACATTTTGTAACCAAAACCATTCTAGACACTTACGTGATTTAATAAATAAAGCTATACATCTTTTTCCCTTTAAGAAAGAAAAGAAAAAAATAAACCAGGCCTGCGATAGCAACAAGGGAATCATAGAACACGTCAGCCCTAGCCAAATCAGCAGGAAAACAAACACCAGAGTGGAGATCCCTAAAGAACCAGTGCTGTTTTGATAATTTGTCTCACAGAGGACTCTGAAAGCTCCTTCCTTTTTTTTTTTCTCCTTGACAATGCTTGCTGACGCAAATGAGCCCAGCCACTGGATAACCCCGGCATGTCCGTGGAGAACAGACACAGAGACGTCCCAGCCCAGAATATCTCTATGAGAGGGTTTGGGTATAGTGGGCAAGCTGAACCTGCATGATAAATGACCGCGTAGGGGGGAATGCGACCAGATTTACTTTGATACTATCGTTAATACCGAGAACAGAGCGTTATCTTTGCTCCCGGAATTATTTTAATATATGAAAATAATTTAGTACTTTTAAATTTATTGTCTCTCCTAATAACAACAAAGATCAGAGGAGAGTTAAAAAATAACTGTAATAAAAATATGTCAGCTGACTCACTACTTCTGTAAAGATAATTAAAAAATATATATATTTTAATATTTTGAAATATCTTCATGTTTAATATTAAAATTAGTATTTAAAAATATTTATTTCATTCATGCTACACCAGTAAAAAATTTACTTTGTGCATGGGTCTGTTTTTTTGTTATTTTATTATATACATTGTGCAATAAATGTTAATATTTGCAATTCAATTAGGCTCGTAAGGGAGTTACGCAATGAATTCAATATTGATTTTAGAGAATGAGAGGCTGCCGATTGGCTGCTTTAATTCCTGGTCTGGGTGGAACTTCCTGCAGAAGCAGCCAAGAGGAAACTCAAATGTTACTCGTTTCTGGGTTTGGTTTTATACGGGTTATATAATTTTTTGCTTTTAGAAAAAGAACTATCTTTTAAAAACAGAGACCGGGGTTTGATGTATTTACAGCAAGTAAAATAATAATTTATTAAAAGTGCAAATTGTGCAAAAATAAATAATTACAGTGATTTTAAAGTCTATAAGTCTTTAAGTGTATGCTTACACACTGAAAAAGTAGGCGGTGAAAAAGAGGAATGTGGATATAGGGACTGACCCTCATAAAGAAGGACACTTGGCTGGTATGCCGAGGCTTATCACTGCCATATAATACCTGCCCTTATACACCTTTTTGCCTAAAAACAACTACTGGACCTGCAGGTGTCTTTACAGTCACTGTTTCTAAAACCCAAGGCATCTGGCCTGGAGCCAGGCCTAACCTTAATCTGTGTAACTAATCCTCCATTGTTTAACAGCAAAACAAAACAAACACAATCCACGTGTGGCCGCTGTGTGCACTGCTTGCTCGCATTCACCTCAGAGAGCCATTGGCCCCGCCTACTGCGACTGAAAATGTCTGGCAATGAAAAAAAACCAAGTGCCTATTTTTTAACTGTTAGTGACCACCTATACAGATATTCCTGAAAGTATTGTAGGATAATTACACGTATTAAAATAAAATGATAAGAAATGCGCAGCACTGAGCAGCTCAACGGCCTAAAGGAGATTCAGCCACTGGATTTTTTTTCTTAATGGACACACGTGGCTCCTCCACGTGACCAAACTACTCAATTATATCTACTCAAAATGTCTACCCTGTTACATAAAGGTCCCCACATGAGGCATTTTGAGAATATGAAAATCACACATCCTGTAAAGGTTACAAAAAAAATATGCTGTGTTGTTTACACCTCAGATGCAGCAATGTGGCAGCCATTTTGAATCTTGTCATGAGGCAATCTGCAGAATAATGGTATCCTACATAAAGCACACTTCTAAAGAAGAAATGCGTAGCTTTATAGTGAAATATATAACAAATGTAGTGTGAGGAGTTGGTACTCTTCTCCTGCAAGTAAAATATTGATGCCTGATCGGGGGAGGGGGGGGGGGTCTGAAGACCCATTTATTTACTCTCTAGTCTAGGTGTCCAAAAAAGAATTAAAAAAAATATTTGTTTTCTCCTTTTTTTAAAGGGTCCAGTAGTTTTTGAACCAAGCCGTACAGAATTCAGCCTGGTAAAATAAAAACGGAGGTCGTTCCTCTGCCCAAAGGCAATGGGCTCATGCGGAGGTCACAATCCGCACTGCGCAGGACGTGCAGATTGGCTTTGTCTTATGTCTCTCAATGCATTTGAGACACTTTCCATAATGATTTATTGATTTTTAATAATTCGAAAGGTTGCTTTTCTGAGAGAGTATATATCCTACATATTTATATTCTGTGTTAATCTGTGTTTTATTTTTAATATCTTGCATTTATTAATTACTTTGTATTTCTGTACCTACTGTAAAAATTCAGTGTTCTTGAACCCAGGACATACTTGAAAACGAGAGAAATCTTAAAGTATCCGTCCTGGTAAAATACTTTATAAATTTGAACCAGAACGCCTAGAACCGTGATGGCGAACCTTGGCACCGCGGAGGTTTTGGACTACATGTCCCATGATGCTTGTTCAGATTTAAGAATGGCAGAGCACCATGGGACATGTAGTTCAGAAACATCTGGAGTGCCAAGTTTCGCCATCACTGTCCAGGCCTAGCCTGTGACTCAGAGGCATTCAATCGCTCCAATTCCTGCTTGCACTACATATATAATTTTTTTGTTTAAAAAAATAGTATCATTTCAGTAGATTTAATTGTGGAATATAAAATCCAAAGGCTATTACAGCTCCATACACCTAATGAAAAGGAACTCATGGTGTTAAACAGTCCCTGTGCTAAAATACACTTCAAATTGGCTGCTCCTCTACAAACTCACTTTTCTTTTTTCATGTTTAATGGAAGCCCATCTATTACTCTTTTTTACTCCCTCGCTTCAATGCACTCAGATTTACCCTGGATTTATTATTTTTTTGTGTTTGTGGAACCAGGTTGACAGAAAACGTAAGGAATGGGGTGCTCCGCTGTCAGATTGTACCTTTTTTGTACCATTTACTGTATATTTGTGGCCCTTTCTCTATAAATGATGTTAAACCCATGCAACATAAAGACAGAATTAAATAAAGTACTCTCTTGCAGAAGCTCCGTCCCCAGACTTTATAAAGTAAACACACGATGCTCAGCACTGTCTACGTATACAAATAAAGTCTCGTGTTTTCTGGCTCAGCGTGACGTGTGCGCAGCGCTGGAAACATTCGTCTGCAGTTTACATTCAGTTCGTTCACCTCATCCGGCTTACTAGGCTTCATTATAGGCCTGGAGGATCACCTATTATAAGGGCCAACACATTAGAGCAACGTAAAGAAACCCTCTACCGTTACATATGCATGAACGTATCAACATAGACCTTGAACGGTCCGTTTCGTCACATGCTTTATTTCAATTTTGTGGGCCCAGGAAATTTAAACCCCTTCCAGATGGGCTGTGCAGTTACAAGTATTTATAAAAGGCACCAACAAGTTCCATAGGGCTGTACAATGGGTGGGACATAATTATACATACAAGAAAAACAGTATGAGAGAGGACCCTGCTCAAGAGCTTACGATCCAAGAGGTTAGGGCTGTAAACAAAGATCTCCGCACTCTGTCCCTGCCAAATCTTTCTGCTCCGGTGCCGAGAACAGGTCGTCACAGTATACCATTCCGATATCCCACTACACGGAGACGATACTCCAATAGAAAAAACACATTTTATTAATCGACGTTTCAATTATCTTGATAAAAGTCCCTTTGTGTACTGAAACATTGATTATAAAATGTATTTTTTCTATTTATGAGTGAAGTCTCTGTATAGCGGGATATCAGAATTGTGTGTGTGTATATACATGTTACGGGTAAAGCCGGGAGTGCGCTTAATCCTAGGATTACCCGGGCAAT
Source organism: Leptobrachium leishanense (assembly GCA_009667805.1). Lineage (NCBI taxonomy): Eukaryota > Metazoa > Chordata > Amphibia > Anura > Megophryidae > Leptobrachium > Leptobrachium leishanense. Next base: position 32,418,752 of record CM019072.1, on the reverse strand, counting down.
CCTGACATTACCCAGGCGTCATTAGCAAACGTCCGAAGTGAAATTAAATTTTGGACTTTACCCGGGTAATCTGCACAGTATCCAGAGGCCTCTGGGTACCCTGCTTTTCTGCTCTATTTTAACCGGGTTTTTCGCAAATTACCCTAGTGTCGTTGGATAAAGCGTGATGTGCAACGAAACATCAGACTTTATCCAGGTAATCTGCAAAATATCCAAACGCCTCTGGGTACTCGGCTTTTCTTGGGTTTTCAGCAGGTTACAGGTGACTGAATTCCAAGGATTACCCGGGTAAAGCTGCAAACTGTCATCTGACTGATAACAAGAGTGTTTTTTTTGTTATTTTTAATGAAATTGTATCCACAGTCACAAACCGCACAAAATAACCGTCATGTGACTCTGTGCGTTAATTGTCTGAAAATTAATTTCGGAAGATAAAGATATTATATAAAGAGTAACCTGATTGTTATTATGTTTTATAAATGATATATAAGCACATATGACACATAATAAAGACCATGTTACTCTTTCACATCCATATAAGAAACATATCCTGTTACTCTGTATATTCTTTATATCCGCAATACATTTTAATGTTTGTCTTTTGCCATTTTCATTGATAATATCCAGAGATAATAGTAAAATTCACTGTTACCCAAGCTGGGTTGGATGCTCTGCAGATTACCCGGGTGAAGCTGTGGATAGTCCTCAGATCACCCGGGTGAAGCTTCAGACTTGCACATTATCCGGCTAAAGTGTGAATTTTTCAGCTCTTCCAGACTGTTACCCAAGGGCAGTTGGTTAGTCCTAAGATTACCCGGGTAAAGTCCGAAATTTTCATTTTTTTCCAGCTTTACCCAGCGGTTTTGGGTGATGTCAGGAATACCCGGGTAATCCTAGGATTAACCGCACTCCTGGCTTTACCCGTAACACATATAGATTTATGTTTTTTTACGTGACATATCACAAAAAGCACACTAGAGGGATGCACAACGTGGGCCCTTAAGGCTCTGGTCTAAGCTGACCGATCCACGTACTACAGATCTTCAAAGTATAAAATACTTTCTATTAATATACTTTGTATATATACGCATATACATACAAACTTTTTTTTTTAAATATAATAAAAAGATACTACTACAAAAATACAAAAAAAAAAAAAAGTGCTCAGAATGGTATTACTAACGTGGTGTTTCATATTTCCAAACAGACAACGGACAACTTCTTCATGACTGTCCGCAGAGGTTAGGTAATTTCTTTTAATTAAATATTTCTAAACAGTTTTTAACACTGATCAGAAATCAAATCAATCCCTCCAAAAACATGTTAGACTGGAAAACGTTTCACAAAGTAAACATAAACACATCTATATAAAGATATGTATGTGTATATATATAAATATATATATATAAAAATCATAAGCCAATCAGTCACTAATCTGAGAAATATTAATTAACCTGTGCTTTATGAAAATAATAATTATAAACGTCTCGCCCACTTAGAATGTTATTTAACAACTATGTATGGAGTATGGCACACCCTTACCTGTTTTTCTTTCACTTTGTTGATGTAGTCCCCCCCCCCCTGTTAAACTTTTCTTTTTTTAAGCTCAGGTAGAACTCAAGATTAAAATGAATTCTGCAAAGTGGTAGAGTAATAAGGCGACTGTCTGACGCTACGGTATTTGTTTTTGTGCCACATTATGGAGGAAATTACATGGTTTTAAAAGTCCAGCACTTGTTTAACCCCTTCACTGCTGAGCCATGTCAAGTCTTAAAGAAAACCTTTTTTTTATTATTATTATTTTTATTATGCTTTTTCTTTACTTTATATATGGTCATGTTTGATATCATTGGAAAGGCCATGCTCTGGCCTTTCTAATGATACAAACATGACCCTGCTAGCCGCCAACAGTCGAGAGATATCGGGGTTCAAAGGAACCCCCCATCTCTACCCTATCTTTCCTTAGGAGTCAATGAGGACGTTCCCCACACGTCCTCAGCAGTGAAAGGGTTAATATCTATATTTAAATTACGTCACTTGAAGTCTTAATTGCATTTTTTTGGATGGAGGGGGGGGGGTGATTAACTACTTCTACATTCCCAAGTGGTAAAAGTCACAAAAATGAGATGTAAAAAAAATATATATATATAAGGAAGTAAAGATATACGATGCAGTTATTTCTTTATGATAAAAGTATGAGAGAAATAAAAAAATAAAAACATAGATAAAGCGCCTGTAACTGAAGACTTTTGCTTGTGGATTGATATAGCGAGCCTGGTGGTTAAAGAGTTACGTGTTCATGTTTATATTGGTAGCGTTATGCGCACAGGGTGAGGTGACATATTTAGAGTATGTTTAGAATACAGTGACGTTTGCTCTCAGCTTCTCGGAATTCCGAAATTGCTCATAATAACAGCGTCGAGGTGCAAAGGTTCATTAGGCTGTTGATAACACCCATTTCGAATTTATATAATTACCTGACTAAATAATACCTTCCTCTAGAAACTGGTTAGTGCTTCCTGTTTGCGAGAGCTCGAAAGACCTTTATGCCGATTCTGACGTCTTACAGAACGTGGCTCAACAAAGTTACACAGAAATGACGTGGTGATCTAACCAGATTCCCATACATACAGCTTGAGAAAGGGCAAATCGGCAGACCGACTACAGCTCTAATGGAAAGTATGTTTCCCATGAAACGAAGAGGCATTCAGAGGTTACAAATGGTGCGTCAGGTGAAGGAGTTTGTCTGCTCAACTTTTTATGAATCTGGGGATCTATAAAAAGCAAACCAAAACAGAAACCTTGCATTTTTGTGCTTAAAAAAATGACTATGTGAATTGGAAACAAAAGAGAAAAATGGAAAGGTTGGACTAAGGAAGGGAATACGTGATGGATGAAGAATTTGTCACAGAGCCAAATCTTTGTCGCGTCCTGATGTAGGGAGAGAAGGTGTGTTACGCAGCTGTGTAGAGTGACATCTAACCGTGGTTGAACCTGTGATGGTACTGGGCGTACTTGTACAAAAGAGACCGGAACTGGGAAGTTGATTCCAACCTGAGTCACTCGTTAGATTAACGCTATATACATTCCACAAGCTGCTAACTAATTATTTGCTGAAATAAATTATTATTTGTTGAACTAGGTTAAGATTTTGAATTCTGCCTGATCTCGAAGAACTTCAAATCTAGAAACCGGTGGTTTCTACCTGCAGTGGAACCGATTGATATATAGTTACATAGGCTGAAAAAAAGACGTGTGTCCATCGGGTTCAGCCTTTCACACATTACCTACTGCTGTGCTCCTCTTAAGTCTTACCTAAATACCTTTTATTCGCGACATACAAAAAGTAGAAGAACTGGTTATACAATGAAAACAATCAGATTTTCGGGGCTACCATCATAGAAATGTTGGTGGTCGATCCTCTACCAGAAAACGGCAATTTAGCAGTTTTTGCCATGGTGGTCTGTGATCCTTAGTGGATGGTCCCTTTAAACTTGATGACACAAGCCACCAGTGTGAAATCAGCCCCAAATAACAAATTTCCGAATCTCAGCTAATGTGCTGCAGTCTATGAACGGATAGTTTCAACGCACGTCAGTGACGTAACAGATCTTCGACATAGTCTCAAGCAATGGGGAGACATCACCTTATTTTAGATCCATAATAGACTTTGTGGTCTGTATCTGTATGAGCAGAACAGGTATGGCCTACAAAGAATGAGTGTCGGAACTTCCAAAGCAGCAGGTGACCATGCGTTAGTCCAGTGACATTAATAACTCTAATTATTGTAACTCGCTAGACCTAAATAACCAATTATCTGTTATAAACATACCCAAGCGTTTTCAGAAAGCAGTGGGAAAAAGAAGTTTCATTGTACTATAGATATCACTCAAGAGTAAATTCGTAAAGTCACCTCAGTTTTAGATGTTCTTGAACAGTGTATGAGGTTTGCAGGTGTTGGAATCATTCGAGGACTGTAGCAGCCAAAACGAGAACATGCAGGAATGATCTACATGAAAACTGGTCCTATTGAAATAGAAGGAGTTCCTTCCTTCACAAGAGGAAAAAGCCTAGTAATGTTACTACCCCATTGTAAGGAGTAAACACGATACCCCACCTAGTCAATTTAGGTCCTGCTAATCCACTGCATACCTGTGCAACACATTGCAAGTATCAATATGGGGTTGGCAAAGATTGAACCTCCAGGTTTTGGAGAACGCTTTTCATAAATAAGTACCGGCTGGGTGGAGTAGAGGTAACATTACTGCTCTGCGTGGAGAGAGCCTGTGGAGACATGGGTTTGATTCCAGCAAGAGCACCTCTCCAGTAAGTGTCCTTGGGCAAGACACCCAACGGTACATACTCGCCACCCAGGACATACTTGAAAACGAGAGAAATCTCAATGTATCCTTCCTGGTAAAATACGTTCTCAAAAAAAAAATCCTGAGGAATATATAAAGCAACTAAAAGGCCAGAAGAAAAAAAACATGATCTTCATAAAGGACAAAATGAGAGCTTGGTGTAAAAAGACTCCTTTGTAGTAAACATTTGACATAAGTGTTTTTCTCTTTTTTTAAAAGGGCAGAAAAATGAGAAAAAACAGAAGAGACGCGAAAGAACACGATTTAAAAGATTGCTCATCTATAGACTTCTCTTCCTCTTTGCAGAGGTGTACCGCTAGTTTCACCATCTGCTCAAGTAATGTCTACTTGGTGCGTGAATGAGAAGTACTAAGAGAGCACTACTCAGTTTGAAAGAGTCAAAGCCCACTGATTCAAGAGTGGTCATATTTGTTTGTTAATAAAGTTTAAAACCAAACATTTGCTTCCATGTAATTCAGAGAATGACATTACTTAGTCCCCTGTACCTCCAATAATACTTGTGATCACTTGGAAGACACTTTTGAGATGCTCAAAGATCCAAGGGTCAGTCACCAAGAGCTTGTACAACCACCCCGGTGCATCATCTAGAGGGGAGATGTTAAAGGCTAGCTCTCTAGATGTTGATGAACTGCAACTCTCATGATTCTCTGCCCATTTATTGCATTCAAAGACTTCTGGAAAGTATAGTCCATCAACATCTGGGGAATCAGAGTTTGACATCCCTGATCTAGCGGGAGATTCACCCATGCTTACCGTCTTATATGTTGTGCGAACAGATCTCCGTACCCAGACTGGGTCACATCTGTTAATGTTGCTCCCTTGCCGGACCCCAGTTCTCCCACCAGCAGTCTTTTGTGCCTTTCTAAAGCCCATAGCCAAAGCTTAAGGACAGGTACAATGAAAGTGCAGGGATAGCACTCCCCAGAAATAACTCAGCATGCAGATCTTGGGGTTCGAACAGGCAGAAAGGAACTCAGCCTTTAATGAGCCAAATATATCCATGCCAGGAGGGGGCCTAACGGCCAATGGGAAATCCTGGCATCTTGATGTCTGGGACATACAGTTATTAGACCAGGGACAGAAAATAGAATTAACTCTGTCACCAAGAGGCATGGCACAACATTCCACCAATACAGATCAATAGGACAAGAGCAGATTGTGAGGATAAACAGGGGATTCAGATTATACAGTATCTGATAATAGGGCAGTGTTTGCCCAACAACACAAACAAATACCACTCAAACCTTTAACAGATGTAAACATATTCTAGATAGCAGGAGTTGAAGAAGAGTTACAGAGACCCACACGGCAATCCTATTAACAGATAAACATAGACAATAACTATAACAGTATTCATGCGTAGCACAGAGGGTACAAACACCCTGCACCTAGAATTGTTGGTACAGGGTGACGTCAACATAGGAAAGGGCCGGGAAACAATATAGAATAGCACGCCTGCACCTCCCAAATGTGTCTCTAGTCCCATGTACCCCAAGTTCAAAGCGACTCTCGTCACATACTGTATCTCCTCCATTGGAAAATATATATATATATATATATATATATATATGTCTCAATAGATGATTAAGAGACTATATATTCTCCTGTTGTAAATAATAAATCTCTGGTGAGTAGGAGTGCTTCTTGACTTTTTGACTCTGCACTCCAATTTGAAGCCCCATAGATGTTCCTCATTTAAAAAGCTTACAGAGTGATAATGTCTTCAGGAGACTAAATGTTTTGAGTATTTGCATTTAAAGTGCCCTATAGGACGGACAATCTGAAAATCAAATGTTATCGATTGTGGGCAATCGTGACTGAACAGGAAACCAACCAACGGACATAATGCTGAAGGTCAACGAGGTCTAGCTTATCTGTGTTTTTTCAAAGTCTTCTGGATAAGTACTGTAGCACCGTGCTCTTTTTTGCTATTTAAAGAGAAACCAGTCAACCATCCAAGTAACAAGATACCTATATTAAAATTAATAATTCTTAATGGTGGACCACAAGATCCAAATGCGAACTCATAATTGTGAAGGCTGTCGGCAGGTAGCTCATCTGAGTAAAGCGCTCATTCTTCTTGAGACTCAAACTATACACACATATGGTTTTCTCCTTGAACCCTCTATGTTATAGACACCATAAGTAGTCGTCACCCCTACGCAGGCTACTGCCTTCTACGATTTTTCACATTTTATGATTACATGAAAACGCATGTTTGAAAACCCGTGAACGTCCAGAATGTTGGCAAGTATTCAGATATTTTAATGATATCTTTTGAAGTTAAAACTGGAGTGTATTTTAACTTGGGTCAGAGCGTCTGGGCTTACAAACTTTCCACATCCATTTCCTTTACTTAATACAAGGCAACCTCTATAAAAAGAATGTTCCTGGAGTTTTGGAAAAAAGTATTTTAACAGAATCCCTGTAACACTTTCCTCAAGATTTCGATCTACGACTACAAAGGGACTCTCCGTGACGTCTTCTCTACATAGACAATCTTGATGAAAGCTGGTTTCCAAGGAAAAGATGGTGAATAGGCCTGCTGAAAGCTCAAAAACAAAGTTGGAATCATCAGTGAAGGTTAGGGGTGGACAGCCCGGTCATGATCATATCGAGAAAAAGGAAAGAAAAGGTCATATTGGGGTGCATCTCAATGCCTCCTCTTCCATGTACTACATGGGCCTTCTGTTTTGACCACCCTACAGTGAAGTACAATGTAGTGGTACATAAGTAATTATCGATGATGGGTAATCTCACGGAGATGGACTAGCTTGCTTGGGTTTTGAAAACCAAAACAGGACTAATATTGGGGATAGACTTCAAGAGAAAGAAAGTGTTGGACATGGATAGATTATACCATGATGCATTTTCTTGGATAGGAAATTGTTCCAGCTCTTGTATTTTCTATGGAGTCTTTGTTTATGGAGACTTCTATGGAGTCTATGTATTTTCTATGGAGTACTGAAGAACAGAGAAGTCATTTACACACTCTGAGCAATTTAACTTTTCTAAATCTTCATGTCTGGCGTTCAAAGACTGGAGCCATTGCATAGGTCTGTACATATCAGCAGCACAATTGGTTGACAGCCATCCAAGTCGAACCAGGTTGACGAAGAAACCTAGCCGTACGGTCCCCGAGCCCATGGATGTGAGGTGTACAATGACCAATATTGGTCTACGTCGTTGTTACGGGCATTTCCTTGATTGAGTTTAAAAGGAGACTCTCCAGTGGTTTCACCTCTACTAGTTCCGACGGCTCCTCTTGGTGGTCCAGCAGATGAGGGTGTGGAAACAAGAATTCGATGTGGGGTTCCAAGTGTAAAGCTTGCGATTGTGAAGTAAATGAAAAGAAATCCCTACCGGTCGCGTATTTCAAATAAAACCAGAATTAGGCTTGGCTTTCCCTTTAGCATATGTGCTTTTTAAGCTTAGCGGCACTCCCTAGGACTGGGGCTTTGATCTGATAATACCTTTTAGCGTGCTTATTTTATATTGATCACTACATTAATCCTTTTACAACCGGCAAGGCTTTTTTTTATTTTCCTGAGCAAATCTCTCAGGCTGCAAAACAATGAATATCATACAACAGCATTGTTAATATAGTTAATTTATCACTAGATTTCTGGCAAGGAAATCTGTACTTAACAGCTTTATATTTACTACAATAGCAACGCCATGCATGCTATATGACCTATGTGTTGGAAATCGGCTGGGTATGAAACAGAAAGAAAGAAAGTAAGTCGTGGGGAGTTGACAAATGAGATACAGAAACGTACAAATCAAAACAATTTCAAAGATCTCTGCGCCGAGTGAAGCATTTCCTTTAATGGACTTTGTAGTGGCTCTGAATTGCCCCTATATCAATCTGGCATGTTAAAACTGGCCTTTTCCATTAAAAGAAGAGTCTGCATACGTCTCCCTCCTGAAATAAATGGCATCACTTTAGGCCAGGTGCGCCCATACCGATTTGGCTTCCGGCGTCCGTCGCAGCGTTCTGACGCTGCGACGGGGCCGGCCAGACGCTGTTGCGCGCACACAAATCGCATGCGCAACAGCGGCCATGCTGCAGCGCTAGGACGCGCGTTGACGGAGCTGCAAATTGCAATCCTCCATAGGAGGATCAAGACTTGTAGCGCTTTCATGGATGTTCTTTCCGCTCTCCAATGACGCTCGTCTGACCCCAGCCTTACTCAGCAGGAAGGCCCTGCGTGGCTATAGGAGATGCACAGCAGAAGCCAACATAAAGACTTAGGCCGGGTGCACACTAGCGGTTTATTCTACGCACTGTACGTGCGTTAAAAAGGACGCACTTTATGGCGGAAGAGATTGGTAGACGCCAGACGATACGTTCATTTTGACGTTCAGCATGCAGCCGTTCAACTGCGCAGGTATGCTTATTTGACGTTCAAGCACGCGGCCAACGTCGTCTATACGGCGTCAATCCTAGGGTAAAAGCCTTGGTGATCCATGACGCGCGTGTTATGCGTTGCGCGCGTACTACGTGTTCTTCTCTATCAGCGTAATTATATGCTACAAAGGACGTCATAAAGAACGGCAGAACGCACGCTAGTGCGCAGAAGAAAACGCTAGTGTGCACCCGGCCTTAGCTGGTGAACAAAGCACAAGAATAGGAAGGAGAAGAACAGACCATACATAGGAATAACTCCCAAAAAAGAAGGAAATGGAGGAAAAATGGAGGTAAGTTAGGTAATGCTTGATAGAATATCCTCAGTTGATTTAGGTCAGGCCCCTGGGAGATGCAGGGACCACATAGACACATGTCCAAGAACCGCACCCTGAACACATTCCTGAAAATGTGTAGATGGCTCCTGAGTTTTCATATTGGCTCCTAAGCTTGGCATAAATCTGTCAGGCCCTAAATTAGGCAAAGATCAAAAATGACTGGAATTCCCTTTTAATGTAATCGTTAAGAAGAGGGGAAGGTTCAGAAAGTGTCGGGAAAAAATTCCAGTCAGCACATCGATGGCCGCCATAACAACACAAAAACTAAAGAACAAAAACACGTCCAGATTACACAAATACGATTAAACATTTAAAAAATAAAGACAAGCCAATAGTAGCGTTTTCATTGTTGTTACTTCTGATAAAATGCATTTCTTTTGAATGTAGTGAACTACAGAATCCATACAGCTCTACCCGACAGATTTAAAGGAACACGCCGAGCAAAAACACTCCCACAGTAGGGACGTCTGAGTGAACGGCCACTTCCGGACCTGTGCAGAGCTACACACCGTTACAGCGCAGTCAGGAAAACTGCATAAAACCCATTTCGACTTCACGTTTTAAAGGAACCTTCATTTTTCTTTAAAAACTTATAGGACCACTCTATTAAAAAAAATAAAAGCAACACCCCCTTTATCACCTTAAATGGTTTTTTCCATTTTTTTAATCTTATTTTTTTTTACTATAAATCTATTCGAATATATATTAATAATAACAGAATTTATTTTTAATAAAAATGTTTCTGTTTTGTAATAGAAAATGTCAATACTCACCTCTTCTCCCTCGGTGCACGCTGCTCCCCCTTTTTCGGAAGACCCGATCACCTGGCCCTCGCTAAAACGGGGATGCTAAGGGGAAAAAGTAGCGTTAGCTAATTTCTCTTTAGCGTCCCCATTTTACCATTTGATTACGGGGTAGGCGGTGAGTCTAGCAGTCCGCCCCGTAGCGGCCGCTAGCCTCCTTGTCCATAGGACTCCATGGAGGTTTTTGCTGCTGGGTCACATGACCGGCAGGATCTCGCGTCCCACAAGATCCTGCAGGACGGCGGAGTGATACGGGCGACTATATTTGATAAAGGCTCCTGAGAGGGCCGAAACGTCGGGAGAATCTCACGGGCAGTATTTTAACATGATTTTTGAATAAAGCATCGTTGTTTATTTTTATCCTAAGACCCTGAGTGCATCCATCCAGTTTTCACTGGGATAGACATATATATATATATATATATTTATTAATTTCACATTCACCCAGTAGCATCCTTTTAAGTAGAGGGCTACCCAAAAGTTAAAGGGACACTCTACTCAAAAAATCACCCCCCCCCCCCGTTTTTTTATCCTAATCTATCCCTATTCCCTTAATAAATCTTTAGTTTTTATTTATTTTTGTGTAACTGTAATACTTACTCTAAAATCCACTTCTTTCCAGCGACGTTTTTTTTTTTTTTATACTCCCCTCCCTTCTCTTCCGCTCCCGTCCTTCTTGAGGCTTCTTGGCTTCTGGTTTACGTGAGAAGCGCGCATGCGCGCCTCTCACATAAGCCAGCCAATCGGCAGGCTTCCTCCCGGCTCCCTCTGAGGATTAGTGTTGCGCGCAAGAGGATGCGCGCAACACTAACCCTCAGAGGGAGCCGCCAGCTTCTGCGGTGAGTTGGAGACGTCATCGTGCTGAAAGCGCGATGACGTCTCCTACTCGGCAAAAGTCGGCAGAAGCGGGAAATATGAATCCCGCTCTGCTGACTGACAGCTGGGAGGGCGGAGTAAAGTCCTCCGCCTCTCTCAGCTGTTTTCAGCATTTACAGCTGAACCGCTGAGCGGAGGGAGGGGGGACAGAGGGCAGGATACTCCGGGCATCATGACCACGTAAAATAGCTTAGGTGGTCATGTTACCTAGAGTGTCCCTTTAAGCACTTCTAATAAACATGACAGCAATGGATATAAAGTAGCAGTTGAACCAAAATTCACTATCTTTATGACATTAACTTCGCTTTTTAAAGACGCACATAGGAAATGAGATACAGAGAGAAACCAGGAAGTGTGGCCGGAATACATAGCGCTTTCTTCACTAAACTGGGAATTGAACTTTGAGGCAAAAACCCCCCCCTGAATGAAAGCTGGTGACACGTGTATTAAAACAAAAGTATTTAACTTCATATTATCCTGATATCATCCGGTGTGCATACAATATATATATAAAACACACACACACACACCATTGGAGTATAAAAGGCAGCTGAAAATCAGGCAACCTTACAAATAAAGATGGTGTGTGTGTCAAAGACTTCATATAAATTTGAACATCCGCAGCAATGTCATGTAGATCAGAGGCGTGTTCAGTTCCTCAGCAGCTGCTGAATTGCTTCAGTGCAGCAGTTCAGTTTGCTGCAGCCGTCTCACTGAACGCTTTGGCTGTCAATATGGAAGCGAAAGGGCAGAGGATTGCTTAATGAAAGGTGCCGTTTCTGCAAAATCCACTGTTGTCCATTTTATTACCACTTTAGTGTTAATGTTTACCATGTTCCAATAAATATTTGGTGTTTTGCTCCACCAAAACCTCAAACTGAACATTTCCTTATTGGATTATTTGCTCCGTGGAGGCGGCCATCTTTCCTACCTCACACTCAGCTAACCCCGCAGCACCTCTCGACTTGGCTGCAAGTGCTAAGTTGACAGTGCTGAGCGCTGAGATGCAGCACAGCGTTCAGTGCCAAGTTGCTAACTTAGCACTTGCAGCAGCTGAGGAACTGAACGCAGATCAGGGCTCAGCAACCCTGGCCCTAGAGATGTGTTGGAACTGCATCTCCCATGATGCTCAGACACTCACTTGGATAGCAGAGGCTCATGGGCAATGTAGTTGCAAAATATCTGGAGGGCCAAGGTAGCCGATTCCAGCTTTAGATGGATAGAATTGTACATAACGCTGAGTAGTGAGTCAGCACCCACAATTGGACAGTTTTAATTATATATATATATACACATACACACACACACACGCACATATACACACACTACATAAAAATGATTTTTGATTTCTTTTACTTACCTTCCATTGCAGCGAATGAAACCATTGATCTCTCAGATAGCTGTTTGCTGCCTGCAAAGAAGCACAAGAGGAACATATCAGCCATCTGTTGGTTAACCTCTCACAATAACAATGCGGCCAAAAGACGCAAGATTTGCAGAAGCTGAAAATAAAGAATTCTCCGAGTCAGGAATTCACTAGGTTTAAAAACTACAAAAAGATAATATACGTCATTATTTCTTATATTTGAAAATGTAGATTGCGGAGATGAAAAAGGAAAGCTTTTATGGGTCCAGAGACCACCGAACGTGCCGCTGGGCCCAAAGCAGATGATTGGCTAGCTTTGACCAATACACTAGGATCTAATGCGGCGCACTTCAGTCCAGGACTAAAGCGGGAAGAAAGAAATCCCCATAAAAGAGTTTTTATATAATCGCAATAGGTTTTATAGCTCTACTTTTTACAGAAGGAGCAGTGTTGTTGTTCAATGTTGTTTGCAGGAACTTTTCCTGCCATTGTTGGATTTTCCTTCCATGGCTACCCGATGCTCACCCTAGTTGCTACAACAATGAACATCAAGGTACAGTGAATTAACCCATAGGAAAATAGAATCAGAGTGTGTATGTATATATAAGAGAAAAGTATTTAAGTGACGTCACTTCCTGTGATGTCTCAACACATGCAAATTAGAGCGTGCTATAAAATGAACATGAATGAAGCCAGTGTGAATGAATGCAAGGGTGTATTTGTTTTGCGTGTCCAGGTGTATCAATGCAGAGGTAGTGCTAGCATTCATGAAAGTAGAGTTTATATTTACGTTTACTTTATTCCATGTGAGCTGAAATGCCCCATTGACCAAAGTACACAACTTTCAACAAGAATTGTGGTAAGTGACATGGGACCTGAGTGGAATTTAGTGAGGCATAAGCACAGTGTCGGAGGAGGAGGGGCACAATGTCAGGAGGAGGAGCACAATGTCGGATGAGGAGCACAATGTCGGATGAGGAGCACAATGTCGGATGAGGAGCACAATGTCGGATGAGGAGCACAATGTCGGATGAGGAGCTCAATGTAAGAGGTGGAGCACAATATCAGAGGAGGAGCTCAATGTCAGAGGTGGAGCTCAATGTCGGAGGTGGAGCTCAATGTCGGAGGTGGAGCTCAATGTCGGAGGTGGAGCTCAATGTCGGAGGTGGAGCTCAATGTCGGAGGTGGAGCTCAATGTCGGAGGTGGAGCTCAATGTCGGAGGTGGAGCACAATGTCGGAGGTGGAGCACAATGTCGGATGAGGAGCACAATGTCGGATGAGGAGCACAATGTAAGAGGTGGAGCACAATGTAAGAGGAGGAGCACAATATCAGAGGAGGAGCTCAATGTCAAAGGTGGAGCTCAATGTCAGAGGTGGAGCTCAATGTCAGAGGTGGAGCTCAATGTCAGAGGTGGAGCTCAATGTCAGAGGTGGAGCTCAATGTCAGAGGTGGAGCTCAATGTCAGAGGTGGAGCTCAATGTCGAAGGTGGAGCTCAATATCAGAGGTGGAGCTCAATATCGGAGGTGGAGCTCAATGTCAGAAAAGGAGAACAATGTCAGAGGTGGTGTGGCCTTTGAGGTGCCATTAGATATGGGTTATGCAGAAGCTCAAGGGTCACCTTTGGCATTTATGCGCGTAATACCCTTGATGATGTCCCATCACAATAGTTATGTTGCCGAAAGGCAGGGAAATATGAAGGTTAGAAATTTAACAATTAACTCCGATGGGTCGGTTCATTAAAGGGACACACACGTCATTCTACCAAGCCGCAGTAAACCGTTCTAGTCAACGAGTCAACTTGGAAGCTGCTACAAAGAACATTAAAGGGAAGCTGGGAACCATCTGCTCTCATTTCTGGCGTAACGATCAAACGCCAACTACCCCACCTGGATAACAAACAAAGGGTGTACATCTGTTATCTACATTTGGATGTGCGGCGGATTGGTTGGAAGCCATTTTTCAGCTTGTTTTGGACAGATCAGCGTGCTGCGGAGCTGCCTAGGCAGGCATTAACCCTTTAACAACCAACACACCCAACGAGCACATAAACCAGTGACAACTGTTGGCAGCCATTCCCATGAAACCTAAGCAGGAGAGGCTGGACGTTGTGATCGAAGCATGGGGCGCAGCCTTGGGTATCTCCGATCCACATGCGCCGATCCCAATTATCCCCGCTTTATCAAAGTCAACAGAGCCCACCCCTGAAATCTCAATCAATTGCTGTGAATTTCCTGGAATCTTGCGCATGGTAAATATCATATCTACCTGTCCGGGACGCATTAGTGGCCCGCAGGCAGGGTTACTGTGGTGTACAAATAACAATGATCCTCCAGTATCTGCTTCCTGCAGTGTAGGTAAATATTTGCTCCACTCAGGGTACACATTTAATCAGGGCAGCAAAGTCTGTTATTGAAATTGAACAATGCGACCATTTTTCTGCGAGAACAATTGAAGAGGAGCACTGAATCTACTGATCGCAGGTTCATCTAATAAACCCCAGGCTCAGATCTGGGAAGGAGCGGATGACAGCGATGAAAAAATTGATTTATGAGGTTTAATTTTTTTTTCCCAAGGTTTTTAAATGTTCAGTAATTAGAGGGCTGCAGACCGTGCGTTTCATTAAACTGTAGAGCAGGGAACTACAACTCCCATAATTCATTCATTGCATATTGAGAGGATTCTGGGAGTTGTAGACCATCAACATCTGGTGGGCCAGAGTTTGAGATCCCAACTATAGACATTATTCACTGAGCCAGAAGTCAGCAACCACCCCCCCTCTCCGAGACGTCATAGAACTACATCTCCCATGAAGCTCTATCACTCAATAAGTTGGTAATGCCTCATGGGAAGCGTAGTTCCAAAACAAGGATGCTGGTCCCTGCAGTAAGCACAGGAACTGGAAGAGAGTAGCAAGGAGGCAGCAAATCCGCTCTAACCACCATGACCTCATTAACTTCATTAATTAGTCATTGTGATTTTAGCAAAACATTCTGGCAATGGCCGATCGCACCCTAAATTATTCTGTTTACTACCTAATGCATCATGATTCTCTTTAAATCTGTGAAAGGCTCACCAATTAAAAACATTTTCTAACTTTATAAGTGACTAATATTGCAGCTTTTCCTTTTTTGGTGTTCTATGGCACAATCTGGTCTTCTAATCACTCTGTAAGCTGATCGCAGTCCTGAACCCCCAAAAAACAACACCTTGGCAGACTCTCAATCCTCCTATCTGTAAAATATCACAGCTGAGATGTGGACAACAGGCCAGCGAAGGCAGCAGAAAAATGTCGATTAACTACTAAAATGTAGAAAATAAATAGAATAAGTTGCTAAAATGCTTCTTTTACAAAACAAAAACCCACTAGGATGTTCCCTTTAGCCAAGCATAGATGGTAACCCCGTCATCTATCAACACGGGGAGACAAAAAGCCGTCTCATTAGGCCTGGACAGCCGGTCGAAGTGCGCACATACACACATCATTTACTTTACAGCACGCCAAGAAACCAAACTGCTGCCACAGCTACTGTCCTCGCCCTATTTAACAAGGGTTTCTCCCCTGTTTGTTTTTCCATCCTCTTACCTTCTGATTATTAAAAAGCTGTAGAAAAAATAAATAAAAAAGCGACGTACACGTGAAGGTGCCAAACATATACACACGAAAACAAAATTATAACGCGGCAATAACAACTCTTGTTGTGAGGTGAATGTAAGTGTGTGTGTCTGTCTGGTGTGGTGTGTGTGTCTGTCGTGGTGTGTGTGTGTGTGGGTGGGTCTGGTGTGGTGTGTGTGTCTGTCTGTCTGGTGTGTGTATGTCTGTCTGGTGTGTGTATGTGTCTGGTGTGTGTATGTCTGTCTGGTGTGTGTATGTCTGTCTGGTGTGTGTATGTCTGGTGTGTGTATGTCTGTCTGGTGTGTGTATGTCTGTCTGGTGTGTGTATGTCTGTCTGGTGTGTGTATGTCTGTCTGGTGTGTGTATGTCTGTCTGGTGTGTGTATGTCTGTCTGGTGTGTGTATGTCTGTCTGGTGTGTGTATGTCTGTCTGGTGTGTGTCTGTCTGTCTGGTGTGTGTCTGTCTGTCTGGTGTGTGTCTGTCTGTCTGGTGTGTGTCTGTCTGTCTGGTGTGTGTCTGTCTGTCTGGTGTGTGTCTGTCTGTCTGGTGTGTGTATGTCTGTCTGGTGTGTGTATGTCTGTCTGGTGTGGTATGTGTCTGGTGTGGTATGTGTCTGGTGTGGTATGTGTCTGGTGTGTGTGTGTCGTGGTGTGTGTGTGTGGGTGGGTCTGGTGTGGTGTGTGTGTCGTGGTGTGTGTGTGTGGGTGGGTCTGGTGTGGTGTGTGTGTCTGTCTGTCTGGTGTGTGTCTGTCTGTCTGGTGTGTGTCTGTCTGGTGTGTGTCTGTCTGGTGTGTGTATGTCTGTCTGGTGTGTGTATGTCTGTCTGGTGTGTGTATGTCTGTCTGGTGTGTGTATGTCTGTCTGGTGTGTGTATGTCTGTCTGGTGTGTGTATGTCTGTCTGGTGTGTGTATGTCTGTCTGGTGTGTGTATGTCTGTCTGTGTGTGTATGTCTGTCTGGTGTGTGTATGTCTGTCTGGTGTGTGTATGTCTGTCTGGTGTGTGTATGTCTGTCTGGTGTGTGTATGTCTGTCTGGTGTGTGTATGTCTGTCTGGTGTGTGTATGTCTGTCTGGTGTGTGTATGTCTGTCTGGTGTGTGTATGTCTGTCTGGTGTGTGTATGTCTGTCTGGTGTGGTATGTCTGTCTGGTGTGGTATGTGTCTGGTGTGGTATGTGTCTGGTGTGGTATGTGTCTGGTGTGTGTGTGTCGTGGTGTGTGTGTGTGTGTGTCTGTCGTGGTGTGTGTGTGTCTGTTGTGGTGTGTGTGTGTCTGTCGTGGTGTGTGTGTGTGGGTGTGTGTCTGTCGTGGTGTGTGTGTGTCTGTCGTGGTGTGTGTGTGTCTGTCGTGTGTGTGTGTGTCTGTCGTGGTGTGTGTGTGTCTGTCGTGGTGTGTGTGTGTCTGTCGTGGTGTGTGTGTGTCTGTCGTGGTGTGTGTGTGTCTGTCGTGGTGTGTGTGTGTCTGTCGTGGTGTGTGTGTGTCTGTCGTGGTGTGTGTGTGTCTGTCGTGGTGTGTGTGTCTGTCGTGGTGTGTGTGTGTGTGTCGTGGTGTGTGTGTGTGTGTCGTGTGTGTGTGTGGTGTGTCGTGGTGTGTGTGTGTGTGTCGTGTGTGTGTGTGTGTGTGTCTGTCGTGGTGTGTGTGTGTGTCTGTCGTGGTGTGTGTGTGTCTGTCGTGGTGTGTGTGTGTGTGTCTGTCGTGGTGTGTGTGTGTCTGTCGTGGTGTGTGTGTGTGTGTGTCGTGGTGTGTGTGTGTGTCTGTCGTGGTGTGTGTGTGTGTCTGTCGTGGTGTGTGTGTGTCTGTCGTGGTGTGTGTGTGTGTCTGTCGTGGTGTGTGTGTGTGTCTGTCGTGGTGTGTGTGTGTGTCTGTCGTGGTGTGTGTGTGTGTCTGTCGTGGTGTGTGTGTGTGTCTGTTGTGGTGTGTGTGTGTGTCTGTCGTGGTGTGTGTGGTGTGTGTGTCGTGGTGTGTGTGGTGTGTGTGTGTCGTGGTGTGTGTGTGTCTGTCGTGGTGTGTGTGTGTCTGTCGTGGTGTGTGTGTGTCTGTCGTGGTGTGTGTGTGTGTGTGTGTGTCTGTCGTGGTGTGGGGTGTGGTGTGCGTGGTGTGGTGTGTGTCTGTCGTGGTGTGTGTGTCTGTCTGTCCGTTGTGGTGTGTGTCTGTGTGGTGTGGTGTGGGGTGTGTGTGTGTCTGTGTGGGGTGTGTGTGTGTCATAAACCCATGAAAAAAGGGATTTAGTAAGTCTTCCTCAAGGGACAAGTTAGCGCCAGGCTCTTGGAATTCTGGTTGCTAAATCCCAGGGATATTCTACACCAGTTGTGTCCAACCTTGAACCTCCAGATGTTTCGGAACTACATCTCCCATGATGCTCAGCCACCCATTAGGTCAACAGAGCATCATGGGAGATGTAGTTCCAAAACATCTGTTCTACACAAAGCTATACAGAAATGTTGCCTGGCTGCTAAAAATGTGCAGGTGGCTCCTTAATGTTCTAACTGGCTCCTAATTTAGATATGCATTTCGACATACCTGTACGACTAAAAAAGGTCTCTCTGTAACCTTATACCAATACTGGGTCACCAACGGAATTCCAGTTGAAGCTCTAGGTTACCGATGGACAGGTGGATGAGCCAGGCAAACGTTGGCCTCTAGAATCTTATTTCTGGCACCTAAACGTTTGGATAATTCTTTGCTCGAGGTGCCTTAGAGAGAGGTCGGCATTAACCTCCTGGCGAGGCATAAGTAGGCCGAAACGATAGTCAGGGGCTGCTGTATCCAGGGGTATACTGTACTTTTTTGGCGCTCAGAGGGGAAGGGGTGCCACCTAAAAAATGCCAGTGACCCCAAGTAAAATGATCGCCAGCAATGATGGGACATCACTGCGTTTGCTCTCCGCGTCATGACATCACCGCGTCATACGTGTATCGTAAAGTGCTGCTCAGGGTCGCCCTCCTAGCTCCCTCCCCAGTACAGTACAGGGTGGATTCTCTTGCACAGAGGAGACTTTCTTGGCGTTTCAGTTGTGGTCGCCCTTTTGGGTCGATTTCCACGTGGTACCGCTTCTTTATGGGGAATTCCATGCCTCCGTTAACCCCCTGCAGCCCAACAATGGGATGAAATACTTTTTTTTCAACCCGCTGCTATTCCAAGGAAGACGAAGGGTTAAATAAACACACAGGAATTTTCCGGCAACCTTTTAACCCCTAGAATGCCAAAAGAAGGGGGTGAGTGAAATAGATTTACAGGAATTCCATTAACCACTTCACGTCCAAAATAAAGGAGGCAGTAAAGAATCTAGTTCACAGGAGTTTGGTCGCTCATCGGTTAACCCCTTCTATCTCATTGGAAAGGGGATGGGTGAAATAGAATTACAGGACTTTTGCCTACTTCGGTTAACCCCCAGTGGCCCAAATCAAGGGATACAGTGAAATATAAAACGGTTACATATAGGCCATTACTGAAGGAGCTAAGTTCTTACCCTTGAGGGAAATGTTTGCATATTTGGAAAAAACCTACAAATATTTGCAAGATAGAAAAGGATTCGGAGAGGCAGCAGCGAGCCTGAGCATCATGGGAAATGTAGTCACTGCAGGTTATAGCATCCCAATGTCCTTTTATTTACTTAGTCTACATTTAGTAAAACCTACTGATTAATTATCTACACAAGCGGGTTAAAAAGGGCTCCATAAACATGACATATCCAGGGTTGGATTAACATAGGGGCTGATGGAGCACCAGCTCCAGGCCCATGCCTCAGAATAGGCCCAGAGAAAGGATAACTATGTCTGCATTTGGACCCCTGTATCTCCAACTCCATAGTAGCTACATGGTCATGTGAGGTATCACTGGAAAGGCCAGAGCTTGACCTTTCCAATGATACTTAAAACTTAGTCATGTTTGGTAAGACAAATAAAATAATAAATTTCTTTATTTTTTCTTTTTCTTTCCAAGAGCAATATTTTTCACTCTTCAATTATAAAGTGAACAATGATCCTGCACTAACTCACCATCTCATGTCGCCAGCAAGTGTGGAGGTGATGGCACAAACTATTGTTACATCAAAACCTAAACCGGCACACAGCAGCGAAGAGCACTGGGGGGAGGGGGTTTTGGACCCCTGCGACACTAATCTTTACACCTCACTCGGTCAAGTGAGGTGTCATTGGACAGGTCTGAGTCTGGCCTTTGGATTCATACCAAACATGACTTTGCACAACCTAAAAGAAAATAAACTATTTTTTTAAAATTTATTTATTTATATATTTTTAGTTCCAAAGCGATGGCATTGTCCATTTGTCACGTATAAAATGAGCAATACCACTGCCATTAACATGAAAAACAAAAATTGGTGGTGTTGCGCTAAAGGAAAGTAAAAAAACTTATGTATGGACTATTTTGAAGGCATGCTATACTGCACAGCAAAAAAGAGAAAGAAAGTTCTATTTCTCAATAGTTCGTTCAATGGATATCCAGTCTCTGTTGTAGAAAGGATTTTCAGTAAAATCTTCCAAAACTTTGGAACGAATGACCACTTCTTTGGTGAATCTTCATTAAAAAGTATATATCTCGGAAAAAGAGAAACTCGATAGTGTTATACCGTTTATTAATGTGTATACAAATCTACTGACATAATATACGTACAGAAAAAAGAGGTAGTGGGTTTAGGATTTGCTCTCACCCACTGCCAGATAAAACATCACGTCCAATCAAGCCTCTATAGACAAAACCACCAGGAGCTCCCGGGCTGCTTCCAAGGTGGTCACTCAATACCAAAGGTGGGACCGCGATGATAAAGTGACGTAGTGCTGACGCGTTTCGCCCCGCCACGGGACTTCATCAGAGCATCTGATGAAGTCCGTGGGCGGGGCGAAACGCGTCAGCACTACGTCACTTTATCATCGCGGTCCCACCTTTGGTATTGAGTGACCACCTTGGAAGCAGCCCGGGAGCTCCTGGTGGTTTTGTCTATAGAGGCTTGATTGGACGTGATGTTTTATCTGGCAGTGGGTGAGAGCAAATCCTAAACCCACTACCTCTTTTTTCTGTACGTATATTATGTCAGTAGATTTGTATACACATTAATAAACGGTATAACACTATCGAGTTTCTCTTTTTCCGAGATATATACTTTTTAATGAAGATTCACCAAAGAAGTGGTCATTCGTTCCAAAGTTTTGGAAGATTTTACTGAAAATCCTTTCTACAACAGAGACTGGATATCCATTGAACGAACTATTGAGAAATAGAACTTTCTTTCTCTTTTTTGCTGTGCAGTATAGCATGCCTTCAAAATAGACCATACATAAGTTTTTTTACTTTCCTTTAGCGCAACACCACCAATTTTTGTTTTTCATGTTATATGCTTTCTGAATTTGGTGGATATCAGGGTGGTGTTTTTTTGCTGCTCATTGTTTTTGGGTGTTTCCACAGTATAAACCCTCTTTGCTTAATACCACTGCCATTACTCACCTTTCAATTTCCAACGCTGGGAGCAAGGTCAGTGTTTTATACATAGTAGTGCTATTCATAAAAAAAAAAAAAAAAAAGCTCCAAAACACAAGGGTATTATTAAATTTTTTGGTTAAAATTGTATATTTTCTAAAAAAAAAAAAAAAAAAAAAAAGGAATGCAATAACTGGTTCCCAGTTCAATTTTTTTTTTAACAAGAATTCCCGATACAATATAGAACCACAAAGGTTTGGATGATAAAAATGGGAAAAAAAATTATAATTTTACAATCTTTAAATAATTGAAATATGGAAATTTACTCACACAGTATCTGTCTGGTTATATACACCCGTATCTGCACTATTAAATAACTTAAAATAGGTTTTCATTTCACTAAATTCCAAAAAAAGCCACCAAAATATTCAGCTCCAGAACATAGAGATCTGTTCAACCCAGCCCATCATGCTCAGGCAGCCAGATCCCAGCATCGTCTCCCATGCGGAAGAGTTCCGGACTCAGCAGCACTTACACATTTATTACCTCCTTAAAAAGGCATGCCAGAGGGGTAAAAAATGTGAATTTTGTCAGATTCTGACACCAGGGCAAGGAAAGCATCTTAAATATAACATATATTATAAAGAACATAAACATGATTCCAGAGAATAAAGGAGGATTTATAGCCTGGCAGAAACATGAAAGAGAAAAATTCAATCACTAAAGAAGAGGGTTATTTTAACAGAACGCTGTGAAATTGCAGCTTGAAACACATCCCGGAAATCCAAGAAGATAAAGGATAATGCAGAGGGGACCACAAGGGGCGTATCTGCTAAACAGCGACATTTGGGACAATGACAGAAGAGTTGCTGTGACGTAATCCATCCGCTCATCTTTAAAAAGTTTCAGAAGCTCAAGGTTTTAACTTCCTGCTAATATACATAAAAAAACAGGGTGGAGAAGTTCCTCCTCTCTAGAAGCTCAGGAATTACTGGTGGTGCTCCTGCCACACACATCTGTTGGGTGCGGCCATTGGACGTCTCCTATAGGCCAGCTTTTCTGTTCTCACCTGACAGGTAAACAACAGCAGCTCTGATTGGGCCTCAGGTTCCTGTGTCAGTACTATATGGCCGGGCCTTGTAGGTTAAGTATGACAGGTGTGTTTTAATAATATTACATGTAGTCAGAGGGTGACGGAAGGGCAACTGCCCCAAGCGGCATATTGGGAGGAGAGGCAGAGGATACTTGACGCACTGCACATGCGCTGTTATGTTGTTGATGTTACGTCATTGCCGACGCCCATTATGGTCATTGTTGCCTGCATAGTATAGGCAACATAGTATAGTATCCTGTCCCCCCCCCCTCAATGCGTGGGGAAAGCCAGCCATCAAGGAATGTACAGCAGGTGAAGGCTGACAGGGACGTGCAGGATGGGGCAGAAGCACAGTTTAGGTGAGCGGAATGGAGCAGAGGTACAATGGAGTGAGAGGCATGTGGTAAAGCCAAAATGCAGTAAGTTTAAGACACAATGGGGTAAATGGGAGGAGAGATTTGGGGTAGAGGCACAGCGGCGTGGGACGGATGAAGGAAAAAGCACAGCTTAGAGGAGAGAGGTGAGGCAGAGTCACAAGGGGTGGATTGAGGAGGCAGAAGAACAGGAAACTGATCAACCAACATCTACAGCCGGGGCTGCCATCAGAATACTTGGGGCACTTTACTAAGCCATTGTTTGGGCCCCCCTTCCATCAGCTGCCCATTTCAATAAAAGTCTCTCCTCCAGTAAGGGGATAAAAGGTGTTCCCTTGTGGGAGAACTTTGGTTTGCAACTCAACCTGGTGCAGACCATACTAATCACTCCCTCAGTGAGTCAGATGCTGGTACCCCTTATACCTCGGCCCACCAGTGAATTTATTGACATGTTGGGGAGTCAGCCATGGAATATCCTTTTGTCTGTGGCACTTCGATAAACTGCACAGGGTTTGGCTTGGGCCCCTGAATCCACTGGGGCCATGAACATATCATGGACTGTCACCCCCTATGACTGCCCTGTCTACAGCTCCAAGGCAATGAGGCTCAATCCAGCACTGGCTAGCCAAAACTACTTCGAATGAGATTACAGTGGTACCTCGGTTCACGAATGCCCCTGTTCACGAACAATTCGGTTCACGACCAGGAAGTTCGTCAACATTTTACCTCCGTTCACGAACTCCGCCTCGGGTTACGAACACGACCCGGGCCATCTTCCCCACTCTGACACATGGTCATGGCTTCCTGTACTGGAGATCGCGGTCGCAGACAGGGCTACTGTGAAGCTTTTTTGTGCGCTTTGTAGCACAGTACTGTTCAGTATTACTGTATTAAATCCAGCATGGCTCCCAAGAAAGTGCAGAACAAGCGTGGTGGGAAAAAGAAAGCGCAGAGAGGTGAGAAGAATGTGCAGAGCATTCATGAAGGTGAGAAGAATGTGCAGAGCGTTAATGTAAGTGACGAGGATGAGCAGAGTGTTATTGAAGGTGACGAGGATGAGCAGAGCGTTATTGAAGGTGACGAGGATGAGCAGAGCGTTATTGAAGGTGACGAGGATGTGCAGAGCGTTATTGAAGGTGACGAGGATGTGCAGAGCGTTATTGAAGGTGACAAGGATGAGCAGAGCGTTATTGAAGGTGACAAGGATGAGCAGAGCGCTACCGAATTTGTTTTATATTTTTGTGGTTACATTTTTTTCCCATATGGTTCTGAACGGATTAACCTGATTTACATTGAACCCTATGGGAAAATATGATTCGGTTCACGACCAATTCGGTTTGCGACCAGAGTCATGGAACCAATTAAGTTCATGAACCGAGGTAGCACTGTATTATGAATATTAGTGTCATGGCATTGATGCTAGCCCACTTTAACACCCAGGCTGATAACTAAGGGAATAGTTTTAATTGCCCTACTGTTCCTTGGACCAACTACACCCCAGAGTCCAGGTATCATTGCCAGAGGTAACTAGCAGGTCTATTCACTAAAAAGGCGAAACTTTGGAGAACTGCTGGAGAAGTGAAAATTCTAGGTCAAAATAGCCGATTTGGAAAGTGAGATAAATGGGAGAATTTTTCTGGTTTGGCCATTTTGACTTAGAATTTTCACTTCTCCAGAGTTTCACCTTTTAGCGAATAGACCTGTAGGTGGTTTCAAAGTCTTAGCTAGGACCTCCTAACAAGGCTGAAACTATCGTTGGGGAGGTTGCTGCACCTCTCGAGCAGAGAGGACTTCTTTGGCGTTTCGGTGCTGGCCACCCATTCTGGGTGATTGCAGAATGGTTTGGATATGGAACAGTCTTCTCTGTAATGGCACCATCGAGCTAAAACTCTGTCAGATCTTAGCGGGGACTCACCGTAGGGCAGGACAATAATGCTGCAATGATTTGATGCCATCAGCTCCTCGTACCCCCCCCCCGAATCCCGCCTTCAGGACTTCTCCCGAGCTGCCCCCTTTCTATGGAACTCCCTCCCCCGCAACATCAGACTCTCCCCATCTCTCCAGTCCTTCAAGAAGTCTCTGAAAACACATTACTTTAGAGAAGCTTATCATCTTACTCCCTAAACCCCCTGTTCATTTTCTGCTGCATCTTCCCACACAACCCACATTCACCCGCTATTTTCACACTCTCAATTAACCCCCACCTAGTGTGTCACCCCTATCCTCTTAGATTGTAAGCTCTTGAGCAGGGTCCTCTCGCCTACAGTACTGTGCCTTTAACCTGTATGTTTGTTATTCGGCCTCCCACTGTACAGCGCTATGGAACTTGTTAACGCTTTATAAAAACTTGTAACTGTTCTCTGGACCATCACAAACTATTGACAGACTAAAGGGCCAATTTTTCTAATATTCTTTTATCGGGGGCGAATTGGATGGTACAATTTATATTTTTTTATGTATTAGATGCACAACATGACTTTATTTAGTGAGACACCAACAGTTCTTGAGTAGTAGCGTTGCACCCCTTTCTCCCACTGCTTTAGCCCCCTCTGCCTAATTTCACTCCCAAAGTTTCCTGCTTGCAAGACTCACTATGCACACTGTGAAACACGGTTATTACCTCCGAAAAAACTGACAGTACCTTATAATCATTCAAGAAAATACTTCCGTTTAGAAAAATACGCATCGCAATCGATCAATTTCGATTTAATTCTCTACCGACATCGGATTTAATTCCATTTTGTTCACAATTAATTCAGACAAAAAAGAACACAAGGGGCCCTATTACAATCTTTGCGCAAACGTTTGCGCCGGCGCAAAAACGCATTAACGCGAGGGGTAAAACCGTTTGCGCTTTATGTCGTATTACAATGTCAGCGCAACAAACGCGCGTATACGTCTACCGCGGTGAACCTGCGCAAACGCTGCGCGAGCTTACTGTACTGCGCACGTCCTATACTTAACATAGTGAGCGCAAATGCGTTTGTGCGCTGGTACGCGGCTGGTATTACAATCTATGCACAGGAATTAACGCATAGACGTCGCGCGCATAATTTTAGCAACTCCTAAAAGCTGGTGTTAATGGCGAATTCTATCAACCTGACCGAAACCAAATACACCAGCCCAAAATAAAAATATGCAGCAAAGTATAGTTACACATTCTACACATACCCAAACCAATAAAATGGAGAAGTTGTGCGTGCATTTATAGTTGATACAGCATATATGCGCAGATTGACTTTGACAGGCGCAAAAACTTAACGTGAGATAATTGTGGTTCTTAATTCTGATTGGCTGAATCGCGAGAAAAAAAACAGTCCGCACACCGATTTCTGCGCGCGCATTTGTGCACGTCTGTTTAACGAGCGTTATTGCTCGACGGATGAAAAAAATGTGCGAGGATTGTAATACCGGCGTTGATTTACGCGCGTTAACGTTTAACGCTTCGTGCAAAAATTCACGCGTTGTGCGAGCGTTTTAACGTGAAGATTGTAATAGGGCCCAGTGTGTTTTGTAACTGCCACGATAAGAGAGGAAGATAAAGTTATAAAATCCAAACGTAAGAAAGTCTGGATGTAATCCAGGCCGAGCTCCTTTGTGGAGCGGCACGGAATGACATTTTGTATCGTTGCAGATCTGCTAATTACAGTGAAAAAGCATTTAAGCGCGCTGCTCGGGTTACCAAACAATACTAGCTAGCATCAAGATAAAAAGTAAAAACATATGTTTTGCCAAAAGAAAAACGAGCGTAATAGCGTATCACATTTCCAAAACAGAATGTCACCGGAGCCTAAAGAGATACCTCTGAAAAATTAATGCTTACAAAAGCAGAGACACCGACTAAGTCTAGGAACCCGGCAAATGTACAGGTTAGGTGTGTTGTGTTATTTGCATGAATGGTCTGTGAGGGTGTATGAATATATTGGTTTCTACGCATAAGTGGATGATGGATCCATTTCCTTGGGTAATGGGTGGCGAGTGGATATATTTAGGTGGGCGGTAGGTCCATAAATAGATTTAGTTGGATAGATGGATAGATGTGGGCAAGTGGATGAACAGATATATGTGGGCGGATATATGTGAAGATCAGAGCAAATTTTATGACCAATTCAAGCAAAACTCCACGTAATCCCAAAGGGTTCACATACTTTTTCTTGCCACTGTATGTGGGTTGTGGGTGAATGGATATATGTATATGGGTGGGTGGTTGTGGGGGATTGAATATATGTGGGTGGGTGAATGGATATATGTGGGTTGTGGGTGAATGGATATATGTGGGATGTGGGTGAATGGATATATGTATATGGGTGGGTGGTTGGGAGCTGAATATATGTGGGTGGGTCTAAAATGGTACCTCTGATAAAATAATGTTTACATATGCATTGCTAGAGTTTCATCCATAAAGTCACTGGCCAATTCTTGGAACTGGCAAACCTAGCATTTATATATTCGGTTTTTCTGGTTGCACGAATGGATAAATGCAAAGGATTGTGAGGGTGAATGATTATATTGGTTTCTACGTGTAAGTGGATGAATGAATATATTTGTGTGGGTTGAGTGGACTGATAAATAGATCTATTTGGAAGTGTGGATGATAATCGTATTTATTTGATTGGTTGGAAACAAATGGATATATGTGGGTAGATGGATGAAAGCGTAGGTGTGTCTGTGTGTGGTTGCTTGGATATTTTGTATAGGTGGTAGAATTATATTCTACTATATTTTATTATTAGATTCAGTGGGAAGAAACATTGATGTATTTTTGGTAGAATAGGTGAGTGCGTGGGTTTTAGAGGGTGTATGAATGGGGTTTATGTGCAAGCTCAATGAATGGTTGTAATTGTTTGGTGGATGGTTAAATGGGTGGATGAAATGATTTATTTGTGAGAGTCAATGATAAGAATTTTGGGATGTATTGAGCAACACCAGATCCCCAATTTTAAATATAAGAGAAGGTGATATTTTTGATTGCATTTTGGTGGTTGGACAAATGGTTGTATTTGAGTAGTGGGTGGTTGAATGAGTGTATTTCAATGCGTGGGTGGCACAGTGGTTGGGTGGATGAATAGATGTGTTTGAGAGGGTTGAGGTTGGATGAATAGATGGACTTGGTAAGTATATGGGAGGTTGGCTGGGCTTGGGTGAATGGATGTGGTATTTTTTGTATAGATGGAAAAATGGATGGTTGGCTGGATGGATGGGTTTGGCAGGTGAACAGACACAGTAAAACGTGACAATGACTAAAGTTAAAGGTTTTAAAAAGGTCCTGCTGGCATTTAACAAGACTCAATCCCCACGGTCATAGAAACAGTGATAGCAGCAGGTAAAGACGACAATGGTGGTTTTGATGGTCACATCTAGAATCCTTACGTTCAAGAAAGAGTATCTCTAAACACCGATACAATGTGCTGGAAGGTAATGTAAATG
This sequence comes from Leptobrachium leishanense, assembly GCA_009667805.1. Classification (NCBI taxonomy): domain Eukaryota; kingdom Metazoa; phylum Chordata; class Amphibia; order Anura; family Megophryidae; genus Leptobrachium; species Leptobrachium leishanense. The sequence goes on along the minus strand of CM019072.1, from coordinate 32,390,639 downwards.
TTTACTGTACCTGCAGTAAAACTGTGCCCCCGGGAATCGTTAGCTGTAAACAATACTTTGGGGCATTTTCCCAGGAGAGCAGCTGCACGTCCTCAATGGCGCTGTATGAAATGCTGTTTTCCATGTACCCGGTAGGCTACGGGAAGAAAAAATAGAAAGAAATAGTGTATTACTCGGGGTGTACGACGGTACATGGATTTATGGATTGTTGAAGCCTCTTTACAGTTTAAGACATCAAAAAACAACAGAACCTTCAAATCCCACATACTGTATGATGGCAGAGATTGAAACCAAGACTCGGATTCAACAGGATCAACTTTTCACTCCTTTTCCAGAAGACACAGATGAGACGGGACGCCCGTCAATCCCAAATACTGGACTCATGCATCCATACCCATCTGCTACTTTTCTGGTGTCAACAAATTATAGGACTTTTGGAATGGATTAACCAACTCCAGATCCCAAGAGCTGGTGATGCACTTTACGCCTGTTGGACACTACGGGCCCTCAGCAAGTACGGAGTTGCCACCAACAAGCACAACTCGGATGTTATAGTGTTAGGTCCCGTTGGCCAAATTCTGGAGCATTAGATGACCTCTCTTTACAGGACTAGTCGTGTCGATGCTGACAAATACAACTTGTTGGTTAGAACTAGGGCTGAAACAACTATTCGATGATTAAATTAGTTGTCAACTACTTCCATTATCGATTAAACAGTGTGTGCTGCACACAGGATGATTAGAGTCAGACTGAGTTAAACGTAAATAACCTCTGCTTCGGAGCGGATTGGAGAAGACGCGCCGCTGCTTTACTAGCTATGATTTAGTTCTAGGGTTATAGACACAATCAGTTTGTTTTTATTCCGTTTACAACAGTAGAACTATAACACAAACAATAGGATACTGTCACTGGGTGAAGGAGCTGTATGCCTGTGTTTTATCCTAACTTGAAGCTGGAGTCCTGTGCCACCACCCCATCCTCCCTGACACACCCTCTTCGGTCGGGAACTGTTATTCCCTCCCTTTAGTCTGGTCCCTTTCCCCAAACTCACTCCCACACTCAGATCCAGTCTTTTGTCCATACCCACTCCCTCACTTGTGCAAAGTCACTCCCTTCCACCTCCAGTCCCTCCCACTCACTTCACAAAATTATTTAAAAGGGACACTCTACCCACCCTGACCACTTTAGCTTATTAACCCAGATTTCATGCTGACATCATCATCTCTATCCAAGTGCTTGTAGCCGCGTTCATTTGAGAAAGCAAACATGGGCTTAAGCTGCGTATGCAGCATCAACCCATCCCTCTGACCAAGCGCTCGCAGCATCAACCCATCCCTCTGACCAAGCACTCTCATACCTTGTGTGAAAAGTACACAAGATACGCAATTTGCGTATGTACGTACGAAAGTTACCTACACTACGCAAATTGCTTATGAAAAAGGGGGAGGGGTTGTGGTTATTTTTTTACATAAAATTCCGTAAAGTTAACACATTTTTTTTGAATGTGATGAATCGATTAATCGAAATAATAATCGGCTAACTAATCGATTATGAGAATAATTGTTAGTTGCAGCCCTAGTTAGAACCTAGTTGCGTTTGTTGGTGGGAGCGCAGTGTTAAGTGAATAGCGCCCTATGACTGAAGCACTATTTTCTGCTTATAAATATATGAATTTTTAGCTTTTAATAGCCCAATGAGTCCACAAATCAGAGATGTTTCCCACAATTTATCTCATTACCAGGCAGAGGATGCTCATGGAGTGATGAATGATTCTTCAAAGCACCAGGTTATTAGTCGTATCAAACCTTTCTTAATATTGAATATAAAAAAAAATACTTAAAAGTTCTTGACGGACCATAAAGAACAAATACGTTTGATACACTTTGTCAGATTACACATTGTACGATCCAGCAGAATCGCAGGGCGCAAGGTGGTACGCAGCACGACAGGCAAATAGTTTTTTAAAAATGTCTGCTCGAACCCATCTGGTGTACCATAAACAAAGTGACCAGCTGTAGCTGCAGGTACTGGTCATTGAGACCAGCTTTCTTCACGATGAAGAACACTCGAGACACGCCGGCTGCCATGGTGAACCCGCTCCGTAATGTGACTCACGGAGTGGCTTCGCTTCAAGCTTGCGTACACTTGAGCTATGCATGAGTGTTCAAAGGCAGCTGTGCCATGCCAACTAACCGGATCACAGTTCAGAGCGGCTATACCGAGACTGCTCTCTTCTTGGGTTACAAGGCCAGTAACTCAATACAGAGTGACGCAGAGACCGCTGTCCATTATAATCCACGGCTTGGCGTACACACACACACAGGGGCTTCACAACACAAGCAATGTCAAAGTCAGAGCAGGCTGTTTGTTATAAGTTATGTGGCAGATGTTCATGTGGAATGGCTTGGTGGTGGAATCTTGCTCGTCATCATGACACTTAACGCTCAGGGACAATGGGATAAAGTGTAGCAAACACTAAAAAGCGCCACCATTGAAGGAACATTCGATAAAATGTAAGCAATCATATCAATTGTTCACGGATAAGGCCGGGGTCAGACGAGCGTTTTGCAGAGTGGAAGGAATGTTCGTGAGAGTGGACGTTCCTTCCGCTCTGACACCCGTCTGGCCGCCCCGCTGAGCACAGTTAGTGCGCTCAGCGCTGCAAGGGTCGATCCGCTTATGGAAGATTGCGCTTTGCAGCCGCGAACGCGCGTTGTAGAGCTTTGACAGGGAACAATTCAGAACGTTCGCAACACGTCCGCTGTAGCGCACGCAATTTGTGTGTGCGCTACAGCGTGTGGCCGGCCCTGAAGTGTCATAACGCTGCATCGGACGCCTCGCTCAGTGCAGTTAGTGCGCTCAGCGCTGCAAGGCTTCATCCTCTTCTGGAGGATCGCGCTTTGCAGCCCCGGACGCGCGTCGTAGAGCTTCGACGGGGAGGCTTTCAGAACGTTTGCAGCATGTCCGCTGTAGCGCACGCAATTTGTGCGTGCAGTACAGCGTGTGGCCGGCCCTGAAGTGTCACAGCGCTGCATCGGACACCTCGCTCAGTGCAGTTAGTGCGCTCAGCACTGCAAGGCTCCATCCTCTTATGGAGGATCGCGCTTTGCAGCCCCGGACGCGCGTCGTAGAGCATCGACGGGGAGGCTTTTAGAACGTTCGCAGCACGCCCGCTGTAGAGCAGGCAATTTGTGCGCGCTACAGCGTGTGGCCGGCCCACGATGTGTCACAACGCTGCATCGGACGCCGGGAGGAACGTCAGTACGAGCGTACATAGTGCGCTCGCCTGACCCCGGCTTAAAACCGATAAAGCACCAAGAAGATTAACATAAACATAAACAGAAGCCAGAAGTTTTGTTTGTGTATATTGTGCAGTATTTTTTGTCTTACTTGATATTGATGCTTTAGTATTTTTTGTCGGGTGTTTTTGTCATTCATTTTTAATTTGAATGTAGGGGCACAAAAGAAAATCAGGAATTCCAGTTCTAGAAAACAAAGATCAGACCTCAGAAACCGAAGGGGCAAACACGTAAAAGCGCAGAAGTAGACGAGGAAAAAAAGAGGGGATATTTTTTAAGTCAACTTTTTGCTTGTTCTGTTCTTTATTTTGCAGATTTGATTTTCTTCTAGTCCATTATAATGTACGCATAGCAATCCCAGTGGACATAAGCACATTTCAATACTTCTGCCCCACGCCAACAACGCACAAGCCGAAAATAGTCCTCGATGTGAACTGTGTTGTGTCAAAGCGTCGAGAGACTCGGCAAGACGAGATAAACCAAAATGTATTTATCGCTTATAATGTCAAGCTAAACATAACAACATATGCCTTTTAAATAACTTGGGATGTAACTGGTGGATGTGCTGCATCGCTTTTGTTCGCAGGGTTTTTCTGGTCCTTATTAAACGGTCTATGCGTCATGTCCAAAACATCAAAGTTCTCGTTAATGGGGAATATAATTGGTAAAACAGAAAGTCCACTGTATATTATGGATAGACCAATTCTTAGCTTTTCTAGATTATCGGAAGCCAATATTCAGCAAATTACTGGTAATCGGTACTGGCCTTTTAAGTGCCGATATGGCTGATAATTTGCCACGGTGACTCACTGGTGCCGCGATATGCGAAGTTCTGCAGTACGGCGCCCAGCTGGCAGGGAACTCCCTGTACAGGAGATGCAGGGTCCCTTTGGACCCCTGTATTTCTTGTACTGTTTGCAGGGGTCAGCAACCCTGATCTTCTAGATCAGTGGTTCCCAAACGCGGTCCTCAAGTACCTCTAACAGGCCAGGTTTTAAGGATTACCTTGGGGAAATGCAGACTGAATCCTGCAATCACTGAGCAGCAAATCATATCACCTGTGCTGTGCTTCAGATATCTGAAAACCTGACCTGGTAGGGGACCTGAGGACTAGGGTTGGGAACCACTGCTCTAGATGCTTTGGAACTACATCTCCCATGAGGCTTTACCAACCTAATGCGTATCTATCTGTGCATCATGTGAGATGCAGATCCAAAACATCTGGAGCGCCAAGATTGCCGACCCCTTACGTACCGGGTCATATGACGTGTCGCTGCAAATTTTTTTTTTCTTTAATAAAAATATTTTTTTTTTTATGGAATAAATGAAATGGGCTTGTGCTTTACATTTTATTAAACACATTAAGTTTATGCATAATGTCAGATTTGTGTTGTTTTTATCACAACTTTAAATATCCAGAATATCGGCACCAGCTATCGGCAAGAAAGGCTACCGATAAATCGGCTTAAGAAAAATGTCCCTTCTGTATACCTTAACAAAAAAGGTATATTAAACGAAGGACACCAACAGATGTAGGAGCCAGGCTGAGTTTATTTCTCTGTAGATTTGAAGTAGATAATGTAAAAGTGTAGGAGCCGGAGATGGGACCGTGGGAGACGACCTGAGCCGCGTTCAATACCTCAGCCGCTGCAAGTGCTAAGTTAGCAACTTGCCATTGAACGCCGTTCAACCGCTCAGCAGTGCTAACCTAGCACTTGCAGCGACCCGAGGAGATGCTGCGTGTAGCTGAGTGTGACGTATTAAAGATGGCCGCCACCATGAAGCAAGTAACAATGCCGTACAGCAAGATGGCCGCCGCCTCGAAGCAAGTAATAATTCCGTACAGCAATGTTAATTTTGAGGTTTTTGTTCACCAAAGCACAAAATATTTATTTATTATTTCCCCCTGCACATAGACCTATATTACAGCTCAATCTATATATTGTTTCAGAAGTAAACATAACGTTTATTCATTAAAAACTATCATTTGTGGTGTGTGCATACAAAACGGAATTGTGCCGACTGCTTTTATTTATCATATTTTGTCCGAGTGATACGAAAAACAATCTGAATTTTTCATTAAGAAATCGTCGGCCATTTTGGATTCAAAATTCGCATCCAAAGGGTTCAACGACACTGCTGCAGCAATTCAGCAGCTGCTGAGGTATTGAACGGGCCTCTGGCAAGAGTGTGCTTTACTATGCAAAGAAGTATTTTAACGGCAGTCTGGCAGGCAGTGGGTTAACAGCGTGCCAAGTAGAAAAGTCAGCTAAGATGCACAGTAGCCTTCCACAAAGCCTCGATTAACACGTTTTGTGACCTGGATCATTGAGCGTGGCACTGCCAATGACTTTCTATGTAATCAGTAGTCATGTGGATAAAAGGAGTCGGGCGCTACAATGGTGCTTTGCACTTCTTAGGCCGTTACCCCACCAGCCTTCACTAATTTCTATTCACATGTTCCTATATGTTGAAATCTCAGGGTCATAAGACTTTGTGAAATAAGTCTTGTGGTTTCAAACCTTGCAAACATTGACAGGGAGAAAAAAAAGAGAAACCACAACTATTTAACATTTTCAACAATGTAAAATTAAAGATGTGAAAGAGTTCACCTAGTAGTGGAGTCCAAAAAACCCGACGAACTAGATGACCGGACACTGGTGGTGCTCAACTCCTGACCTAGAGGACTTTATGGTAAAGATCTGTAGACGTATAACCCTCGTTGGACTGCACATATATAAAGGTTATGCAAAAGCAACAATAAAAAGAAGAACTATATTTTAATAATTGTTTCGTCTGCAAGTCGGTACCGGCTGGGTGTAGTAGAGGTAACATCACTAGAAAAACAGTTTGCATGAATGTTTGAAAAGTGAAACGCTGTTTGCAAAGAAACTACTGAGCGAAAATGTCTGAAATTTACATATAAGATCCAATGAATGATAATAAAAAGGGCTGTTACAGAAAAAAGAAGTAAACTAAAAAAAAAAAAAAAATATGGGGATTTCACTGCCCTCGAACAGGCACCGAATGTGCAGGCAATTCGCCAGGATTTGGCGAATTGCCTGCTCTCTGGATAGCCGAATGGCCAAGAAAGGAAACCGAACGCTGATTTTCAGCGTACGGTTCCCTTTCGGCAGCCATTCGGATCTCTTTGAATAACCCTGATGATGTTTCGTAGAGCAGGAGAGCTCCACTCGTGGGCAATCCTGAAGAGGACATGCCAACTTGGCATCTGGTGAGCCATGCACAGTCACATACCAGACAAACCAATCCCCTGTTAGAAGGTACCATCCTACGTTGGATATTCGTAAAAGACGAGAGGGCACTTGCCTGTTGTAAAGACCAGTCAAGTGCCACGATGGCCGGGTTGGCTCTACTCCCACACATATCCACAAAAAGAGGAAAAAGGTCTGGCTGGGCATACAGAAGATGTCCAAAACAGGAGCTTTATTTGGACAACTGCCACAACACTTTGTCTCAGTAGCCTTTGTCATCCTACGCTGGAGAAATGTTGGCCAATAAAGACACTCAAGACCTACTGAAATGCATGAGCATGACAGTGAAAGTGTGGTCATGACATGGTGGCTTTCACAACAGGGCTTGACAAATTTATATTAAACATGAAAGCCAATAAGACAACACATGAGATGACCTTTTTAGGAGCCAAGCCACATTTCCAATATGGAATTTCTGCAGAATAATCCAGAAATGTAGGCGCTGAGATCACCAGACCCCTGGATTGATCTAGTCCAGTGTTTAGAAGTTCACCAATTGACAAAAAAAACATGGGCACATGAGAGGAGACGTCATAAACAATTCTTGTTTGGGAAGTCCATGTTTTGCCTGCAAGGTAGAGACACCATGATCATTTAAATGAAATCTACCCACATTTCACCCACCCCCATTGGCCCTGGCCACTATGACAGACTTTCAATAAGCTGCTGGAAAGTCTTCTTGGGTATGAGTTATTTGGGATAAATCCTATGGCATTGCACAATATTTTGGTTCAACCAGACAATTGTATCAAGCCGCGCAAAACCTCAGCAAGAGGTCTCTGATTGGCTGTGCGATCTACTCGTTTACACGTTAATAACTAACATCTCTGGGGTTTTTACCCATATTTTTTGCCTACAGTGTCCCTTTAAAAAAAGAATTTATTTAAAAGGAATTTTTTACTGAGTTTCGTCAAAACCACATAATTGCTAAAGTGTTTCCCTGGTCTGTGACGTGTTCTTTGTTGCCATCTATGTGTTTCTTTCTGTAGCTTCAACAAAGTCCTGAATCCTGAATGCAAATGACTAGTTCGCAATGTGAGTTTCAAAATCAGGAAGCTCTTAATGAGAACATCTGCGTAGGCTGTGCCAAATTATTTTGGCTACACCAATAAAGCACTCAACAAATAATGACAAAGGCTTGTTTCAGAACTCAAAAGCTAGAAAATGCGAAATACAGCTATAAAATCCAAAACAGGAACTCAAAGTGAAAGAATGGACAAAGGGTCAGCCTGCTGAGAGATCGGGTCATTTCTCCTGGTAGGGCAATGCCTATGTTAGTATCCGAAGATGTCACCTTGTCTCAGGAGACTGGCTTTAAAATTCATTACCTCTCCTGTAAAGCTAAATGCTCACATGATAATCTTCCACAGCATACTCACAAAGACTGACCTCCATCTCTCTCCCTCTGCGCCCTGTAACAAGCATTGAGGTATCCACCATTCAACATGACGTCCAACACTATATTCCAGGCTGCTATATTCTTGCAATTGTATTTTATGTATGCATTTATTAATCTCTGGCTGACTAGTCATCTTTTAAATCTCCCTCCATTTCGTTTGGAAAAACTCTTTCTCCTCCCCATCGTAAATGGTTAGCAATCTGAGCATTTTCACTAAACCTCATTCTCTTTTCACAGCATGCTCACACAGACGGATCTCCATCTCTATCCCTCTGCTGTCCCAACCCATCCACCCAGAAACGGTCCCTAATTTCAGGTTTCCTTTCCAGCTGTCTCCACTTCTCTCTCTAATTACTCTTACTGAGCCCAAGCTTCTGGTCCTTCCCATGCAATCCCTACGATATTCTTCTGGCCACCAGTATCACCCTACCTCTTCTCCCATTTGTTTCAGTTACCCTTGTCCCTTAGATCAGTGGTCCCCAACCCAGGCCCTCAGGGCCCACTAACAGGCCAGGTTTGCCAGATATCTGAAGCACAGCACAGGTGTTATGATTTGCTGCTCAGTGATTGCAGGATTCAGTCTGCATTTCCACAAGGTGATCTGCAAAATCTGGCCTGTTAGTGGGCCCTGAGGGCCTGGGTTGGGGACCACTGCCTTAGATTGTAAGCTCACGGGATGTCTGCCTAAGCGTTGGCTTAAAGTACTGTATTACCTGAACAGTTAACTTATGGGTAGGGTCGTTTTTCCTCTTGTATCATGTAAGTCTCCTGTTTGTGCTTCCCCATTGTAAAGCGCTACTGAATCTGTTGGCGCTGTATAAGTACTTGTAACTGTAACTTCCGCCACTCCATCACTGGTCATGATATGGGTATCTTGGCTGCACAGAGCATCATGGATGTACCGGTAGTCAACTTGAATATTCGCAATTTTGCCCATGTCGACTATGGAGATGCCAATGGCATTTGATCAGGATTTCGAATTAATATACATGTTATTTTATATATTTATTGCCTTTAGGATAGTCCTGCTGTAAATACAGATTTTTATTTAAGATATGAAGATATGACATGGATGAAAAGTGAATATTCAGAGTGTGACAGGGATTAGCGATGCTTACCACGTGTCTTGGGAACTCTGATGGTTAAAAATACTGACGTAGAAGCTTCACAAAAATAGCTGAGGGGAGAGGTTACCATTTCATAAGATTATTAAGAGGCCTTTTTCTTCTGAAGTGTGAAAAGAAACTCATCAGCAACGATCCCGAGTCCTGACACACCAAAAATGAATGAGGCTGGTGTGAATCATCACAGATTACACAGGGCCTGGGAGACCGCGCTTAGTAACTATACGTCCTCGTTAGGTGTAGGCACCCACACAAAATGATACGGCACTCCATCACCATACATCCACGGATCAGGAACGGCTGACACATAGACCTTCGGCTACAGAAGAACTCATCAGGCCGGAAAATAAAAACCTAATAAAGATGGTTCATATAACATATCAAGTGACGACAGTTACATAGAAAGAGCAATATAGAAAGACAGATTTAGAGATAGATACAGTAGATATCGCTCAATCGCAAGTTCAGCAGATACATGACTCTACAGGCTTGACCGATTTCTACATGTTTCAAAAGCCAAGACAGGTGTTAGGTTTGTGGTTTTTGCCGAATAATCGAGAAATTTAGGATCCAGGAGGTAAAAAAAAAAAAAATAATAATAAAAAAAAAAAAAAAAAAAAAAAAAAAAATCACAAAAACGGCAAGAAAAATGAAGCATTCAATAACGGCATAGAGTAAAGCTTTTAGGAACACCTTATCCTTTTCACCCTGGCTTGAAAGGCCTCGCTAACAAACAACGTCAGAGTTAAAGAACATCTGAGAAATGTTTCAACAAGTCAAACTCGCTTAAGGGCAGTTACGGGGAGTGGTTTGTCTATTTAAGAAAAAAATAAGGTCGAAAAGGTTCATCTTACATCTAATCTTCAAATTCAATGGTTCAGTTCTGCATTTCTCACACCTTTGATTTGCTCCTCCGTTTCGAACTACAAAAGCAGTAGCGTCTAGACCAAGCTCATGTGGGCATTCTGTTCCAAGGACAATGGGATGTTACAAAGACCTTCAGTAAGACAATCCACTGCTTGTACGGTGGTGTAGGCATAGACGACTTGGGCTGGGGTCAGTCGAGCGTCATTGGAAAGCAGAAGGAACGTCCGTTAGAGTGGACGTTCCATCCACTCGACTTCGGTCTGGCCACCTCGCTGAGTGCAGTTAGTGTGCTCAGCGCTGCAAAGCACGATCCTCCTATGGAGGATCGCGCTTTGCAGCTCTGTCATCGTGTGTCCTAGCGTTTGACGGAGAGGCTTTCTAGACGTCCGCAGCATGGCCGCTGTTGAATGCGCAATTCATGCGCGCGCAACAGAGTGTGACCGGCCCTGTTGCAGCGTCACAACGCTGCGACGGACGCCACGTCAGTACCGGAGCACCTAGTGCACTCGTCTGACGCCAGCCTTTAAACCAGGGTGTACCAAAACTCTAAGAGACTTGGAAGCCAACCAAACATTACTAGAAGCCAGGTTATGTTTCTATATAGACTTGTGTAAAATAATACAGAACATTAGGAGCTGGGTGTAATGCGTGGTATGCACAATTATAAATATAAGAAATAACCAATACCAAAATTTTTTTGTATTGCATTCATGGACATCTTTCTACAATGGGGTTTATCCGTTTTGGTAAGACTCGGGTTAAACCGAATGTTTTTATTGGTCACAACAAGCACGCTGTATTTACGTTGACGGCTTTGTGATGGTCTTCGGAATTTAATGAGGACAACGTGTGATGTCACGCCCAACAAGGTGGAATGAGGAGAGACTTTGAAAAATATAGTCAAAATAAAAAAAGTGAGAACGTATGTTTTACTACCATAGCTGTAAAACACAAACGAATGATGAATATAGGATTGGGAAGGTCAAGATCGGTGGTTGATCCTGGTGGCTTCTGGCCAACGTACGGAAAATGCCTTGGGTGCAGAAAGAGTAGCATACAGGAAAACTGTAAAAGAATATCCAACTCATGTATCAGAGAAGGGGGGAAAAAAATTAAGAAACTGCAAGAACAGGATAAGAGTTGAAATTAAGAAAGATCAGAAAGAAAAAAAAAAAAGTAGAACAACTGGTGGCTGACAATGGATTACCATTAGAGGGACTAGGGCGTTTAGGCCACAAATAAAGGTCCAATTATGCTCACAATAAGCACCATAAACAGATTAATAGATACCTGATCCTCCGGAGTAGGCTGTTATACTGAATGATCAGCATGGTGAAGAAAAGATAATTTTCTAGAAACAATCATAAAAATAATAAATTACGGTAAGAGTTTCAACATGTCCTCTAGAAAGAGAGAGAAGGAACACTGATTGCATGCATAGGACCGACATAGGAAATGTGCTCATCCTCTTATTTGTCTCGACCCATCAATTGCCTCATCAAGCCTACATGACTTCAAGATGTTGTATGGCGTGACCTTCCATTAGTAAAGCTCTGAAGGTACAGGACTGCAGGAAGTGAGGCATTCCGCTAAGGCCTCTTACTACTTTTATGTCCAGAAACATCCAGGCATTGACGCACTTAAGTTTTGCAATTCCTCTAAACTCAGGATTTATGATCAAACACTTTCTTTTGGTCCAAAGACACCTCAGACCTCCAGGAACACGTGTTAACAATAAATTCATTTCTAGGAATAACCTTTTTTTTTGGTTTATTTTTCTTAATCTTGACATAGGTAATAATGTACCAAATTGCAAACCTATTACCACTCGTAAAGAGAAAACCGCAGGGGTTCAGTTAACTCCTCTTGGAATTAAAAAGTGGGTGTTAAATTCAATATTTTGTCAGGTGGAACGAATTCCGCCCTGTGTTGAGATCCGTTAAAGAGGTCCTAGAGTTCCTGCTTTGTTTTCTGTCCCTGCGAGCGAATTAAATAGTATAAATATTATCACTGCGGTTGATAATCACTAAATATGTAAGTGGAATACTTACCATTTTTATTTATTTTATGTGGAACGTGCAGCAAAAAGGGGAGGAAACTCTCAGTCGCGTTTATGAAAGGAACGGTACAACCTCAAATAAACCGGCAACAGCGGGAGCTCCAACTCTCGACGTTAACAAAATAATCCTAAAACAGGATGCTTGTCGGACCGATTGGCCGTTGAATAAACCGAACGCACATGCTTTCTCCGGCTTCGACTTGAGTACAGAGGAGTAGATTCAATAGAAGAAAAAAAACAAAACCAACATGATCCACCACTCCTCCGTAAAAATCAAATTTCGTTTATTCCAAATGTTGATCAAGATCTAGTTTTTAATCAAGCTCTCGCTTATTTTCTTTTGGGTTTAGCATTCGGCAGTATCCTTAGCCACTTTAACTGCTGAGGGGCTTATTTTCTACATTTCAAAAGGTAAACGCACCAAAATAATGGACACGTAGATGCAATAATCGAGGACCGGACACCTAGGCAAAGGCGAAAGGAGGAACCGTTTATTGAGACATTAGTCACGCCGTTTCAGTACCACCAAGGAACCTTTATCATGTAACTTGATAAAGGTTCCTTAGTGGACCGAAATCGATGAGAGCAATGTCTCACTAAACATCTCCTACTTTCACCTTTCCCTGGGTGCCCGGTCCTCGATTATTGGATCCACTTGGAAATCTAGGATGTTTGTCCACCCTGGTCCATGTTGCACCTGACAAGCGATTGTTATGAAGAGGAAGGGTCTATGCTTCCAATACCTGTACACTCCGAAATAATGGACAAACACCCCAGATGTACACGGTGGCAGTTGTGAAGAGTATAAATATGTCATGTGCCAGGTCAATGTCGACAGACAGACCGGGAAAGTGTAAATCCCTAAAATAGTTCTAGTGAAATAACATTTTGAGAATTAACGTCATCTCTGGCTGTAAATATGTAATTTCTGTAACTATCGAGTGTGTGTTGATTTTTGTTTGTTTTTTTGGGTTGTTTTTGTTTTGGGTGGGGGGGGGAATCAAGTGCTATGCCCTTAATCGAATTCTTCAGAGTCTTCTTGTCCTCATTAACGAAACGTTTTGTCACTACAGCGCAGCAGCCATCCTCATGTGCAAACACACATAACAACTTGGAATTATCTCAACATTATCACTTTATTTTAAAGTAAATAGAAAACCTAAGGGTTACTTGATCCCAAATAATCTCTTCTCCATAGACATCACACATGCATTGCCTTTTATGTAAGTCTATATAGGTTTTTCCCTAGATAATACAAACTAGGGATGTGCGTTTCGGGATTTTCACGAAATTTCCCAATTCGTGCATTCGGATTCGGACGATTTTCCGAAAATTTTCGGATCCGAAAACGGCAGATCCGAACAAATTTCCAAGCCGAAACGAAAACTTTTCAAACGGACTAGAAATGTGTAAAATCGAAATTTGTTTTCGTTCCATTCGTGATTTTGGCTCCATTCCTGATTTCGGTTCCATTTCAGTAATTTCGGACATCGTATTTTTCGGTTATATCGCTGATTCTGTAATTTTGTATCATTCCCATCTCAATGTATCCATCCCGGGAAACCAGAGAAATCACAATGTATCCTTCTTGTAAAATATGAGAAATCTCAATGTATCCTTCCTGGGAAACCAGAGAAATCTCAATGTATCCTTCTTGTAAGACATGAGAAATCTCAATGTATCCTTCTTGTAAAACATGAGAAATCTCAATGTATCCATCCCGGGAAACCAGAGAAATCTCAATGTATCCTTCTTGTAAAACATGAGAAATCTCAATGTATCCTTCCTGGGAAACCAGAGAAATCTCCATGTATCCTTCTTGTAAAACATGATAAATCTCAATGGCAGAATTATCGTATCGGCAGAAGTATCGTATCCGAAAAACCATTAGTTTACGTCAAAACGAATAGACACTTTGAAACGAGGAGAACAGATGTTCCAAAAAACACGAAAATTTCCGAAATCACGAAAAAAAAATCGATACTAACAACGAACCGAACCAAAACGGAAATCAGGCCGAAACGAAAATTTACAAAATCCGAACGAAACGAACGGGGGGGAAAAAAAAAAAAATTAATTAAAAATTGGTGCACAAGTCTAATACAAACCAACATGGAGACATTACAATTTATAAGCTCAAATGTACAAAAGCAGTCAACTTTTTGCTGTACTACATAAGTTTCGAAAACATATATTTGATAGATTTCATTTGTGCTATATGACTCGAGAGCGTAGATTCAAAACCTAGATATGGCAGCCATTGCATCTAAAAGGGTCAATGATGGATCATGAACAAGGCTCTTGCCTGGATTGCGCAAAACGGTTTAGGTCTGGGGCATTTGTCTAGAAGCGTTTGTCAACTTTGGTTTACATTAAAACACACCCATTGCATTAAACTTAAAAGGACATAATTTGGAAACTCACTTCCTATATGTCATACTCTGAATCAACCATGAGTAGAGCACTGAAGCCGATTAACATACCACTTCCTTTATCTCAGATCCTTCTTAATCTGCCTCAAAGCAGCAGTAAAATAACAGAAGAGAACAAGAAGAGGACAGAATAACCCTTGACAACTAATTTAACCATTTACTAAAATGAATACGGGTCATGTTTCTAGGGTATATGTATAGACAACTGTAAGCTAGCTGCGGTGGTCTACTTCAGGTCTTGTTGGCTTGACATGTCCGGGAACTTGTCCAATTCTCCGTCAAGGTTTTGTAAGGTCTTGGTGCAATTTGACAATGGTGGAAATATGGGGGCATTGGGGAAAATAAAGGTTTGTAGTTCTAAAAAGCAGTTTTCATTTTTCTGGCATATTTGTGTTTCCTTCACTATCCCACTAACCTGCGCATGAAGAGTGTAGTCCATAACATTTTAACAGAAGCATCATTTGAGAGTTCAAAAGACCTGCACAGTACCAGGAGGAAACCAATCGCAAAATCTGATCGTCTACTTATATCATATGCGTTTGCAGCTTTAGTTATTATCTGTTACTCAAGAATTGGAAGTTGTGATGCAATTCCAAGATGGCCGCCTTCACACTGAAAGACCTTCAAAATGTCGAGATGCCAATAAGTCCATTGAAAAATATAGCCGTGAGAGCAGATATTCGATGCGATTTTTCGAGACTACAAATGCTGATAAACCTGCACTTCCATCTCCCGAACCATAAAATGCCCGAAGAAAAATAAATCAATAAATAAATAAAACCGGTCGAAAAAGTACCCAATACAGTGCTGTTTCCAGGGCAACAACAGAAAACTATTAAACATTCTAGAAATATAACGTGAAGCAGCGAAAGGGACTGATCTGCTTAATGTTCTTTTAAAATACTTCAGCACAAATGTATTTATTTATTTTACCGGTGACCAAGTTTCTGACAAATCCAACTGCACCATTACATCTCAAGCTCACCTGAGCATGGCCCTCAGCACATTTTTCTTCGGTTCGATTAGGCTCTTTTGCTCATTTAATTACCCACTTTATATTGTAAACCCCTGTGGAAAAGGGACGACTCTATATAAATGATAGGGTCTTATTTATTACCAAGCAGCATATATAAAATTAAAATTAAGTAGCCTATATGAGAGAAGGAATTACCCCCTCGGCCTTACTAGAAGATGTTGAGTTAAAGGGATCACTGGTAAAAACAGAAAGAAAGAGGTGATCTCTCCGTCAAATGCTGGATGACGTAGCTAGAGAAAGGTTTCTTCCTAGGAAAACGATCCTCTGTAATTACTTGGGCAGAAACCTCCGTCATAGACACATGGAAATAACTTCATTCTCTTCCCGAGCAGAGTTTACAATTGTGGGAAAGCCCTGTAGAACGTCACTCTATCCCAAAAACTGTCTAAAATATAACATGTGTCGAGCAATTTGAAGGATGACTGGAAGCGTTTGGCCCACCAAGCATGTTCCTTTCCTGTTTGGTGGTGATCCACTTGACTCCTTCCTCAGAGACATCTTATACATTCTATAGCAGCATACCTATTTTAGGCACAAATATAGATTAATTATGTATATTTTTTAAAACCAAGTATGTTATCTGTTGGGTTCAGTTTTGGTCTTTCAGTCCCCCACCCAAGGCTCAAAATTTCAAGTCCCAAGCTACTAGCCAGGCCTTAAGAGTTACTCGCCACTAGTTGCCCCACCTAACTCTTATCCTGCCCTGCCTGCATCTGCATTTTCACTCGCCCTCATGTAATTTCCACTCGCCAATTGCGAGTAGGCGAGTGGAAATTTTGAGGCCTGCCCCCACCTATTTGTTTTTACAGCCTTGCCATAGGTTCTCTCTCACATCTAAGATTATGTAGGCTGTAAGTCAAGAAAAAACATTGGGAAGAGAGAGAACCACCAGGTAGAGGTGAAACACCTCATGAGGATAGCTGGCAGTGTGAGAATTTGTTGTGCGGTCCTCCTCAGAGAAAAACAAACAAGGGAAGCACCCTCAATGCTCCACTGAGTGTCCAGGTCAACCTTTGCCATGTAGACCTCTAATCATTGAGATTCAGTATCTTATGTTTGAAAAAGCTATTGTAGCACCATTATGGAGTTCCATGGAAAAATCTTATACGCCTGTGCCATTGAGCGACGAGTGGGGACAGCAGGAACAATGGACTTGCGGTTCTTCGTAAAGAGTCTTCCAAATTCAGCGTTCACACTATTTGTACTATAGTAGCAGCCAGAACATTTTTGTACTAAATACTCATAGATGAACCATGGAGAAGTTCTCCGTAATCCCTCAGTTTGAATTGGTGCCTGGCCTCGAGGAGGAAAAATAAAAAGTATTCGTAAACACCAGGAAGGAAATTAGGTCATACATGGAAGACAACCAAGTGGCACCTGAGCAAAAGGTTTCCCCTCGTTACTCGTCATGCCAGATGGCTTCTACATGAAAACTAGCCACAACAGTTTGAAGCCAAAAAAGTGATCTAAAAAACACATAAAACTCTTCTCTACTGGCTTCTCCGACTGTCATTGTTTTTGAAGCAAAAAAAAGTTAACTTCAGCATTTTTCGCTTTTTGGTGTAAATCCAGATGATACATGGCGCAGGCTTCTGTGGTTTGGCAACACAAAGGACTGGAAGCTAAAACATTTTACATGGCTCACGTCCTTCCAAAATGCCGCGTCAAGAGGGTGAATCCTTAGTAATGTAGGTAAAGAGATACAGTATGAGCGTCATAAGTATGTGCGGTGTGTGTGTGCGACGCTGTCATGGTTTGCGATATACACACACACACCAACATATACATACACCTAGAAAGTTATTCACAAAGCACCGAAAGGGAGTTCAATTTCAGCGCGTATCGGCACACATTGGCGATTCCATTTCGCCCAAAAATATGGCGAATTCGCTATTCATCAAATGTTCACCGTACTGTACCGAACGTGGAGTCGCTGAAGCAGTTATCAGATGTTGGCGAACAGCGCCGAATTCCACTGAACGGGAAAAAAAAAGAAGTCTCCTATTTTCCCTAATAGAAGGTTAAATCAATAAAAAAAATTGTACATTTGTTACATTAAGGCTGGGTTCACACCCGGGCGTAGCTCTGCGTCGCGCAACGCGCGCGTTTTTTTTTGGCGCGCGTTCGCGCATACAAAAAAACGAGCGAACGCGCATTGCAGCACGTTCGCGGCTATGATATGGCCGCGAATGCGCTGCTGTATGCCCGAAAAGAAGCTCCCGAACCTCTTTTTGGGTCGGCTGTTTTAATGCGCGTTCCTGCGCGCTTTAAAACGCTTAGGTCTGAACGGGGCCCATAGCAAAGCATGGAATTTCCCCGTTCATGCATTTTAAAGCGTGCACGAACGCGCGTTAAAACGGCTAGGTGTGAACGGGGCCTAAAACCTATTAGAATCAACTGTTTAAACATGTCAAAATGAAATCGCCGAAAACACATAATTTTGCCGCAAATTTGATGCAATTCGGCGTTCTGTAAAAAGACAAATCATTAGTTCTCTATGGGAGAATGAGCCGCCGAATCGGATCTTAGTGAATTCGGAGCTTAGCGAATAACTCTTAATATCTCAAGAAGTGGAAAATAAGGAATACTTAAAAATTACCCATGGCATTTTTATTATTGTTATTTTTTTGTATATCTGTCACTGGGGAAGAAATTACAAAGAAACGTTTTTATTACAAATCCCAGCCGTGGGATTACGGCAGAAAACGCGCCGATAGGTGTTTGGAGAGCAGTGCATTGTTGTGCCTTTCTGGCAACGAAACAGTTAAGAACAGGAAACGCCACCCTCTGTACATGCATTGCGAACGCTCTGCGGCAGAAAACAGCTCGCCCTGATATTGTTTCATACAGGAAGAGAGATTCTGCAGTTGCTCTACTCCCCCTCAGTAATTATAAAAAGAGAAAACATCTTTTTAGGGGGAAAAAAAACCACACTGTTGTATACAATGAAATAAAAAAAGTTTCGATCTCGACTCAACACGGTGGGGTATCATTTTTTTTTCTTTTTTAATTCCTAACGTTGACATTGTACATTGATTTGATGGGATTTCGTTGTTTTTGTGATTTTGTTTCTTCACATTTTTATGGCATGCGATACAATCTGACATCGTCTTGGCTCTATCCAATCAGAACTTGGCATATAAAAATCTGATTTATACCTCACCAAGATGTACGATGGCTCTGCCAAGAACAGCGAGCTTTTTACACGAACAACCGATGGAAATCAATACCGAGGCGTTCACCTGAACCCTGCAGGCTCTCCGTAGTAAACTGGCTAGGAATCGGACTGCTGGGAACTAGGGATGTGCGTTTCGCTTCGTACCGATTCGTTTCGCTCAAGAAACGGGCCGATTTGGTGCTTCGGATTCATCCGACGTTCCGAACCGGACCGGCAACGAAATACACACCATCCAAAATATTTCCCGATACGAAACAAATTTTTTTTTGTTATTTCGTATGGACTGAAATGAAATTTGTAAAATCGCAAGTCATTTTCGTTCTATTTGCGATTTCGGTTCCCTTTACGTATTTTCGTATCGTTTCGAGTCCGTTTCGGGTTCCGTATCGTCAGTCACTTTTTCACTTGTTCCAGTGCTTTCTTTCTGCATCAATAATATATATATTTTAAATATTTAATTAGCTTTTCCCTAAATCCCCAGTCTAAATAAAGTTGTGCAATGCCTAGTCATAAGAAAAAAAGGATCTTTCATAAAAAACGATACGTCCGAAGGAACAAAATCGGCAGGATTACCGTATCGATCGAAATATCGGACCATCCGAAATACCATATGTCTAAAGTCAAAACGAAAATCCGAGAACAAGGATGGACCCTTTGAAACAAAGAGAACAAACGATCCGAAAGACCGAAATTCCACGAAACGAAAATCGATACAAAACATTGGGCCGAAACGAAACTAGCCGAAACGAAAATAGAAACATAGTAAAATGTCGGCAGATAAGAACCTTTCGGCCCATCTAGTCTGCCCAATTACATGGATACTTTACCTGGATTTATCTTTTGTTTAGGATAGCCTTATGCCTATCCCATGCTTGCTTAAATTCAATTACTGTTTTGGCCTCAACCACTTCTACTGGAAGACTGTTCCATGTATCCACCACCCTCTCAGTAAAATAATGGTTCCTGATGTTACTTTTAAACCTTTGCCCCTCTAATCTAAGACTATGTCCTCTGTTTTTGCTACTTTGTTTCCTTTTAAATATACTCCCTTCCTCTACCTTGTGGATTCCCTTTACGTATTTAAATGTTTCTATCATATCTCCTCTGTCTCGTCTTTTTTCCAAGCTGTACATGTTAAGATCATTAAGCCTTTCCTGGTAACTTTTCTCCTTCAAGCCGTACACCATTTTAGTAGCCCTTCTCTGAACTCTCTCTAAGGTGTTTATATCCTTCTGGAGATACGGTCTCCAGTACTGCACACAGTACTCCAAGTGAGGTCTCACCAGTGCTCTGTACAGTGGCATGAGCACTTCCCTTTTCCTACTGCTAATACCTCTCCCTACACAACCAAGCATTCTGCTAGCATTTCCTGCTGCTCTATTACATTGACTACTTACCCTTAGATCCTCTGAAATAATGACCCCTAAATCCCTTTCCTCAGATGTTGAGGTTAGGACTGTATCAAATATTCTATATTCAGCCCTTGGGTTTTTACGTCCCAGGTGCATTATCTTGCACTTATCCACATTAAAACTCAATTGTCACAACTCCGACCATTTTTTTAGTTTACCTAAATCATTTGTCATTTGGCTGATCCCTCCAGGAACGTCAACCCTGTTGCAAATCTTTGTGTCATCAGCAAAAAGACATACTTTACCATTAATACCTTCTGCAATATCACTAATAAAAATAATAAAGAGAATGGGTCCAAGTACTGACCCCTGAGGTACCCCACTGGTAACAAGACCTTGCGCCGAATAAACTTCATTTACCACAACCCTCTGTTGCCTGTCACTCAGCCACTGCCTAATCCATTCAACAATATTGGAATCCAAGCTCAAAGATTGCAATTTATGGGCCGAAACTTTTGAAAAACCAAACATGCCGAAACGAAACAAAAAAACAAACGTGTGCACATCTCTACTGGGAACATCCTACATCAAGACGATGAACCAGAACCTGGGCAAAAGATACATTTTATTTCTGTCTTTGGGACAAAATTGAGAAAATGTATTAATTAAGAATTGGAAGTCGTAGGGACTTTGTGTGTATAGGGTGGACCAGAGAGTACACAATGAGGTATTTTGGGTAATATCGTCCATCCAATACAGGAAAGCGACCCCAGTCTCTTGACCCTATGCACCATAGAGGCTCCTCAACAACTACGACCCATTGACCAAACTATCCTCTTCCCCCTCTCTAAAATGAGGCGGCAACAGCAAACAATTATTACACAGATCAATCTCTAGGTTTTTCTTTCTAAATGATTCTACAGGTATGATTCATTTATTAGGATGGCGATTTAATTTCCGATGAGCGGCGCAGTGCTCCAAGATTGGCCGCCTGGCAGGGACCAGTTGCCGAGAAACATAGGAATCGTTCTTGTTCAGAACCTCAAAGTCCACTTGTTGTGTATTTGCTCTGCCTCTTTATCTATTACAATATGTTTGACAAGATGTTTGTTCCGTTTGCTCCCTTTTTTTAACCCCTTGGTGGCGGTCGGAGTCGATAAACATGTCATCTGTTCGACAGAAACAATTCTTGGTTCAGGTTTTGGCTATTGTAGGGATAGGGTATTATTCATAAGATTTTCTCAAAAAATAAGAATTCCGTATAAACAAGCATCGGGTGGTATGTATATTTGACCTGAAAATGCGTCCCGTATAAACAAGGAGATATCCGTCCCTTGAGGAGACATCACAGTCAAGGTGCACCTGGCTGGTACCACTTTAATTTTGTGATGCATTGAGATAACGGTTATCCCGGAAACCTGGTGCGTTTTCCAGGAGAACTCATGTTTGACACCTTCTGGCTTAAAAAGTATGGATACTTTATAAAACAATTCATGAAAGGACACATATAAAGCAGTACTTAAAAACATATCTGCTTTCCCATCTTTTTCCTTTCCATGTATCCCGGTGTAGCCTACAAACAGGAAATTACACCGTGGTTTGGTTTGTTTATATCAATATTATAACCTTCCAGTGATGGTGAGTCAATTAAATACTTGGAAAATCATGTACCTAGTTAGTTCATTCCACCTCAAGTATTTTCCACCTTTATTCAATGTTGAAATCCCTGCTTACAGAGTTTGATTTCCTACTAGGCAACTGCATAAGGGCTGCGAGAGCCTAGCAACGGGTACCGGAGATCCTGCAAACACTGCTAAATCTTCAAATGTAAACACATTCTGAGCACATGACCACTAATATTCATAGCCTGTAAAGAGGTGAGGTCTATCCATATGAACATGGCTATATACTTCATCCGTGTCAAGATCTAATGGAAATCCAAGGGGAAAATGTAGACCATTGAGAGCCAAATGGCCATGGAAGGACACGCTGATCGATTTAGTGTACATCTATCAAAAGCATTATTGACAAGACAATGTACTATCTTAGCACCTTTAGACTATACAGACTGAAGGAGTCGTAAGGCGTTCAAGGGTCAAATTAAAAAGACTGACTGACACCAACCCAACTGGCAAACCTTGTACTCTGGTGGTCCGGTTAGTTGGAAAGAAATGCTTGCATTTCCAGTACACATATACCTCTCTCTGTCCCAGGGAGTAAAATGAGATGCGTGGTCTCCTTGAAGTGCACTCATTACCACCCACAGCCAGTACCTGTCTGGATTACTAAGGAAAAGCCTGGACCGACTTGAAAGTCGCAGCTTGAGAACAGATTGATGACCCACCATATGGGTACCCAAAAAGCACAACAGGCTTAACACATATGAACCATTTTCTCATGGTTTTTGTCTTGCAACCAAGCAGAGAGCCACTCTTAAGAAGAACGTGTTCACAAATACCTCCACCATGATGATATATTGCATAAACTGTGACTTGACAAATCCAGGAGCCAGATATCAATGAGCTCCTAAAGTATTACCAACTGGCCCCCAGGAGACTGGCTTATTCTGCAGAGACCTATGTAAACCCGTTTGCTTGGTTCCTAAAAAATGTGGAATTGACGTCTACATTTCAATAAAAAATTTGTGAAGTCCCAAAGTATGCTTTTTTTTGTAGGTATTTTAATTTGTACAAAATCCGTGTTATTTAAAGAGATCCAAAATGGCTGCCGAAAGGTAACCGAACGCTGAAAATCAGCGTACGGTTACCTTTCCTGGCCATTCGGCTATCCAGAGAGCAGGCAATTCGCCAAATGTTGGCGAATTGCCTGCACATACGGTGCCTGTTCGAGGGCTGTGAATCCCCATAGAGAGGCAATGCGTCGGCTATTCAGAGAGCAAAACCCAGCAGTGAAAAGTTGCCGAATTGCCCTGCCATTCGGTGGTTTCATTCGGCAGGTTTATTCAGGCGAATCCCATAGGCTTCAATATTAAAAATATCCCTGTTTTAATTCAATATCTAATAAACCGTTCATTATAATATTCTGCAGTAAAAAGTCTCTTTATTTTTGGATTTTTTAGGATCTTTTAGGCATTTTTTGGGATTTTTTTGCAAAATCGTATTTTCTTTTTTCTGTAACAGCCCTTTTTATTATCCTTCATTGGATCTTATATGTCAATTTCAGACATTTTCGTTCTGTAGTTTCTTTGCAAACAGCGTTTCACTTTTCAAACATTCAAGCGTACTTTTTTTTTCTTTCTTTTCTTCAACTCCTTTGTCTGCGGTGTTGGGTTTTTCCGGCGGCTGCTCTGCGCTGTGATCGGCTCCTGTTCGGGTTTCTCCGGCGTCTTAATCCAGATGTTTTTGTGGGTTTCGATGAGCATTCACCTGTTTTTTGCGGTAAATTTTCGGCAGGTTTGCGGCAGCTTTTCCCTGCACTACGACGGCCCTGTGGCGCTTGCTGAATACACCGCAGGGTCGCCGAAATGGGATCGCCAAATCGTACCGAATTGAGGAGAACGAAAAGTCACCGAATGTGCGGTGACTTTTCGATTCTCTTTGAATAACCCTAGGCGTATCAAGTGTCCACCAGAACTTGTACCCTGTGAGGTTTGCAATGACCCGGCATGCCTTTTTGACCCACCACTCCTATGTTGTCACACCAGAGAGCACGAGTGCATGCAATAATATGACAGCTTCCTGTTATTGCTCAGTGCAGACCATAAAAACCAGTGTAATTATATGTACAAAAAAAAAACAATCCAAGCAAACAAGATAAGAGAAAAATAAGAGAATATCACGAACTGTACAAAGCGTTATTCATAAACAGTGTAATAAAGTCGAGAAAGCAAATTAAAATAGTATTTGCTTATTCATAAAGAGTCCAGTATAGGGGATTAGTGGGAGCCTATTTGAGGGACTGGTGCTAACTGGAGTGCATAGATAGAATATTAAAAACAAAAGATATCCCCGAAGAAGTCCACCTACCCACCACATAAAGAAATGTATTGAAACATTTATTGTAGGGCTGGGAGATGTCCTCGATTTAATAGATGTCAAGGTCGATCATCATTTCACTTTTCAGAAAATTGAGGACTCTGGATTTGTTAATTGACGGACTGTTTCAAAGGACAAAAATAAACATTCGGAGACCAACGGTATCCTGAAGATCTTTAGTGAAAATCAAGGCAGAACAGGCACGGGGAAAAAAAAAACACAAGGCAAAAAAAATTAGGCTATAGCAACTCCGATGCTTTAAACATTTTACAAATTTAATACGAGAAATTACAGCTCTTTTGCCTCATCCAGCCATGAAAACAGCAAAAAGCACTTGCACGCATATTAATCAGATCTCCTAAGTGGAGCTTTGATATTAGGTGTAAAGAAAAAAAAACATAAATCTCAAAATGTCCACTATTATACCCCACAATAAGAAAAGGTAAAACAACCAGGCTGAAACAAAACATACTATAGACAATCACTCAAATATAACCAAAGAATCTTTCTATAAAAAAGATGCCTCATTAGGGATCTTCCTGCAATATTCAGCAATGAAGCTAAATATGCTTATGCCGGGTATTGATTACGGAGATGTAGTGTATGCAGCCGCCCTGCAAACGCACCTTCAGAAACTTACTACAACGCATTCTGCCTCTTTGTGCTACAATGTAACTACATGACCCACCATTGTGACATGATAAAATAGCTAAACTGGCCGTCGCTGGAATCTAGACGCACTCTTCACCTTTCCAACCTGGTGTTTAAGAGCTTTTCTGGGAAGCTACCACCCTACCTGAATAGGCTGCTTCCCCCAGCAGTCCCTCATCCTATAAACTCCGATCCAGGACCAGCACCTTACTTGCAATACCACAATACAAAAAGAAAGTGGCCCGATCATAATTTTCCTACAGAGCACCGCAATTATGGAATAACCTCCCAGACACCATCAAATCTTCCCCCAGTCTAAAGTCACTCAAGAGCTCCCTATTAACATACCTCAATACGGAATGCACCTGTAAACATGTAACATAATGACTATATACAGAATGCACCTGTAAACATGTAACATAATGACTATATACAGAATGCACCTGTAAACATGTAACAGTGACTATATACAGGATGCAGCTGTAAACATGTAACATAATGACTATATACAGAATGCACCTGTAAACATGTAACATAATGACTATATACAGAATGCACCTGTAAACATGTAACATAGTGACTAGATTTCCTACATATTTATTTTCTGTTAATCTGTATATTTGTGTTTTTAATACCTTGCATTTTATTACTTTGTATTTCTGTAACAACTGTAACATTTCAATGTTCTTGAACCCAGGACGTACTTGAAAACGAGAGAAATCTCAATGTATCCTTCCTGGCAAAATACTTTATAAATAAATAAATATACATCTATACATGGCATTGACTCTCTAAAAAGTAAAATCAACAGCGGATGAGAGCAGAGGGTGTCAGAATATTTTATGGAGTCGACTGCAAATCTTATATCCGCCAGCCATAAAAAGCCTCATCCATAACGACACTAGTAAAAGTGGCCAAAACCTTTACATTTCTGACTACCATAATTAGTTGGGTTTGTGCTTGGATGCCATGGAGCTTCCGATCTCCGTAATTACATGCAGGGGAGTCAAATGTCCATTATAATGAAGATAATGGGTTTTCTTTGCCATTATGATTGCTGAGGGTGAATGGTTAAACGTAAAAACACAACGGTAGAGGTAATTTTGAAGTCCATGGTCACAACTGTGATGTAACTGACAAATGTCCCTAACGAAGGCACGCAAAAGGATGAAAGATACAAGGTCTCATCACTGAACCTGGGAATTCCCAATGGCAGGTATGAAGTGGTTCCTCCAATATTAAGAGTAGAGATTGTGGAGGTGCATGGTTATCTCGTGTTGCCATTTACAGAAAGAAACCCAGATCACTGGTGAAGAAGGCTGATCTTAGTGTCCTGGATATTTCATGAACTATATTTCAGGTCTTTTTCATTATTTAACGGAGAAGCCAACTAGTAAATAAACATCTTCAGCTTCACTTTTGAGGGCTTCGATCACAACAATGGCGATGGAACCACACAATTTAACGAAACATGAGCAATAAACACAGTGGAGTGTATCAGTATGGATGGCGCCTCTACAGAAAAGAATCTCCACACGATCTACTAAAAATATCAAATCGTTAGCAGAGAAGACCATCATTGGCAGCACAAAATTTTCTTCATCCATGCCGTCCCCAAAATTTAGCCAACTTTAATATTTACATATGGTTTCCTTTGAATAGTCAACATAAATTTAAGACATGCAAGGTGGGATAGTGGGATAATAATGGCGGGGGATGAAAGACAGAAGACTTGTAGGGGAGGACTCTTGAAAAAGTCCCACAGGTTTGTCGACGGTATCAAAAGAAAGGTGGTTCATTACTCTATCACGGGCATAGAACAACACCATTCGTTGTCAATTTGCATCCGACAGATTCCTTCATAAAACTGACACGGGTGTCACTTTTAAATATTAACATTTACAATGACACATCTATTGCCCATTACAGATCATATGCTACGTCAAGTAAGGGCTTGTAAAACGTTAACGGATAACCAAGTTACATGCTATGTATTCTATTTAGGTAGCAAGATCTGATTATTGCTTGTAGTTGATGACCTGTCCTATGCGCTGGCGTGTTTAAAATACACCCCCCCACCTCTCCCGCAGAGTAAGAGCTAACCCTTTCTGTACCGAAAGAACGAGCCACATGCTCCACGTCTAGCCACCGCTCAATGACGCGCTACTGAAACGGTTACAACAGAGCACCAATATCATATTTTCCATAGATCTACAGGGGCCTCATTAATCATACTAAGGAATTCTGTCCAACAAATGTAAACCGACACTTGGACAACCGTACAATCAAAGACCAGACTGAAAAAAAACGCAAAAGGAAAAAAAATACTTTACAACGGAGGATTAAACAAAGTGTTTGTGAATCTGAGCTGGGTGTCCTGTAATTTAATGTTCCTTCCTCGTCTGCTTAGCCTATGTGGTCTACAAGGCTTATGAGCTACATCACGGCTATAATTTAAAGATGGCTTTAATAACAGACATTATGGAACAAAGGGAACGAGGAACACATAAGCTCGGATGCTGCCTCGTACTTGGATGCGGTTCCGCGCTAGTGTTGGCTTCCAGATGGTATTTTATTGTAAATTATGCTGCTAATAATGCAGATATGGTCGCACTGACTAAACTTTAGAAAAGAGGAAAGAGCAGAAGTAAAAGATTAAAAATGAACAACATAAATAAAATTTTAAATAACTTGTGTTCGAGAAACTGATCTGAGGAAAAGAAGACTCAGTTTTTCTTAACTAAATGGACCTCCTTTATCCGAACACTTCCACGCGAAACCAGAGATTCCCTAAGAACCACCCTCTTCTGTGCGCCTTGCAGATGTTGAGAGGTACCCAACCGATCCCCCAGGATCCTCCCGACCTTTCTTTACCTCGTTTCCTTGCCGCCTCCCCCCCGGACACGGTGGATACCCACGCCTCACCTTCCCCACAACTATAATGGAGGTCATGGCCTAGGGGCATGACTAGAGGTCTGGGTTTTCAAACTGTGTAACCAAGTTTTGACGGCCTCCTTTTGTACGGTTTACAACGCAACCGCTTTGTTCAATCTCGGATGCCACGAGTATGCGGTACACCATTGATTGTGATTGATATATAGTACATCATTTTTATACTTTTATTCATCCAAGAAGAATAAAAATATGTTAAAAAAAAAAAACGGATCTGGTTTTGTTTATCCATCAATGAGATTTTCTCTATTTTCTTATGCAAAATATTAAACTGGTTACAATCTAATGTCTCAAAACGATTCTCAAACCCTACGTTAAAGGGACGATCCAAGCACAAAACACATGACAGTCTAATAAAGTGGTAGTGGTGATGTAGATGATGTCATGCTTTTTGGTTTCTTTAAAACCTAAGCTACCTTCAACCCCAAAGTCCGACATGTCATCTTGTTGCAGCATTGGCACTTCTATGTTCACATCCTTAATCCTCCTCTTTATCCCAGATATATCATGACAGTCTGCTAATGGCTCGTAGTCCTAAGGGTACAGTGGATATTGCCCACATTTAACGGTGTAATTTTTTTTATTTCATTAGAGAATAAAAATTAAGAACCTTTGGCACTGGTTCGACAAACAAGTAGAGAAAACAGAGAGGACGGTCACTCAAACTAAGACTTGAAAAAGATTTGTGCCTCCAAGTACTAAAGCTCCTTCATGGTCCATCCTGAGTAACCAGTCCTCTAGGTTTTCTCTACGTGAAGTGTGGTTTGAGCCACAACGGTCTGTGTGTCACCAATGTGTCGGAACCTTTGGTAGGCGAGTGCTTTCCCTCCTTTTTGCTTTGGTTTGACAATCATGTCAGACTTGCCAAGAGCACCCCATGTCCATTTAGGGTGGCTAAATACTTCCTTCTCAAGGAATTATCGACCGCTCGTTTTATATTTAATGGGAAATTTCCGTGTTGTGACGCAACAAAAAAATGGGGTGGACGACTCCGAGAGTACCTTAGGATTTTGTCAAAATAAGTAAAAACTTTTATTTGAACAAAGGGTCTTCATTTATTAGGTTCTCACAAAAACAACATTTACATCAAGATGGGGTGGGACGAGCAATTTCCACAATTAAATGCGAGATCGAGTGTGATGTCGACTCCAATTTTTACGTACAAGAAGATCGAGGAGAATGGATCTTTTAATTGACTTAGTGTCTGTCTGTGCATCGGCAGAGAAGAACCAGTGGGTTCAGTAGATGTTTGCAGAAGCCGTTGGCCTTACTTTGCCGATTGTTGGACAATGCTCCATTAAGGAAACAAAAAAGTTTAAAAAAACAACAACAAAAAAAAAAAACACAGGTTCCTCGATTTTTGTATAAGTAAAATTGAGGCCACCCTCACACTCGATTTAATCGTGAAAAAAACAGGAGATACACAGCCTTAAATCGGCCTATAGTAGTCCAAAAATGAGGTTTGAAATCATGTCAACACCACTGACCTAGCTTTTATGAAACAAGAAAGTTATCAGATTTTCTACTTTGCCGAATCATCCTTTTTTTTGGGAACAAAAAAAATAAAAAATAAATGGGGGGGGGGGAGAGTAATTGTTTTACATCAACAAAGTAATTTTCTTTTTTAGCTGTACAATGGAAGGGAAATCGTGTACTAGAGGAAAGGACTGATCAGATTAGGTAAACGGACCTTCATAATTACCAGATATCAGGCCTGGGAAATAAACAACACGATAAGGAAGTTAAAGGGGAAATCCAAAATAATAATAAATACCGATAATATAAGAGAGCTGCATTTTTTGTCCTTATTATATGCGCGCAACTTTGTTTTAGTCAACAGAAATTAAATGGTAAAGCAGAAGAATAACAGGTTTTTGTTTTTTTTGGAGAAAGGATTTTACCAGGAAGGATACATTAAGATTTCTCTTGTTTTCTAAGTTTTCTAAGTTCTAAGAGACCAATAAGTGGTGTTCATATGGTAGTGTGGGTTTAAAAAAAAATAATGAAAAATCCGAATGTTTTGGTGAAAACTGGTTAAATCCATTCTGTGCAAAATGTTGAATTTATTACACATTTGCCGTAGCTTTAGAGCTTCCAATTCTGTTTATGATTCGGTGTCTTTCAGGATAGAATCTTTTGAAGACATATCCCGTTATGTCAGGGCATCGGCCAATGAGAGGTTTAATTAAACTGGTGTGCATAAGAAAGGGACAAAGTATATATGGATGGAAACAGCATGTGAATAACATGGACATTTATTAGACTTTATACATAACACAGCTGTTTTTATTTCGTGTGCCATCTGTTCAGTACGGCACAATGGCTTTCTGCCCTGTAATCTTCTATGAATTTATGTAGTGCATAAACAGGGATAACCCGGCATCTATGTGCCTGGAGTCCATAAGGGAAAATAAACAGGAGACACAAACAGCAGGATTGAGAAAGGTAGTAAAAAAATATAAAATAAAAATAATTGTTAGTATATTATTCCCAGCGAAGACCAGCATGCTCCTCGGACCTTGATTAGAGGAAGAGCCCATAAAGCCAACACACAATGCAAGTCCAGGAGTGTAGAATTCATATAGCCCAGCGCCCCAGACACGGAGATTTGGTCTCTGGGCAAGTACTCCAGTTATCACAATTAGTCCCTCGGACAGGCAGAGCCCTGGACCGGTTGCACAGCACTTTTTTTCTTTTGTGTTCTCTGTTGGGCTGAGGACCCATGTCTGTCCATGGCAGTGTGTTTTGTAAGATGTCTAGCAGTATGTATTGGGGGGGGGGTTATTATTTAAATGCTATTTTGGCAAAAGTATTTTGTGTGTTGGAACACGTAGATTGTCAGTAGGGGCAAGTAGATTTGATACCAATTTAGTCCTTCGGACAAGTAGATTTTTAACCCTTTCGCTGCTGAGGACGTGTGGGGAACATCCTTATTGACGCCTAAGGAAAGATAGCTGGTTCCTTTGAACCCCGATATCTTCCGACTGTCGATATCAAACAATGATATCAAACATGACCATGTTTAAAGTAAAGAATAAAAATAATAATAAAAAAAAGCAAAATTTGTTTTTTTAAGACGTGAAATGGCTCAGCAGTGAAGGGGTTAAAAAACCCCTGATGTCATACTACTAATGAAACAAACCAATAGTCAACTGGCAGAAGCCATCTTGGCATGTAGCCCCCAATACTTATGTCAGCCAACTGAGATTACCTTGGCGGCATGTTTTTTGGTAAAATTAATCCATTAACACATTTTTGAAGTTAAAAAAGTAATATAAACACACTTTGTTAGATTGTTTGTAGGGCTTTGCGATGTATAAGGTCGCGGTGCCTCAATTAGCAAAATTAGGAGCAGTTCTCACACCGGGGGTAATCCTTGATAAAGTCATAATAGACGAAACGCGTTTGATTATGTTATCCATGATTTTATTTATATTTTAATAAATAGTTTTTACACGGACCAGTGTATTGGCATAAATTATCACGGATCGCCAGTGTCCTTTATAATCTTTTATAAGATATATTCCATACCTCATTGCATGCGGGTAACCGGTTCCTAGAAAGATTATCTAGACGGATATGGGCTATCAGTTTCCTGAAGGAATGCCTGTCCTCATCGAAAAAAGATCCTAAGATAAGTACAATCTATATCCTAGAGTGCACTCAAATCTTGTTATATTCAGTGTCTTTGGCTACCTTGGCCTTTTTTTTTTTGGAGAAACTATTTTACCAGGAAGGATACATTGAGATTTCTCTAGTTTTCAAGTATGTCCTGGGTGGCGAGTATGTACCGTTCGGTGTCTTCCCAAGGACACTTGCTGGAGAGGTTGCTCTTGCTGGGATCGAACCCATGACTCCACAGGCTCTCTCCATTCAGAGCGGTGATGTTACCTCTACTCCACCCGGCCAGTACTTTTAACCTTGAATTAGACACAATGTACATACTGCCATAATATATAAACCAGAAACATAGAAAGTGAGGATAGCAGATGTTGGAACAGGAAGCAGTATAGCTGGAAATATTGGCACTTGTAGGTCCAGCCTATCCACCAAATATTCTGCCAATGGAAAAAAAATGCAATACCTTTGGATATCCGGTATTCATTAAGTTGTGTTTTCCGTTATTCTGGTCAGGGCCAATGTAGTTGAATGGAAACGAGTAGACAGAAAAACAAAGATGTCCCCCATATTTATTTTTGCAACGCTAAGATCAGGAATACTTTAACTTATTTCAATTAAACATTAATAGGTTTGAGAACCAGTTGTGGCTCCTATGTCCCTTCTGTAGAGGGGTGGGGTTGGTGCGGATTGAAGGAGAAGCTAGGCTGCTCTGGCCTCAGTAAATTAAAGATGGCGCCAGCAGCCTGTAACACCTTCTCTGTCTCTTGTTATTCTACAGGTGAGAAAATGGTTTAAAACAGTTGAAATGTTGTTCCTATATTATGTTCCTATGTATAGGAGTGTTATTAGATGTGAGGTGACTGTGAAAAAAGAAAAAGCCACTGGTTTCATCACTATGGACCGTTAGCACTGATTTCTATATGCGGGGATTAAAAATACAAGATGCACAGTTTTAACTAGCATCCACATATGGTACTTTGACAAGTAAATATGTAAATATTTATAAAGAGCTGAGCTGTTTGTCAGTCGGAGCAAACTAGAACTAATATGTGGCTCACACTGTGCTCGGTTAGTGTCCGGGTGGCTTACGCTGTATTTCGGTTAGTGCCCATGTGGCTTACGCTTTATTTCAGTTAGTGCCCATGTGGTTTACGCTTTATTTCGGTTAGTGCCCACGTAGCTTACGCTTTATTTCGGTTAGTGCCCATGTGGCTTACGCTTTATTTCAGTTAGTGCCCACGTGGCTTACGCTTTATTTCGGTTAGTGTCCACGTGGCTTACACTGTATTTCGGTTAGTGCCCACGTGGCTTACGCTTTATTTTGGTTAGTGCCCATGTGGCTTACGCTTTATTTTGGTTAGTGCCCATGTGGCTTACGCTTTATTTCAGTTAGTGCCCACGTGGCTTACGCTTTAGTTCAGTTAGTGCCCATGTGCCTTACGCTTTATTTCTGTTAGTGTCCGGGTGGCTTACGCTGTATTTCGGTTAGTGCCCATGTGGCTTACGCTTTATTTCGGTTAGTGTCCGGGTGGCTTACGCTTTATTTTTCGGTTAGTGTCCGGGTGGCTTACGCTGTATTTCGGTTAGTGCCCAAGTGGCTTACGCTTTATTTCGGTTAGTGCCCATGTGGCTTACGCTTTATTTCGGTTAGTGCCCACGTGGCTTACGCTTTATTTTGGTTAGTGCCCATGTGGCCTACGCTTTATTTCGGTTAGTGTCCGGGTGGCTTACGCTTTATTTCGGTTAGTGTCCGGGTGGCTTACGCTTTATTTCGGTTAGTGCCCACGTAGCTTACGCTTTATTTTGGTTAGTGCCCATGTGGCCTACGCTTTATTTCGGTTAGTGTCCGGTGGCTTACGCTTTATTTCGGTTAGTGTCCGGGTGGCTTACGCTTTATTTCGGTTAGTGTCCGAGTGGCTTACGCTTTATTTCGGTTAGTGCCCATGTGGCTTACGCTTTATTTCAGTTAGTGCCCATGTGGCCTACGCTTTATTTCGGTTAGTGTCCGGGTGGCTTACGCTTTATTTCGGTTAGTGTACGGGTGGCTTACACTTTATTTCGGTTAGTGTATGGGTGGCTTACACTTTATTTTGGTTAGTGTCCTAGTGGCTTACGCTTTATTTCGGTCAGTGTCCGAGTGGCTTACGCTTGATTTCGGTTAGTGCCCATGTGGCTTACGCTTTATTTCGGTTAGTGTCCGAGTGGCTTACGCTTTATTTTCGGTTAGTGTCCGGGTGGCTTACGCTGTATTTCGGTTAGTGCCCAAGTGGCTTACGCTTTATTTCGGTTAGTGCCCATGTGGCTTACGCTTTATTTCGGTTAGTGCCCACGTGGCTTACGCTTTATTTTGGTTAGTGCCCATGTGGCCTACGCTTTATTTCGGTTAGTGTCCGGGTGGCTTACGCTTTATTTCGGTTAGTGTCCGGGTGGCTTACGCTTTATTTCGGTTAGTGCCCACGTGGCTTACGCTTTATTTTGGTTAGTGCCCATGTGGCCTACGCTTTATTTCGGTTAGTGTCCGGGTGGCTTACGCTTTATTTCGGTTAGTGTCCGGGTGGCTTACGCTTTATTTCGGTTAGTGTCCGGGTGGCTTACGCTTTATTTCGGTTAGTGCCCATGTGGCTTACGCTTTATTTCAGTTAGTGCCCATGTGGCCTACGCTTTATTTCGGTTAGTGTCCGGGTGGCTTACGCTTTATTTCGGTTAGTGTACGGGTGGCTTACACTTTATTTCGGTTAGTGTATGGGTGGCTTACACTTTATTTTGGTTAGTGTCCTAGTGGCTTACGCTTTATTTCGGTCAGTGTCCGAGTGGCTTACGCTTGATTTCGGTTAGTGCCCATGTGGCTTACGCTTTATTTCGGTTAGTGTCCGAGTGGCTTACGCTTTATTTCGGTTAGTGTCCGAGTGGCTTACGCTTTATTTTGGTTAGTGTCCGAGTGGCTTACGCTTTATTTCGGTTAGTGTCCGAGTGGCTTACGCTTTATTTCGGTTAGTGTCCGGGTGGCTTACGCTTTATTTCGGTTAGTGTCCATGTGGCTCATGCCGTTTATGTTTGATGCAGTGCCGTGAAGTGTGCCAGTGAAAGGGAACACATTTAAAACCCTATGAAAACACATATATGTTGCTGACCAGACTCATGTATGTAACAATAAAATGCAATGCACTGTGAACTTAAAGCAGTCTTATTTTCTATTGCATTTAATTGTTTTTATTAGACAGTGAATTAAAGACGGTACCAACAGCCTGTAAAACATTCTGTGTCTCTTATTCTACAGTAATTTCAAATATACCTGCCTACTCCGGCCTTCCTAGTCTGAGGCGGCCAACACCAACCCAGGAGCACATCTAAAAAGGTACACGTCAACCCCCCCCCCACCACCACCACCAGTCACACCACACCCTTTGATGCTATCCATGTCAACAAAGCTGCAAGCAGTAAATGTAGCTAAAGCACAATCAAATATTCCCATGGCCTATCACTACGATCTGTTTCCATGGAAACTACATCCTATATTGTTACCATGGAAACAAAGTCGTACTGCTCATCTTAGTTTCTCGTAATAATCTAAAAGAGCAGACAATTCAGGCTTATTTTTAGGCCGCGATGAAGGCCTTTTTAAGAGAAACAGCAAAAAATCCATACATGGCAGTAAAATATGTCCATTGCAGAGCACCAATTCCTTGAGTAACAGGATTCTCTGAATTTGCAGAAGGCAGCCATTGCTAGGCCACAAATCGATATAATCAGATGTTTTCTTATAAAGTCTGTAAAGCAGTAACAAAGTCTATCCAGGTTCTATACAAATCACACAGCACTAAGACAAAGCATTGGATTTGTTCGCAGACATATATATTACATTTACTGTTTGGTCACAGGCACAATTGAACTATATGTTCTATTTAAGACTAGAATGAATCCTGAAATATGGAGAACGTCAAGAAGATGAAGGACAAGTCAAAAAGAACACAGGTCAAAGAGGAACCAAATAGTAACATGTCAAGCAGGGAAGAAAGAAGCATCAAAAGCGAAAAATGAGGATGCGTCAAAGTAGAGACAGTCATGACAACCCAATGGACACAACCTGCACGGCAAACTGGACAGGAAGAACACATCACGGCGAAAAGAGACAGTACTTCAAATTGGACGTGAGCAACAAAGAGAGAGAAAAAGCCAGAGATGGAAAAACTAAACAGAGGAAGAACCAATCATAACGATGGATTAATGATGCAATGTGGAGAGAACAGTCACTGAGCCAATGAAAGAGAAGAACAGTGATAACAAGCAACAAACAAAAAATGCAGGCAAAAATCGAGGAAGGCAATTCAAAAGGAATGAAGAACAATGACAGTAGAAAGAAAAAAGGTTAGTGTTCAAGATGGAAAGGAAGAACATGGTTGGCAGAAGGACGACAAAACATGGCTGACCCATGTGAAACAAACTAGTAGAGGTCTTCAGAAGTCCAGCACCACCGACAAGTTAGGTATTCAGCTACTTTATTCCATTTCGTGTTTACAGACCAGCCTTCTCGTTGACTGAAGCAGTTAGCAAAGGATAAACCCATCTAACACCAACTACATGAACATCTGCTGGGTACAGCTTGCCCATCTCCTCCAATGCCAACCACAGTCGTTTCGTCACATGGCCTTATTTCTGTTTATATAATTATAGCCGGTCAAGATTATCGGTTCAATTCCCAGTATTTCGAGTCTATTATAAACCTAATCCTATATTTACACCCATTGTTATCTGGTTTTATATAGATGACATTGAGCTCAATTATGGAGCAATCGGAGGCTAGAGGACCATATATTTACATTTCCACTTCTTTTTTTGCCTCTGTAAACAGCAACTCTTGTTGAGGACATAAACGAAGGGAGGCTTAGCTCACACCATAGCGATACAATAACTGCAAAAATAAGCCTTTCTTTATACTAACGCACTTCATTTTATACCTTTAATGTATAAAAGACACCTAAGCTTGTCGCACCCCTTCTGTTAATTTCTCTAAAACACCACCTTGCGGTCAGTGACCCAAACCGTTACACAGGTCAACTTTTCTCATTGTGATATTCAGGGACCACAGGCTTTATTAACCTGAAAGAAAAACGTCAATATCTTTTTAAACCATATGGCCATAATTATTACAACAATGCACAGTACCAAATATTACATCAGAAACTGTGCAGCGAAACAATGAACCAACGCTGGAAGACCTATCCGAGCCATTGCTGCTGTGACAGGAGCCCTGGCAGCACCTTTCGTCGATCTGCCTTTGGTTTCAGTCTTGGCTTTCCATCAGCCCAGCCTGAAGGCCGCCTCAGGCCTACCCCAATTACTCCTGATCTCCCTATTTAAGGGAGTTGCCCCCATTCTCTGATGCCTGGACAACACACTATTTCAGGTAAACTAGGACTGGTTATCTCATGCCTGTTTGCTGTATATTGTTCTTGCTACCTTGTGTTCCTGGTCATCGTGCTTCTTGTACTCCCAACCGTGCTTCCCATTTGTCACATTTCCACCTTCCAGCCAGGTCCCCGGTGGTGAGAGGGATCCAGGCCGGCTCTTCCCTGCTCTGGGATAGCTATTTTGCCCTGTGTTGCTCCTGGGTTTCGCTGTGGCTGTTCAAGTCTGGGATCACATGTCCCAATTGCCTAGACCTGTTCACTATTTAAATGCTAGCAGCACAGAGGCCCATTGCTCTGGCGTGAGTTCTGGTTCCTAGTGTTCTGTTCCTGAGGGTTCATGTTCCTGGTTCCTGTCTGCTACAATCTTGTATCGTGTTTTGTATTTTTCTGGTTTATTGATCTTGTCTTTCTTGATTACGCTTTGTCTGCTCCCTGTATTCTGTATCTTGATATCTTGTGTACCGACCTCTGCCTGTCTGACGTTTCTTCCTGGTTCTTGTTCCTTGGCTCCAGTCTATATTTATTCCGTGTTTCAGGTTTTGTGTATATAGTTATCCCTAGCACAGAGGCCAGTATAAGGACCTCTATTCAGTTCAGGGCTTCCTGTGTGTTTGTCTGGTTTAACCCTCACCTTTCCTGTTCTCCTGGCTCTGTTATTCCTTTGTTAGGTTTCCATAGGCAGAAGACCATTCAAGGATCTTACCTCAGTGTAAGGGATTCCTTTAGATTTCTTCTGTGCCCTCCTGCTCTTCTTGTTACAGTCCTGTTAAATCCTGTCCTGTATCTGTGTATATTGGTGTGCTGTGATCTGTCCATGCAGCCAGCAGCTAACCTGCCTCAAGGGCTTAACTACTTCCTTAACAAAGGCTCCACTATGGCTCAAGCCTGGTGCCGCTGTCACACTATTGTTGCATTATCGTTGAGTTCCGGTCATCCCCATTTGAAATTACCTGCCGTGTAACACCTGCTTGTCTTGAATAAATCCACTTGTTTTCCACTGTGGCCTGCTTTTTTGCTCTGTGAATCCTACATTTGGCCTATGCCACCAAACCCTGGTACCGTGGACATGATATATTTCCATAATAGTCTCAATTCAAAGTGTTTCCAAAGGAGGCTGTTAGGAGAACACTTTGAATGGCATTGTACAGTAGAAGAAAAACAGGCTAGAAAATAGTAGAACTTAAGATGGGAAAAGTGTCAAGAAGTCACCGGGAAATCTTAATGGTTTGTTGTTCTCTGGGATTGACTGCTCTCAACCACTCTGTTAATTCCAAATCTACTCTTGGATATAGAGATCTATGAAGGAGAAAGACCATGCAATGTATGACAAATGTAAAGCTTGGTGGGAATATAGAGTTCCACTTTATGGATATGTACCATCCATTGTATCAAACAGATGGTCTACATAAAGTACGGCTAACCTTGCCACCTTCCAATGTTTATGAACAGTATTTTGTCTTCCATGTTGAACAGCCAGGGTCCAGGCTGACTTGGCATAATCGGAAATATAGTTCCCCTAAAAACATAGGAGTTGTCAAAGTAAACCATCACGGAGTACCGAGATACTGGGTTTCAGAAGAGGTGTTTCCGAGAGTGAACAAAAGTCGTAAAAATCCAAAGCAACAGTTGCCAAAGTTTGAAATAAAAAGGTTATACAACTTTTAATGGTTCCATTTTTATTGGAGAATGGGTCTATAAAATATTTATAGATTTCATAGTCCTTGCCAATTTCTTCTTGGAACATTTTCCTAAGTGAATAAGATAAGCAAATGAGAGGAATGTGTCACCAATAAAAAAATGGCGTTGAAATGTCCCTGCAAATTACTCTACCATATAACTGCTTCTGAGAGCAGAAACCCAAATCTCCCCTAAATGAGAAAGGTTTAGAATGGAGTAACCAGGAACATGTTTTTATGGTTTATATATTGGTAGAAATAGTAATTTTAATGTTTGTAAAATGACTTAATAGAAACATAGAAAAATGGTCGGCAGATAAGAACTTTTCGGCCCATCTAGTCTGCCCAATTACATGGATACTTTACCTGGATTTATCTTTTGTTTAGGATAGCCTTATGCCTATCCCATGCTTGCTTAAATTCAATTACTGTTTTGGCCTCTACCACTTCTACTGGAAGACTGTTCCATGTATCCACCACCCTCTCAGTAAAATAATGCTTCCTGATGTTACTTTTAAACCTTTGCCCCTCTAATCTAAGACTATGTCCTCTTGTTTTGCTATTTTGTTTCCTTTTAAATATACTCCCTTCCTCTACCTTGTGGATTCCCTTTACGTATTTAAATGTTTCTATCATATCTCCTCTGTCTCGTCTTTTTTCCAAGCTGTACATGTTAAGATCATTAAGCCTTTCCTGGTAACTTTTCTCCTTCAAGCCGTACACCATTTTAGTAGCCCTTCTCTGAACTCTCTCTAAGATGTCTATATCCTTCTGGAGATACGGTCTCCAGTACTGCACACAGTACTCCAAGTGAGGTCTCACCAGTGCTCTGTACAGTGGCATGAGCACTTCCCTTTTCCTACTGATAATATAATGTATTCTTCTTTTCTAAAAATAAAATTGAGAAAATTGAGAATTCCAACCTGATAGTTGGTTTGGCTTGCAAAAGTATGGTTGAAGGGATGGCTTTGCATTATAAGAGTAGCACTCATAATCCAGAGGACGCTTATCCCGTGCCTTGAATAGAACTCAATTGACGACACACTGAAGGGGAAAACATGTGCCTGCATAGTCTTGAGGTCATCTCTTAAGTTTTATTTGGGTTCGGATTAGCTTGAAATGCCCAAGATCAACTCAAAAAGACTTACTTTATTTCTAGACTTGGCAATTGTTTTGAAGCTCAAAACTAAATATCTTGTGGCGAGGATATTTTGAAGGAACGCCAAAGACGAGGGACATCTGGACTGCGTTAGGCAGGCCGCGGCATAAAGTGATCTCCAGATTTTTGATGTAAACAGGCAGGATGTGCTTGATAACAAAGACAATTTCTATCTGCAGCAGTAGGTCGGAGTCAAAAATATTTGAATACACAATCAAGGTTTGATCTGGCAGCAGTCAATGGACACCTCTCCAAATGAGAAGGCACTCGACACAATGGATGCTCTCCTGGTGGTGAACCTGGAGGACCTGCAGCTCTATTAACTCTCATA
The DNA here is from genome assembly GCA_009667805.1 of Leptobrachium leishanense. Classification (NCBI taxonomy): domain Eukaryota; kingdom Metazoa; phylum Chordata; class Amphibia; order Anura; family Megophryidae; genus Leptobrachium; species Leptobrachium leishanense. Next base: position 32,350,825 of record CM019072.1, on the reverse strand, counting down.
CCTAAAATTACAGTCTCAGTTTTCTCTTGATTCAGCTGAAAAACAACTAAACAACAGCATGTCGGTAGGACTTGACCAGACTCCACCAGCTTAGATCTGAACCAATGATTTTCATAATGTCGTCCGTCCGTCCCCATGGTGCCATAAACTTTTTAGGTGCTTTGCATGACTTATCTAATCAGATTAAAAAGACAGATTTCACAAAGACACAAAATCTGTTTTTTTTACCTCACATTTTTGCTAAAACATATTCTACATGAAGTGTCTCCACCTTCCGAGCACTAATGTCATTCTAGCCATAGACTATTTCTTCCCACCATCCAAGACTGGCCAATGGCTGTTTGACAAGTGTATCCCATTTCGTTTCCAGTATATTTTTTTTCTGCACATACCAGCCTGACATGATGGACACGACACACTACTTATGCCCACCAATTATGCTACTGGTAAACATGAAATGCTGGATCTCTTGCGACAATGCAAACTTTTGGTCCATTTTTCAACCATAATGTGTATGTTATCTATTAGCTGTTCACACCACTGTACTGTGCTTATCCTTCATGTGCTGCCATGCCATCACCTTATCTATCAATGGCCCCCTAGATTAGCCCAACGTCCCTTGGGGGTAGTGGCATCTACTTCTATTGATCTGAACTCTACTAAAATCTTGCATTCTTCTTCTTATGTGAAAACTGGTCACACTCATCAAAAAACTGTTGCAACCGAATAGCGCGCCAAGAGAACTCTTAAAATCCAGGCATTACAATTCCATTGAGCCAAGAATACTCAGTCTATAAAAGGCCAGATCTAAAACTGGTCAGATGAAAATCGTAAGACAAGCTTAGTCATAGATTTTGAAAGTCCCAATAAGTATGGCTTATGTGAGGTCAATGAAAATACAAGTTCTTGGCCGGTTGGAGAGGTCCGTTAGCAGCAACCATAATTCCATCCCTGAGATCAAAATAAATCCTCAACTTGCAAACAGTGGATCCATTTATATACAGAACAAAGATATCACTGGGCATAAACTGAAAGGTGAATTCCTAAATTACAGAAGAATGTACCTAGTTTGAGAATCTAAGAGTTTGGTTTCCTGACTTCAATTTTTTTTAATTTTGGGCTTCATTTTTAAGATCGAAATAGATCGTTGGAGGCTCGGTTGACTCTAGAGAGGCCAAGACCGAAACGGTGAAATTAGATGTTATCGGTTCCTTCTCACCAGATTCTCTCGGCCTTTTTTTTTTGCGCTTTTATGGTATCGGTTGGTCTTATGTTCAAACGGTTTTTGATTGAATTAAGCCAAAGAAGACAAGAAAATAAGTAAATAAAACTTCTAGTTCATCTCTAATTTTCTCTAAGTCTTTTCTAGGCATGTCTCTCACTCCTTGTCCCATCATACAAGACACAACAGTGTTTTCCAGGCTTTTCTTGACCTTATCACTGATTCTTTGGGTGTTTTCTGTTATCAGCCTGGTTATATCTTGGGGTAGATAATAGGAGAGACCATCAGCCCATTTTAAGTGTATCTCTATATATTTCCAATTCTGGAGATACCTCTTTCTGTGGCAAGTCCTTCCCAATCCCCAAGTGCCGAAGTATAATTGGAACAGAGTATGCGGATGTGGTCATTACTCAATGTATACCAATTGCCCACCGTCCTCCTTTGACCATTCATCTAGGAAGTAATTTATTGAGTAGGCGCATTTTACTTGGTATGAAGGAATTATCATAAAAGGTTCAATTCCCAGAACAAGTGCACAGTTTACGGGTCATGTTAGGCATATTAAATTACGTTTGGAACATCTTACCCAACCACAGTGACAACTGTTCAATGTGAATGCTAATTAAAAGAGTAGCAATCAGTCCTGTCTTATGCGCGTTACCTCTCCAACACTGAATTTCTAGGCAGAAATCTTAACAGGTATCAGGTCACCTTACCGTAGGGTGTCCACTGTACAGTGTTATTGTAGGTTTAGGTTACTGGTTTCCCAAAGGAGCAACACACAAACCGCAAACTTATTTGGTAGATAGAAACACCAGGCACACGTCCGACTTTATAGAAGATTCAACACCAGGTCAACACAGCCAGCGTCCGGCCACCAGAACCCCCAGGCAGTGGCGTCACTAGGGTCGGTGTCACCCGGTGCGGTAATTTATGGTGTCACCCCCCCCCCCCCCCGAGTTTTCAGATTTTTTTTTAACTACTCTTACTCCTAAATCAGTACCCCATATAACACTGAATGCTCATACACACAGCGCACATTACTGTGAGGTTATTGCTGTGGTGCTCTCTCATATGCTCACACAACTTTTTGCCAACTGCCAGCAAGACGGTGCCTGTTCGAAGGCAGTGAAAGCACACATGGATATATATTGCCCCAGCAGCTCTGGATATATATTGCCCCAGCAGCTCACCCATGGATATATATTGCCCCAGCTCACATATGGATATATTGCGCCTCAGCTCACATATGGATATATTGCGCCCAGCTCACACATGGATATATTGCCCCAGACCAGCTCACACATAGATATATTGCCCCAGACCAGCTCACACATGGATATATTGCCCCAGACCAGCTCACACGATGGATATATTGCCCCAGACCAGCTCACACATGGATATTGCCCCAGCTCTCATGGATATTGCCCCCAGCACACATGGATATGCCCCAGCTCCTCTCATGGATATTGCCCCAGCCTTCTCATGGATATGCCCCAGCTCCTCTCATGTATATACTGCCAGCTGCTCTCATTGATAATGCTCCAGCTGCTCTCATGGATTTTGCCCCAGCTCATGGATATACTGCCCCAGCAGCTCATGGATATACTGCCCCAGCAGCTCATGGATATACTGCCCCAGCAGCTCATGGATATGCCCCAGCAGCTCATAGATATACTGCCCCAGCAGCTCATGGATATGCCCCAGCAGCTCATGGATATGCCCCAGCTCATTGATATGCCCCAGCTCATTGATATGCCCCAGCTCCTCATGGATATGCCCCCAGCACCTCATGGATATGCCCCAGCACCTCATGGATATGCCCCAGCACCTCATGGATATGCCCCAGCACCTCATGGATTTGCCCCAGCACCAGCTCCTCATGGATATGCCCCAGGCCCCCATGGATTTGCCCCAGCTCCTCATGGATTTGCCCCAGCAGCTCATGGATTTGCCCCAGCTCCTCATGGACTTGCCCCAGCAGCTCATGGATTTGCCCCAGCTCCTCATGGATTGCCCCAGCTCCTCATGGATATGCCCCAGCACCTCATGGATTTGCCCCAGCAGCTTATGGATTTGCCCCAGCTCCTCATGGATTTGCCCCAGCTCCTCATGGATTTGCCCCAGCAGCTTATGGATTTGCCCCAGCAGCTCATGGATTTGCCCCAGCAGTTTATGGATTTGCCCCAGCTTCCTCATGGATATGTCCCAGCAGCTCATGGATTTGCCCCAGCAGGTTATGGATTGCCCCAGGCCCCCATGGATTTGCCCCAGCAGCTTATGGATTTGCCCCAGCAGTTTATGGATTTGCCCCAGCTCCTCATGGATTTGCCCCAGCTCCTCATGGATTGCCCCAGCTCCTCATGGATTTGCCCCAGCTCCTCATGGATTTGCCCCAGCTCCTCATGGATTTGCCCCAGCTCCTCATGGATTTGCCCCAGCAGCTTATGGATTTGCCCCAGCAGCTCATGGATTTGCCCCAGCAGCTTATGGATTTGCCCCAGCAGCTCATGGATTTGCCCCGCAGCTCATGGATTGCCCAGCAGCCTCATGGATTTGCCCCAGCAGCTTATGGATTTGCCCCAGCTCCTCATGGATATGCCCCAGCAGCTCATGGATTTGCCCCAGCAGCTTATGGATTTGCCCCAGCTCACCTCCTGGTCCTGGTCCCAGCACATGGATAGCGGCCCAGGCAGCACCTCTCCGCCGCGTTTTTCGCTCCTTGGGCGCAGCTTGGGCGCTCGTCTGGGGGAGCCACGTGACCAGCCGCGATTGGCTGGTGACGTATTTCCTCCAGGCGAGCGCCGAAGCTGCGTGCTTCGGACGCTCGCACGGAGCGAATACGCGGCGGTGGCGGGCGGTGGGTGAGACACCCGCCCTTAGGGTGACGGTGTCACCCTAAAGGCGGGTGTCACCTGGTGCGGGCCGCACCCACCGCCCCCACCTTGCGACGCCACTGCCCCCAGGTTCATCAAACATGAAGAAATGCTGGTCACTATGGATGGATCTTTATGACATTGCACTCCTGATTCCAAATAAAATTGGCTTTTTATGAGGATCCATCCAAAGTGACTGGTTTTTCCTTGTAGCACAATCACTGGTAGCATCGATGGTGGAAAACCTGAAAGTAGTCTACTTGGGGGAAAGTCACTGGTAATGTGTGTTCAGTTATAAAAAAAGTAATATATGAAAGTCTTACAACATCCTCCTGAAGGACAGAAGGATGCATTTCTGGACCACTGGTTCACTACTGTCCTTTGGTGGTAGAAAGATATAAACGTATAACCAGTGAGTTAGAAAATGTTAATGTATATGTCAGGTAAAATTCATATTGGTATTCATATGCGAAGATCTGTTTTTTATGGGGTTTTTTTTAAACATACTTAAAAGCTTAATATTATATTTGAAAGGTCAATTTTTACAAGAGTCGAACATCTGTGTAGCATGAAGCCTCATGTGTTTTCCAGTGAAAAAGAGGTTTATAGCGAATGCAAATATAAACTGGTACAGGGTACTCAAAAAATATAAAAGAATTGGTAATGCAAAAAAAAATAATAATTTTTTTTTTAAAAAAAGTGTACAAAACCAATCCCATTTTGGAATGCACACCTAATTACCCCAAAAATAAAATGAAGAAGAATCTGTACTTACAGAAAACAGTGTAACATATTTCAGAATCTTCAATTTAAAGGTTATATGTGACTTCCTCTTCGATGGCGTAAAAACATGTCTCCAGGATGCAGCTGTAGCACACGGCTCTCTCCTCAAAAACCTCAAACCACAGCGTCATGATTTAGCACCAAGAGACACATAGGATGTCAGGACAGTGTTTAGCTTTTGGAAGGCTTGGTTTACACGGGACCACCGTGATAGCAAATGTCACACGGCAAGCCTCCATCCAATAAATTTAAGAAAAAAAAAAACACAGGCCGGAGTTTATTTTATATCACATGCCAAATTTCATTTTTTTAACAAGTTCCATTGCTATGAGAGCTGAATATCTTTGCTTAATTCGTACATAATACCATAAATTCCTTATGTCGCGTACGCACAATAGCTCATCTCGTTGTTTATGCTCCACATTTCAGAATGGGATCCGGTACTGTAAATAAGTCACATACCTAAAGCACGGTGACACCCGTGAGTTAACATAACCTAATAATACGGTGTACAGATGGGCTTCAGATTTAATTCATGCATTTAGGATTAGACTGATGACTGAGTTTAGACACCTGGTCACGGTCAACCTAATAAAGAAGGTGGCCTGTAACAAGGTTTGGCAACAGGTTGCGTTCTGAATAAGCGTTTCCTTCAGACATCGGGTGATGACCTTCAAGATGAGGTTTGAGTTAGCCCAAAATAATGTTTCTTCGGAAATATGAATAGCAAAATACTTAAGAACAAGTGATTCTAGAGAAAATTAAAAGAAAAAGTAAAGCTCAGCCTTCGATCGAACCACACACCCTATATCCTGCTTTCAGATAGCGGAGTACGCTTTAATCCTACATGGACATCATCCACTTGAGTTCCAAAATAGAAGGACCACATGTTGGTTTGGAGAAAAATATTTTAATCCTAAAAGTCTGCGCCTCTGTGATCCTAAAAGAAGAACATTTTAATGGATCCATCTTTATCTTTAACTGCCTGCCTACCGGAAAACTCAGCAACACATGGGAGGCCATTAAAAGGTGGTGGAACATCCCATAACGGCTCGTCGGATCTTACGACCAGAGAGTTAGGTTCTCTCAAATACACGTCGGTTGTTATCGGTGTAGAAAGTTCCATATGTTTATTTAATTCATGGTATGGTTTATGACGATAGTTCAAAAAGGAATTAATGTCATGGACATTCTATAAATTGTGGGAAATCTATGCATGGCAGCTGTCAGCTAAGGTTGGTATGTAGCGGCAAATACCTCAGAAGACATTTGAGGGTGCAGCTTTGGCAAATTTGTATTGATGATTAAATTACGAGGGTGGGGATACACACACACACACGTTTATATATGCCCCTGAAACCATTACGTTTATATATGCCCCTGAAACCATTGGTCTCATCCTGAGAACAATACACCACAATAATGTCCATGTTCCTCAAAACCTGGTCAAACAACACATTCTCTGACACAAAAATACACTTGTCATAATGGTATGAAGAGAATTTTTAAACTGGGCTTACAATCCAGCTTGAATGTTTTAACTCCAAGACTAAATTACTATATTGCCTTTAATTTGTCCTGTGAGAGATGAGGATATAAACTCTCAAGACGATGGCATCTCAATATATGAACGCTAGTTTAATAGAGTGATACATTCATGAATATATAAAAAACAGGAGGTAAATTTCTTCATATAAGGGTACCGTGACAACCTAACAACAGCAGGATATAGATATGGTTTGTGGTTGTACCAACGGAGACAGGTTTCGCTCCTTTCGATCAGGAAAATTGTTGACAGATCACCAATTATACTAATGGTGGGCATCTGGTTATATATTTAGAGAAATCGAATTTATTGGGGGGGTCATTTACAGCACATATCACGAGTCAACCATTTTGCAATGTGTATATTGCAATAGAGTTAAAAATGCAGAGAAGTAGGAATAGTAAAGAAAAGAAAGGTAAAAGATGGATTCCTCTAGGTATCCAGTAGGGTCATTTTAGTTTTTTCCCCCCACAGAGAAGTTCCAAATATATGAAAAGAAAGAAAGAAAGAAAAAAAAAGGAGAATGGCGTGATTAATAAATGAAGGATTTATAGAAATGAGGGATAAGAAGAACCCGATAAACTGAAGTCTGGAGATGAAGGTCCTTAGCCTGTGCTTCTGTTATGGAGCAAGACTATGGAAGAAAAGAAGGGCTACCTGGCTTTGTGGGGTCTGGTTGCTTCTGAACATGAAAATCTAAACGTACAGTCAACCGGGGTGTAACAGTTTGATAAAAAGAACCAGATAAAGCTAAAAATGCATTTTTAAAACACTTTGGTTAGGTCAGACTGAGGCAGTGCGAACGCGCGTGCAGCGGCACTTAATCACGGCCGCACTAGCAGCAAATGCCGGGCAATGACGGCCAATATACGAAGTACGGTCGCACAAAAGTCCGGCTGCGCAACGCAAGTGGCAAACGAACGCATTTTGTCGAGAACGTAAAACGCTAGTACGTTGTACAGAGTGCGCTGCGTCCGCTAGCGGCGTTGTGCTGATTGGAGATGTCAGACACTGCTAAATGTCCGGTCAACATAAACGTCCAGATGCAACAAAGTGTTTATTATGATCCGTACAAAATCACGGACGCAAATCGCATAGTATGACCGCTATCCGCGTACTCCGTGAAAAAATGCGTCCATTCGTTCGATCGCACTTTTTCACAGACAACGTGAAAATGCATTCGTCTGACCCTAGCCTTTCATAGAACTGTAATTCATGCAGACTATCAAGTCATGAACCAATACTAGTCTCGGTAATAAACTATAAAGTCTACGAGTCTGCCCTTAGCACAGTCTATATATAAGGCAAGGGTAAAAAAAAAGGTTCCTCTAGCTACTTGATCATTTAATCCATTTGTAAGAAGCCGATATGGGAGAATAAAGTCAACATGTAAGTCATGAGTTCTACTGGTCAGCTCGTATGTTGTCCTAGTTGATATTCTGAATGGTCACATGAACAAAACAGAAGGGATGAAACCGAAACCAGGTAAAGATGGGACACTATAAACCAGAACTAATCCAGGAGCTAGGTAGCCAGATGGACCAAGAATTTCATCCCCGGCTTCCTTCTACATTTACAGAGTATCTACACAAAGCTATCCGCAAACCTTTTGCCTGGCTCCTACAAATGCGTATTTGGTTTCAATGCTGTTTTCTTAATGGCTCCTACGTTTGATATACACAGGTTAAGCCCTGTTGTTGATGGTTTCTCAAGTACGGTTGATTTAGAGACAGGTCTGGTTTCTACATGAAGCACAGCTCTCTCCACAGCCCTCCAACAAGGTATTACCAATACTATATATGGTTCCGAGTTGGGTTGTTAGATCAACCATGGATAAACCAAACCACCGGCACATGAACTGAACTTGTCCTGTGATGGGAGAGACTCATATGGTCCGAGAAAGCAATCAGCACATTAGTCAAGGAAAAATACAAAAAGGCCTATGTTGGAAAAACCATGGTTGACCATACCTTTATACAAAACAATCGTGAGATCACAAGGAGAAAATGGAATACAAAATACGTATCTGTCGAGTAAGTCTCCCCCAGCGTTTCCTCCCGTGGACGCTAATATCAATATAGAAGACAGAAAATTGGGGGAGTGGACTCTATAAAGAGATACAGAAAAATATCATGGTGCAGTACAGTAATTAATGGGAAGGAAGCCCCCTCCTTTAGATGGCACATCAATGGTTACCGCTCTCTGGATAAGCTCAGCTGGAAATGGTCACCCCGCCGTCACAGGAAAAAACACTTCAAGCCAGCACCGGTGGCGATATAAAGAGGTTTAATAAAAACAATAGTGATAAAAAGCCAACGCGTTTCGTCCGTTAGTATAGCGGACTTCATCAGGGCAAAAGAAATCATACATACATATACCATACAGTGCATTTATATAGTGTCCATAATCAGGAGAACTTTCAGTCTGGTGTCCAATCTTGTCCTCCACATCCGGTTTCCCTCGAATCCGGAAGTGAGGTAGCGGGGTAATTCAAGCTACTTGCGGAAAGGCGGAAACTAAAGTAAAAAGACTGTCAGTGCTTCTGGGAGATGTAGAAATTTTGCGTCCAAACTTTCACTCCGGTATCCGATCTCATCCTCCACATCCGGTTTCCCTCAAATCCGGAAATGACGTAGCGGAGTGGAGAAGCAGAAGCGAAAGTGACACGACTGTAAAAGTTTTTGGGAAATGTAGTACTTTTTGTCCAAGGTCCCAGTGTCCTTAAAATAAGGTGCACAGACACAGAGGATGAAAACAACCTCCGAACGGCAGATACTGTGCCCAATACTGGGAGGTTATATTCCACCTAAATAAGAATCATAATCAGAAAAGTCGCTTAGCAGCATAATATACAATAATAATCAAATAAAAAAAACAACAGAAAAACAGCAATAAAAAAAGAAAGAGAGAGAGGAAATTATAAACAGCCCTTTATGTCTAGATCAACATTGAGGCCTCCCACCTTCCAGGTCCCCATTCTATAGATCCACTCGGTCTCTCTCCTGGCTAAAGTCTTCAAGTGATCCCCCCTCTCCAGTTCTTAACAATCAGATCAATACCTATGCATATAAAGCTAAATAAATTTAATTGGGGGCATTGATTGCAGTGGACCGGGACACTATGATCACTTCTTTTTCCTCCTTATGTTACCAAGATGTTCTAAGATTCTAACTCTAAGTGCTCTAGTTGTCCTACCTATATACTGGGCTCCACAAGGGCATTCCAATAAATACACTACCCCCTTACTGGAACAATTTATAAAGGACTTAATTGCATACTCTTTATTCGTGAGAATACTCTTAAATTTTGTAGTTTTTCTCAATTGATGTTTGCATGCTTTGCAACTTCCACAGCGGAAGAAACCTGTGACGGCGGGGTGACCATTTCCAGCTGAGCTTATCCAGAGAGCGGTAACCATTGATGTGCCTATATATTCTTCGCATCTTGTGAGTGCTATCTAAAGGAGGGGGCTTCCTTCCCATTAATTACTCTACTGCACCATGATATTTTTCTGTATCTCTTTATAGAGTCCACTCCCCCAATTTTCTGTCTTGACCATACCTTTCACAGACTGTGAGGAGTATGTATAGGATTGATCTGGTAACCTTACATTTGGTTCTGTACCATATCAAGCAGACCGATAACCAAGCTAATTTTGGCCAACAACTGTTTTTACTGACCAGAGTCTACGTGACAAACCATAAAGAGGGGAATTGTGCAGTCCATTTGGTTTACCAACTCATAGTTATCTCCCCGTTTCCCCCAAAAATAAGTCCTAGTGTGTTTTTTGATAACTGCTAAAATAGAAGACCTACCCCGAAAATAAGACCTAGTTGTAGGACAACTTGAAGAGAGGCGGGAGAGAATCAGTGATACCGGCACCAGAGGAAGCGAGGTGGCAGTGGAGGGAGCAGAGCCGCATAAGGCACACGAGCGTTCTTTGAGAAGAAGGAACATCAGTGAGAGTGGACGTTCCTTCCACTCTGAGGCCACCAGGGTGAGTGCCGTTTGTGCGCTCAGTGCTACAAAGCACGATCCTCCTATGGAGGATTGCGATTTGTAGTCCCGTCTGCATCCGTCGTAGCTTTTCGATGGAGAGGCTGAAATCACATCCGGTGGTATTGCATGCAATTCGTGCGCACACTACACAATGTGGCCCTCTCCGTCCAGCCTTCACAAAGCTGTGAAGGATGCAGGGAAGTGTGGACACATGGACGCACTAAGTGCGTTCCTTCTGCTCAAAGAACGCTCGTGTGACCGCAGCCTTAGCCGATGCTTCCTCTAGCACCGGCTCCTGTCACAGGCGGAGTGATACCAGATGTACACCGCCAAAAAAAAAAAAAAGACCTGCCCTGAAAATAAAGACCTACAGTGTTTTTTGGGGGCCAAAAAAATATAAGACAGCGTCTTATTTTCGGGGAAACACGGTATATGTTGGTAGACGAACCCTACTGGAATATTCGCACATGATGACAGCCATGTAGTTCCACATGAAACATTCATGGTTCACACATTGTCTAAAGCAGTCACAGCCACTCACTGTGCAAATATATAAAGACCACATCAAACTGAACGAAAATTATGGACCAATAGGAGGCAAAAGGATAGAATTTGCCACTGTAGTCCTGAAACATCTTAACATAACCGTTTGAAAATTCCCTCAATAAAAGATGGCCTAGGTTTATCCCCAAGAGAGACATTATCTGCCGAATAAAGCCTGCAATTATTAAAACTGTACTACTGGGACCGAGAAGCAAGAAGGCTTTGTGTTGGCCACGGCAGAACAGAAGACTCAGTATAGCAGCCTGGATAATGAAAACAGGATGTAAGAGGGCTCCTTGTGGAAACTCCATCTTTAACCCCTCAGAGAAAGGCCTTAAAAAACCTGCACATTAGTCCGCAAATTGGATGGTCTGGCCAGCTGAGGGGTTAACGCCGAATATATATTCTCAAAACAAATGCTAATGCGAATCTGCACTTCGGCAACTGTATAAAAGAAGGCCACGGAAAGGCCTAAATAGCACTATACAGTTTCCATGGTTACTGTAGGTGATGGAGAACATCTGAAAGCGTCCTCTTTGTCCATTTTCGCTTCGTTTTCACTTCTGCAGAAATCATGACTAGGTCGCTTTCTCTTAGAACGCCTCACACCCCAAAATTATTACATTTTCTGTGGAAAAGAGGAGCAGATTTCAGTTAAATTCTAAAGTATACTAGCAAATAATATCCTGAACAATGTATCACCAGCAATGTGTCATTTTATTTTTTCCTTTTTTTTGTGCCTTTTTACCATTGGGAGAAAAATATATATTAACCCAGGGCTAAAAATTTCAAGTCCCATGCTACTAACCAGGCCATAAGAGTTACTCGCCACCAGTTGCTCCACCTAACCCCTACCCAGGCCTCAACTCTGCCCCTAAACGCACCCCCTTAAATTATCTTATGATATTACACTGTTAAAGGTTTTGTTCAGAGTAAAGTTACAAAAGTAACAGTAATACCCAGACATCAGACCCCAGATACATGTATACCCAGACATCAGAGCCCAGTGTGAGCAGAGCGAGGAGGCAGGGAAGCTTCTTTCCACCCCCTGCCAGTGACAGAGATGAGAAGGGGGCTTCTGTGGAAGGGGGGGCTGCATGGTGGCACCGCTGGAATACACAGCACAAAATCATTTATTGTGCTGCCTGCGTGTGCATTTCCACTCGCCCTCACTTAATTTCCACTCGCCAAATGCTAGTAGGCGAGTGGAAATTTTGAGCCCTGTATTAACCAATAGTATTCCAGAAACCAGGGATTATATGGAGGAGGCTAATACTCCAGATAAGGCTAGGGTTAGACGAAAGCATTTTTCCCCGCGAACGTGAAAAAGTGCGTCCGAACGCATTGACGTATTTTTTCACGGAATGCGCAAAAACGGTCAGACGACGCGCATTTTCGGGCGTGATTTTGTACGGATCGTCAATAAAACTCTTTTTGCGTCTGGACATTAGCAGCGTCTGACATCTCCTAATCACGCACACACACCGCTATGCCGCAGCTGCGCACTCAGTACTAGCGGTTCAGCGTTCTCAAAAAAATGCGTTCAAATTCCACTTGCGTTGCACGGCCGGACTTTTGTGCGGCCGTACTTCGTATATTGGCCGTCATTGCCCGTCATCTGCTGCTAGTGCGGCCGTAATTATGTGCGCCAGAACGCACGTTAAAAGTGCGCTGGTCTGACCCCAGCCTAAGTCATTGAATGCTTTATTCATTAAGCAAAAACAACAATATTATATAATTTTTTTATAATATATATATATATATATATATATACACACAGTTGTGTTCAAAATTATTCAACCCCCAATGCTGTAAAGGGTTTTAGGGAATTTAGTGTACATTTGTAATTGTATTCAGAATGAAATCCTACAAGGACTTTTTAAAGAACCATATGCAACTAAAATGACATCAATTGGTTTTGTAATACAGTAGTAAATGTTTCTTTTGTGAATTCTTCATTGACACAATAATTCAACACCTTAAAGACTACCACTCTGAAGAACAGAGGTTCATTCAAGTGTTTTCAATCAGGTATTGAAAACACCTGTGGATGTCACGGAGCAGCAATAAAGCATAATAAGCACCAATTAGGCAGCTTTAAAATGACTGTGATACTCAGCTCCTTCTAGACATTTACTGGTGTGGTTACAAACATGGTGAAGTCAAGAGAATGGTCCAGGAAGACAAGAGAAGAGGTGATTACTCTTCACAGGAAGGGCAATGGCTATAAGAAGATTGCAAAGATGTTAAACATACCAAGAGAGACCATAGGAAGCATCATTCGCAAATTCAAGGCAAAGGGCACTGTTGAAACGCTACCTGGTCGTGGCAGAAAGAAGATGCTGACTTCGACTGCTGTGCGCTACCTGAAGCGAAGAGTGGAGAAAAGTCCCCGTGTGACTGCTGAGGAACTGAGAAAAGATTTGTCAGATGTGGGTACTGAAGTTTCAGCTCACACAATACGGCGCACACTGCGTAATGAAGGCCTCCATGCCAGAACTCCCAGGCGCACCCCCTTGCTGTCTCCAAAGAATAAGAAGAGTCGACTGCAGTATGCCAAAAGTCATGTGGACAAACCACAGAAGTTTTGGGATAGTGTTCTGTGGACTGATGAAACAAAATTAGAACGGTTTGAGCCCATGGATCAACGCTATGTTTGGAGGAGGAAGAACAAGGCCTATGAAGAAAAGAACACCTTGCCTACTGTGAAGCATGGCGGGGGGTCAATCATGCTTTGGGGCTGTTTTGCTTCTGCAGGTACAGGGAAGCTTCAGCGTGTGCAAGGTACCATGAATTCTCTTCAGTACCAGGAGATATTGGATGACAATGTGATGCAGTCCGTCACAAACCTGAGGCTTGGGAGACGTTGGACCTTTCAACAGGACAATGATCCCAAGCATACCTCCAAGTCCACTAGAGCATGGTTGAAGATTAAGGCTGGTGTCAGACGAGCGTAGTGTTCACGTCCGTGATTGCGCCTAAAAGTACGTCCGTGATAGCATGAAAGAAAGTCCATTGGAGCCTGACACATGAAGTACGTCCGCACTGAACTGCGGACGCACAACGGCCTCGGCAAACGGACGCAGGTTAGGCAAGAACGTAATACTGCTAGAACGGACGTGCGGAGTGCGCCACGTCCACAACGTCTGCATAGCTTTGTGTGTGAGTGATGGAGCATGGTCAGACTGACTGCATTTATACGTCCAGCATTTTTGACGGACAGAATGTTTTTTCATTGTAATTTATTTTTCCCTCCTACATCCGTCAAAAATAACTTCAGTGAAAAAACGGACTGTGTGACCACTACTGCGTCATCCGTACTGACGATGTCCGTACTGCACGGACGTACAGCCCGTAGAAATCACGCTCGTCTGACCCCAGCCTAAAGGCTGGAACATTTTGGAGTGGCCATCGCAGTCACCTGACTTAAATCCGATTGAGAACCTCTGGTGGGACTTAAAGAAAGCAGTTGCAGTGCGCAAGCCTAAGAATGTGACTGAACTGGAGGCTTTTGCCCATGACGAATGGGCGAAGATACCCGTAGATCGCTGCAAGACACTTGTGTCAAGCTATGCTTCACGTTTAAAAGCTGTTATAACTGTAAAAGGATGTTGTACTAAGTACTAAGATTGAATGTCACTTGGGGGTTGAATAAAACTGATAATGATGTGAGCACAGAAATGACATTTGTGGTTATTTCATTATAAATGTTATGTTATATTTGTCTGACCTACACGTGCCTCTTTGATTTAATTGTAAGCAAGATGACTGAATGATCAAAATCAATGTCAAACTGGCCAAAACACTCAATTTCAGTGGGGGTTGAATAATTTTGAACACAACTGTATATATATATACACACACACACACACACACACACACATCCAGGTGCAATCCATGAGAAAAAATATGCAGGAAGCCGGAATATGGGAGCACTCAGGGACTTATGAAAATGAATAAATTTATTTGATGTGCAACAAAAAAAACACACAAAAAAAACCAAAACAGACCGACATTTCGGCGCCTCTCAGCTTTTATCACCTTGATAAAGGCTCAGAAGAGCCGAAACAGTCTGTTTTTTTAATGTATATCCAATAATTTATTCATCTTCTTTATAAGTCCCTTGGTGTGTGTGTGTATAATTATATATATATATATATATATATATATATAAAATCACAAATATATACACACGCACATGCACAAGTGGGTGTCCATGTTCCTGTAATAGATTTTTTTTTTTTAACCTAGTCTTACGCAAGTTCTTTAATTGCGGAGACAAATGGTTTTATTATCGTCATTTAAATATGTCACGGTATTAGCCATCTGTGTTGAGAACACTAGGGCAAAGTTTCACTTATACCAAGTGCCCATCCAGCCACACATTGTACAACATTACATTGCAGATATAGGTAAAAAAAAAAAAAAACAACAGTCTAACACTTAAAAATAAAAAAGAAGGAAAAAAAAAAATGCATAATCTTATCTCAAAGGATGTGCAGACGAAAAGTGCTACACATCTCAAAAAACAATGAAAGGCGTATAAAACAAAAATAATTCAACCGAAAGCACCACTACCTCTCTGGAGCTTAATTTCACTAAAAATCCGATATTTGGGGTAAATTTAAAGAAAATATAGAAAAAGAAAAAGGGACTTGCTTAGAATTTGCCAAAGTTGCATAATTCAATAAATACCCTCTGCCTAAAGAAAAGGGGAAAAAAACCTCCAAAAACCCTAAAAGTAGTTGCCTTCCTAATTATATGATGCGTGACAAGCTGCCCAAAGCCACAGGCTGGCTGACGGTGATGGAAGTTAGAGTCCACCAGTTTCAGTCATATCAGAATCAGCATCAACTTTATTGTCATTTATCATATACACAGTGAAACGAGACACGGTTCCTCCAGGACCAAGTGCTACACAAAACAACACAATACTAACTATACGATACAGAAGAAAAAAATATTTTAGTGGCTGATATTGTAGAAACTGTAGCCTTTTTAACCCTGTAGGGAGATGAGGGAAAGCAGCAGGAAAAAAGGGAAAAAAAATATATATATATATATATCAGGGCTGCAACCAACGATTATTTTCATAAAAATCGATTAGTTGGTCGATTATTTTTTAGATTATACAATTCTTCGGATAAAAGAAAAAGAGTGTCTCTTTACAATAATTTCATGAACAAACTGAGCGGGGGGAGGGTCCGGAGGTGGAAGGGAGTGAGATTGGGCAAGGGACTTGACCCGAGTGTGAGAGGGAGTGGGTTTGGGCAAAAGACCGGACCTGAGCGTGAGAAGGAGTTTGACGGAAGGGACTAGACCAAAGGGAGAGAATGGCAGCTCCAGACCATAGAGGGGGTGACAGGCAGGTTGGGGTGGTGACACAGGATGAAGCAGAATCTGAGGTTATAACGTTTACCGTTACACAGTCTGACTCTAAACAGTGTGTGCTGTATACAAAGTTGAAAACTATTTTCATTATCGATTAGTTGTTTCAGCCCTAATATATAAACGACCTGGTACAGGACTCAACAAGACCTCAAAAAAAAAAACTTGCCTGGTGCAAAACAATCCTATGGTATGTGTGTATGTATATATATATATATTATATACACACACACACACACACAATGCAGGATGCACTCCAGGATTCATGTATAGAATAATAAAAAAAAATCTTTATTGAAGCGTTTACATATTCATTTGACGATTCGGCTCCATCTGACCCTTTATCACCTTGATAAATAATCACAGTTATGGGGGTTTATGCACTAAATAGTGAATTGCGTCGAGTTAAAAATTCTAACGTGTTGCATCTTGAAAGCAGTTTTTATCTTAACACCCATCACGCTCAGACAAGCTGCGTAGGAACAAACCAACCGTTTTATTATGGGAATTTAATCTGCAATTGATAGTTGGATTCGATGATGTCAATTAAAACGACATCTTTGTTACAGGGTCAAGTGATGTCACGCCCGGTCAATAAAAAAGATGCACAACTGTGTCCATGGTGAATCATCAACGGAGATCTTAAAAGTATGGAATTATGCGTGGAATATTAAAAGTTACAAAATTATATATATATATATAAAAAATTTATATTCAGTATTTCTGACAACCCCACCCCCTTGTGCTTGGCTCTTTATTATTCTATTCCATTATTTTGCTCAGTATAGCTTCGAGACCTGAGGAAGCGAGATACATTTATCTAAATGACAAGCTTTTGAGAGTGTAACGTTAGTCCAATAAAAAAAGTATCACTACAGACTGCTATACTCTGGTGATTTTGGCATCTGGACTAACACGGTTTATCTAATCTACAATATACTCAAAACGGTAGCCCGCCACACGGAGACTGAATAATAAGAAAAAAATCCTTTTTATTGATTCGATGTTTCAGTCCACACCGGGACTTTCATCAGGATATAGTGTAGATCTGGTACACCGTGTTAGTCCTCCAGATGCCAAAATCAGAGTATAGCAGTGCGTAGGGATACCTTTTAGGCTAGCGTCAGATGAATGTCGTCATCACGTCCGTGTCGCCGCACAGTTAAACGTCCGTCGTAGCATTGATTTGTGATCAATAGAGACTATCACACGAAGTGCGCACGCAACACGCAGGTGGCAACGGACGCCATTTAGGCCTTGACATAAAAGCGCTACGACGGACGTGCATCCACGTAGCGGTCTGTGTGCGTGATGATGCGACGTCAGACGCAGAGGCATTTGCGACATCCAACACGTTGACGCTCAGAAGTTTTTTTGGTCTGGCTGACTGTACCTGTCATTAATTTTAATTCATTTTGTTTCCCATAATTCCCTTTTTTTTTCTACATCCGTTAATAAAAAAATAAAAAAAAACAAACAAACAGACCGTGTGGGGTCTACAGTATCTTCCGTCAGTAAGTCCGTCCGTTATGCACGTACGCAGAGTGCGCTCAGACTGCGTTCATCTGACATTAGTCCAATAAAAAAAGGTATCACTACATACTGCTGTAATATATATATTACAGCAGTACGTAGTGATACCTTTACACACATATATATATATATATATATATTATACATACACACACAAACACTAATTATGGTCTCAGATTTTAACAGATGTTCCAAGAAAAAATGTATAATTATATATAATACATGTTTACATTTATTTATTTGGCCTACATATACTTTCAACAGTTTCAACGCCTTGTGACAGCGTGACTATTAGGTAAGCGCAAAACAAAGAACGTCTTCAAATCTATTAACGGTTATACGCTTAAAACATGCGGTGGAAAAATGTCTCATTTATCTATGTTCCATTCGCGAGATTAGTTCGCCCCACACATTTAGCTTTATCTCTGTTTTTTGTTGTTTTTTTTTTCTTGTATTTTTTTTTTTTTTTTCGTTCTTCTATCAAATCTGCCGGAGCCGTGCAGCTGGGAGCCTGATAAAGACTTCCCTCGAAATGTGACGGCTTTACCATATTTAGTCAGGATCTGTCAGTTAACGGCCGCGTGGAAACCAGAAAAAAAAAAAAAAGGGTCTAGCCCAAACGAATAATTAACCGAAAAGGTGCAGGGGACGGGCTTTCTCCTATTACTACTCCCCGCCTCGACCCAAAATATATAAATAAAACAAAAAGTATGAAGGCAAACAGGTTGGCCTGCAAGTCGAGTGACTCTGAGACACACTTAAAGAATCATGGGAAATCTAGGGCAGAATTTCCCTCGATAGGCAGGTTTTGGCATCCAGGAGCTACAGTTACACTTATTTATAAAGCGCCAACAAGTTCTGTAGCGCTGTACAATGGGAGAGACAGGATAACAAATACACACACACACACAGAACAGTAGGAGAGAAGACCCTGCTAGAGACCTTACAAATGATATATTTGACCACTAGGGCACCTTGGCCCTCCAGATGTTTTGGAACTACATCTCCCATCATGCTCAGCCAACCTAATGAGTACCTGAGAATCAGGGAAGATGAGGTTCCAAAACATCTGGGAGGACCAAGGTCGCCGACCGCTGCCCTGCAGACTAAATCAGATGAAAAAATGTGCCATGTATGCATATTTTAACCCCCCCATCGAAGGGCTCTATTAACTTCTTTGCGCAAACATTAACGCGTGCGCAAAAACACATTAACGCGAGGAGAAAACCCCTTTGCGCAGAACGTCGTATTACAATGTCCGAGAAAAAAAATGCGCGTTAACGTCTACCGTGGGTGAACCTGCACGAGCGTAATGTACGTTGCGCGTCCTATACTTAGCATGCGCATACCAGCGCACAATCTATGCACAAATTTTAAACGGACAGCGTTTGCGCATAATTTTAACGTCTTTTAAAAGCTGGTGTTAATGGCAAATCTGAACGTCCTGAGCGAAACCAAATACACCAGCCCGAAAAAAAATACAGCAAAGTATAGTTACACATTCTACACATACCCAAACAATAGAATATAGAGGTTGTGCGAGTTTTTATTATTGCTGCAGCATATATACACAGATTGATTTTGACAGGCGCAAAAACTGAACGGGAGACAATTGTGGTTCTTAATTCAGATTGGCTGAATCGCGTGAAAAAAACAGTCCGCCCACCGATTTCTGAGCGCAGCGTTAATGCACGCGAGTTTTTGTGCGTCTTTTTTACGCCCGTTATTTTTTGACGGATGAAAAAAATGCACTCGGCTTTTAATACCAGCGTTAATTTAAGCGCGTTAACGTATAACGCTGCGCGCAAAGCAGTTAATAGAGCCCTAAATGTTTAGCGCCCACTTTAAACTTATAAAAACAATATAAAACATTCAAAGTTCCTCGATTATTCAAAGCCATACATTAGCTACACAGAACATATATATATTTAAAATATTATTTGTATTATTTTTTTGCACACAGGGCTCAAAATAGAGTGATGAAATTGTGATCTCTTCATCGCGGAGTATATATATATATATATATATTATATATATATATATATATAATATATATATATATATATATATATATACATACATACATATACATACACAATCACCTACATAGTACTTCTTGCACTTATGCTAAACACACTTTATACGAATAGCTGTGATAGGTGGAGCTCGTTTATTGATATGGGTTATGTAAAGGGATATTCAGTGCTAGGACTTTTTTTTTAAATTAATAAAAAAATAATAATAATAAAAAATAAAAATAAAAAACACTTGAAGTGGTCACGTTGGCTTTGCAGTGAGCTCTCCCTAGCCCAGGAAGTGAGTCAACCAATGAGGACGCACAACGCGTCAGGCAGTATCTGCAAAAACGGTTGGGATCGTTTACAACGGCACAAAAACTCATATTTTATCTTGATCTAAAACATTTTTTTAATTCAAATCACACATCAGGTAATTAAATGGAAGATGAAAGGGGAGTCTTTACAAACTTGACTGCCCCTTGGACCTGGTTTATTCTGTGACTAATAAAATAAGATCTTTTCATAAATTAGGGCTTTTTCTTTTTGGAGAAATATTATAATATTTCTGCAAAAAAAATAAAAAAAATAAAAATTAAAAAAAAAAAGCCCTAATTTACGAAAAGATTATATATATATATATATAATCTTTTCGTAAATTAGGGCTTTTTTTTTTTTGCAGAAATATTATAATATATATATTATAATATTTCTCCAAAAAAAAAAGCCCTAATTTATGAAAAGATTATATATATATATTATATATATATATATATACATATATACATATACACACACACACACACACACACTCCTCTTCCCATTCGGCCCTCCTGCAACCCGCCATTTCACCTACCCTACTCACCCTCACCTAATGGGTCACCTCTCTCCTCTTAGATTGTGAGCTCTCCAGCAGGGTCCATGTGTGTAACGTGTATGTTATATTTGTTATTCTGTCTCTCCCATTGTACAGCGCTAAGGAATTTGTTGGCGCTTTATAAATACATGCAACACACACACATATATATATATATATTATATAAAGAAAAATAATAATCAACCATATAGAACCTGCGTATACCACTAGTAGAATCAGAGGCAAGATGCAAAAAAAATAATAAATAAATAAAAATCCCAACGTGATCTCCTGAGCCAGGAGGTAAAGGGTGCACTCGAGGACTTAGGCAAGAAAAATGGTTACAAAATTGTAGTTTATTAAAAATGTATCTTAAAAGTCCTGTAAACAATAATCGACGTTTCGGCTCCCTAAGAGGCTTTCTCAAGGTTACAGGTAATAGTTAAGACATGTTTTTAATAGAAAATACAAATGTTTTTAAATAGAAAATATTTGTGTATTTTCCATTTAAAAACATGTGTATTTTCTATTAAGACATATTTTTAATGTACACACACACCATGATAAAGGCTCTGAGGAGCCCGAAACGCTGTTTTTTCTTTCCAATAAATTTTTGCATTTTATACTAAGTCCCAGTGTCCTCCTCATCTTCTGGTTGCTGTATTTGCTTTCTCATGGAGGCACCTGGGCTGTGTTCGTCTTTTCTACGTCGAGACTGAGTGCTGCTCCCTTTCTGAATACATATCTATACAAAACACCAAGAAAGAGCAGCACTCCATATTATTAACCACCTTCTTCCATCATTTTCTGTGGGGAAAAAAACCACAGTTTTAAAAAAATGCTCAAAAAACCTGAGGTAAAATGATGGGGATTCAGTTCACAAAGTTACATAGTTACATAGTTATATAGGCTGAAAAAAGACATGCGTCCATCGGGTTCAGCCTCTCCCACATAACCTACTGCTGTTGATCCAAAAGAAGGCAAAAAACCCAGTCTGAATGCTCGCCAATATGCAACATACTGGGAAAAAAATTCCTTCTTGACCCCAGAATGGCGTCAGATTTCTCCTTGGATCAAGAATATTTTACCCACATATTAAATATTATAACCCTTAATATTCTGTGTCTGCAGGAAGTCATCCAGTCGTTTTTTAAAAGTCTGTACAGACTCTGACCCAACCACCTCAACAGGCAGAGAATTCCACAGCTTGATTGTTCTCACCGTAAAATAACCCTTCCTATGCTTTAAGCTAAATTTTCTTTCTTCCAGTCTAAATGGATGACCCCTTGTCCTATGTATAGTCCTGTTAATGAATAGGTTATCAGACAAAGTATGACCATGGTTTGCTTAAGCCTGACACAGTCGCCAATGTACCCGATCTTAGACAGATCCTATCTAACTTAACTGAGTCCGCACTTACAGGACGTGACAGGCTTAAGCAAACCATGGTCATACTTTGTGAACTGAATCCCCATCATTTTACCTCAGGTTTTTTGAGCATTTTTTTAAAACGGTGTTTTTTTGCCACAGAAAATGATGGAAGAAGGTGGTCAATAATATGGAGTGCTCTTTCTTGGTGTTTTTGTATTTGAGGTCTTAGATGCACCCCTTTAGTTTTGAGGTTGAGTGCATCCTTTTCCTGTTAAACATATATAGCTATATATCTATATATTATTGCAGAAACCACTTGCACATCACAGCAATTCAAAGAATTGCATCCCAGAGCTCCTGTGCCACATTCCCCATATGCAGCAAGGAATTCTGGGTAGGATATGCAAATGAAATCTGTCTCATATATAAATAAAAAAAAGTATATTAAACCTATGATCCTGCTACACCTTCAAAAAGAAATACGCATATCCATGCGGTGCAAAGCCAAAAAATGGTGAATAGGTATATGCAAAGAGAATGGCTGCACTCGAAAAATAAAATAATAAAGTTTATTTATAGCATATTAAAAATGAAGACCGACGTTTCGGCTCTCTCTGGAGCCATTATCAAGGTTACAACATATACTAGCAGCATGTTTAAATACAATAGGGATATACTTACAGGGATATTTTTGTGTGCACTTATACTGGAGAAAGAGGTCTATTTTGCCCCAAATTAAATTTGATTTCTCGGCGTAAACTCCATCATTACTACAGCGGCTCTAGATGCTAATAAGGCAATAAACAATGCTTTTACAGATCCAGTTAGGTAAATATTAACCTCATTAGGCTTGTCAGAGCCATGTTATTCAGAAACTGGTGCAGTCCCCTCAGGCGCATGGCAAATTAATGTGCATTGTCTGTTTTCCTTCACCTGGCTCCTAAATCTGTGGATCAGTCTACGAAAACCTGCTGTCCCTACAAAACTCTGCCTGGCTGTTAAAAAAAAAAAAGTTTTGGTGGCTCCTACGTTTCTCAAAACCTGTTCAGGAACACATGAAGATCTAGAACACTTGCACAGTGACTCGACCGAGTACCTCGTCTGACCAAGCTGACCGATCCAGGAGACATTGAAATGAAAAGGCGGTGATTCGTGGTGCACCGTCAAACATGTTGTCCTACTACACCATGAAATCAGATCTCATGATAAAGACCATGGGTCAGCAACCTTGGCCATCCAGATGTTTTGGAACGTCTCCCATGATGCTCAGCTGCTCGTTAGATTGGCTGACCCTTATGGGGGATGTGTTTCCAAAATATTATGGAGGGACAAGGTTGCGGTCCCCTGATTTAGACAGTAATGTGTTGCAGAAGAGAGGTTTGTGAGGGTCCTGAGAATGAGCAACGGCACTAGTGGCCTACTCTATGGTGGGGCTCGCTCAGGTCTCACAAGGTTTTAGGTCGATTGTGCCATTACAGGGACAACTGCTCCATATGCAAATCAGACTGCAATCACCAGGAAAGGGTGACCAGTCCTGAATGCCAAGGATGTCATCCCTGCACGAGAGGTGCATCAACCTCCCGATGATCGTTTTGGCCTTATTAGGCCTCGTTAGGAGTGTAAGTTTACAGGGTCATCCAGACGTTGATGCCTTGCTCGAGGTGCCTAGAGAGTGTCAGCTATACCCTCCTGACGAGGCCTAACAAGGCCGAAACGATTGTCGGTGGTTGTTGGATCTCTCGTGCAGATATGACATCCTTGGCAATCAGTACTCGCCACCCTTTCTGGGTGAGAGCAGGCCGATTTCCATATAGAGCAGATGTCCCTGCAATGACACAATCGAGCTAAAGCCTTGTGAGACCTGAGCGGGCCCCACCGTAGAGCGGGCCACTAGTGCCTCAGGACTCTCACAAACCCCTTTTTTGCTCACAGTAATGTGTTACAGCAGAGATGTCCAACCAACTGATGCGTGGACTGTATTTTATAAAATTCCAACCAGAATAGATCACAAAGTCCAACCACGGCTAAGCAGCCCACGTTGGATATTCCCAAACATTTTGAATGAGAAATGTCAGCTCAAACACGTAAGATGATATGCCCGTCTGTCAAAGGAAAACTATATATTCATTTAGGGTATTGCATATTATTTAATTACAAAGTCCGGTGGGTTTAGGAGTTTTAGAAATGTCTCAGGTTTCCCCAAAAGACCAAGTTCGATTAGGACCACATTGGAGGTACACAAAAGGTGGCACCATGACGAACGTCAATTAAAGTATTAATTGCTGGAATTATGTCAGCCCAGAAGCTTGGTGAGGACTACAGACAGGTTTGACTCCATATCCCAAATAAGTGCTTATATGCAGAATTCCCAAGTCCAGGAACCAAGTAGCCGAGTTCCTCTAGAAAACCAAATCTTTACATCTTCTTACTAAATTTCTGGGTTATTTTCTACAAAAATCAATACACAACAGATTTGCTTGGCAAAATTTGGCTAAAATGTGTACTTGGTTCCTTAAGTTTCCTACTGGCTCCAAATTTTGACATAAAATCAGTCATGCCCCGACTGGAGTTAAAACTTCATATTAATAATTACAACATGGACAGATTTACCTAGGGGGAGATGCACTTCTTTTGTTTGTTTCCAAACTGCAACCCCAACAGGTCTTGAATCCCACCAAAACCCAACTGAATGTCATATTCTTGGTCTCAGATGGATCAAATTTTTGGTGGCAACCAACCCTACGACTCAGAGGTTCTGGAGCCTCATCTACTGACCTGATGTCATTGGTTTATGACTTTTTTGTTTTTACAAAGAGTAGCCCTCAGGTGGGCCAGAGATCGATTTAAAACACTGTGGGGACAATCGATAAAATCTATCTATATATCACAAGTGATCCTGCTCTCCAGCTTCTGTTGTCTTAATTGCCCGGGGCCTGAAACTTGGCTTCCATATATAAACATATTCAATGTGACGGCACTCCTGGACAGTTCAGCCTTAATTTTTAGTTTTAATTAATCCATTAAAATATAGCAAGTCAACGTTTCAGTCCCTTTAGGAGGGGACCTTCTTCAGAAAAAAAGTTGTCCTGAGGAAAGTCCCCTGGAGGGAGTGAAAGGTTAACTTGTGACTATGTTTTAATGAATTGAATAAAAGTTATGTTTTTGCTGAACTGTCCTGGAGTGTCGGCACATTTAGTATATCTATTATATATATATATAAACATATATTACAAAGACCCACAAAAGGTCCTTGAAAACAGAGTTCTCAACGCCGGCCCTACCAGTAGACTAATCCACCATAATTTAACCAAACAGCCTGTCCAACAGCTTCGCCAGCTGCCAGTAAAACACACAATGTCCCCGTCTTTACAAGACAATATATTTTAAATTTACATTTTTATTTGTGGCTTTGATTGACGACATTATAGCGTGTTCAACTGGAATGCTCAATTAAATGTGTGTATGCACACAGTGGGGAATTAAACATTAACACGAAAGGAGCTTCCAGGACCCAAACGCAGATGATTAAAAGGCAGCTTTATTACCTCTCCATGGATAAGGACCAGGGAGTGTGTGGAAATTAGATATGCCAGGTCTAAGTAGATGAAAACAAGCAAGACCAATAAATCTGAAACATGGGAGAGAGTAGAATACCCCGGACCAGGGCTTGACAAATCCAGGCAGCAATCGGCTCGTAGACGTCTACCTTTGGTTTCTAAATTTCTGGATAATCCTCGCAAGATTTACAGATAAAGCTATACCTGGATCCTATAAATGTACAGTTGTCTCCTAGGTTTCATATATACTGTATATTAGCTTCACATCTTAAAAAACACGTTTTTTTTTTTTATACTTTAAACATGGTCATGTTTGGTATCATTGGAAAGGCCATGCTCTGGCCTTTCTACCCTGCTAGCTGCCAACAGTCGGGAGATATGGGGGACCCTCTATCTCCACCACTATCTTTCCTTAGGAGTCAATGAGGACGTTCCCCACACGTCCTCAGCAGTGAAAGGGTTAAATCAAGTCTTGTCCTAAATCAGGGATGTCCAAACTCCAGCCCCCCCCCCCCGACGTTCCTGAACTACAACCCCAATGCTTCTCCATCCATCTAATGCAGTCAGAGATTTCCTGGAGTTGAAGTTCAGGAACATCTGGAGGGCCGGAGTTTGGACATCCCTGTCCTAAACCGAATTTTTTTTTTTTTAAATTGACATTCACTTGAATTTTTGAAAGTTCTTCCAACATGACCAGAAGAACCCAAGCGCCAAGTCGCCAACCCATCAAATGGTAGACTGAACAGCAACATGAAAGAGAGATGGACTATATTTGGCAGCCTCGCTGTTAACGTTGAGGTTACCATCATCTGATTGCCACCAAGAGTAGATAAACAGTCCTTCCACCCACTCAACATGTTGATGGAACAAAAAAAACAAAAAAAGGAGGTTTTAGATTTTGTGATCACAAGTTTTATCTTACAGCGCTAATCATGAACGATACTAGAACAGTCGAGGGGTCTTTCACAATGTCCTAAGGGGTTATTGAGTAAGGGGCCAATTTGCCACCGTTTTGCACCAAACGGTGAATTTGACCATACGGTGCAATTTCGTGACAGTTCATCTATTCACTAAACTTTCAATTCGCCATATACTGGCGAATTGACGGTGAAATACGGTGCAGCATGCCGCATATCGGCAGCATCAAAATTGTCCCATTGAAAAGTAATGGTTAATCTATTCAGAGAACGCCGAACTGCACCAAAGTGTCAGGGAAATGGCCAGATTTTAGGTGGATCAATTCAGTTCGACAGGTGAATAGAATTCAATGTAAAAGAAGATTATCATTTATTCAACCATTTTAAGCAGAAAGGCTATATAGTATTTTACCAGGAAAGACAATGAAATTTCTCTCGTTTTCACGTATTTAGAACACCTTTATGTATTTTTATACCAAATTTTTGATTCCCACGTTGTTACAGAATTAAAAAAATATTTAAAAATAAAAAACCTTTAACAGACCTTTATATTATTTACAAACATTTTAATGCATTTTTATTGGTTTAAACACCTGTGAGAAGAATAGAGTTCCATTTTTTTTTTGGGGGGGGGGGGGTTCTGCGATTCCGTGTTCGGGGCACTTCGGGTAACCTGCTGTGACCAGTGAATTCACCGCAGAGTTGGTCGAAATGAAATCGAGCAAAGCACACTGAACGAGAAAGCACCAAAATGTCACAGAAATTTCAGTGCTTTCGGAATAACCCCTGTAGTGTTTGCCGGTGTTGC
Source organism: Leptobrachium leishanense (assembly GCA_009667805.1). NCBI lineage: Eukaryota > Metazoa > Chordata > Amphibia > Anura > Megophryidae > Leptobrachium > Leptobrachium leishanense. Next base: position 32,323,411 of record CM019072.1, on the reverse strand, counting down.
GGCTGGTGTGAACAGCTGGTGTTGCAGCTCCAACAAACACCAGCATTTCACAAAATTACAATCCAAAAAAGGGACAGGAGACGCTTCACCCGTTGCTCTTTGTTTTTTCGTTTTGTGAAATGCCGGCGTTGCAATACCAGTGATTTTCAACACCGGCACTTTGCGAATAAACCCTTGCCAAACTATTTGTCAATAGAATGTTCAGAAATCAACACGTTTCGCTTTAAAAAAATAAATAAACCAAGAACATTAAAGATGAATTGTTGCGGCGATGGGGGGGGGGGGTGACGCTAAAATGTAGAAATGGGAAATTACTTATAGAATACATACGTAGCCGTGGTGAACAGCACAAAAATAGATTGTATGTGAAACTTCTCTTTTAAAAAAAAAAAAAAATAGCAACATACGGGGGGAATTTCCCAGCAATATCACAGAGGAAGCAAAGGAACTGAGAGTAACGTACGTGAACATTCCCAGAATCCTCTTCTACATCCAACATAGGCTACTGGGTTTGGGTGATCAAGCGATGCGGCAAAAGATCTCACACATAATATACACAAAACGCTACGATCGTATACGGCTCACTACGGAGTCACCGTTTCTAAATATTGACTCAATGCAAATTATCGCAATCATACGCGAAAACATCATCTACAAAAAAAAAATAAAAAAATAAAAATCGCCATTATGGTGGCACTGGCCGGCATTATTTTCCATGGGTTTATCAGGAAAAAAAAAACAAACAAATGAAAAATAAAAAAAGAGTTTTCCTGTTATAGAGATCTCTCATCACATTAAAAAAAAAAAAAAAAAAAAGCAAAACAGGAAGAGAACCTTACGACACACAATGACGAACGTGCTTATTATAAAACCCTACAAAAAAAAGAAAAAAAGATGGCTGTCGGGTTAGATCCACCAAATAAAAACGGTTTCTAATTAACCAAGGGACCTTATCGAGCCCCGTCCGAACCAGTTTAGGAAACACCAGTCTTTATACGGCTATGAATAATGTATGATTTGTACAGGAGAGATTCTTAATTAAATATCGAAAAATTTGATTGGACTCGATACATGAAATTCTAGAGAAAAAATATACAAGAAGAGCAAAAAAAAAAAAAATTTTTGTTGTTGTTGTTCTTCGAAAATAATAAAAGCGCAAAAAACATATTTCCACCAGGACACACAAATTGATACCAAAACACGAATGTGAGTGATGGAAGGCCACCATAGAAAACCAAGGCTCTCAAAAAGGTGGGGAGGCAACGGTTGCACGGCTTGGCATGATGGGCAATGGTTTGGGGTGGAATATGCATCTTCCCACCATGGGATGCAGGGACAAATTCAGGAATTATTACGACAACACAGAAACCTCTAGGAAAATGGAAAAATTCACAAATGGAACGGCCACCCCCTTACGATCGCCAACGTCGTGGGCAAGAGGTCTACCTAGAGAGGCTCTAGATCATCAGGAATGGTTTATGGGTGGGTTGTCTTCTCAAACCAATACACATAGGAGGACGTCTAATGATCCATCTACGGGAAGAAATAAATAATTGTCCCCACCACCTGGTGAGAAGACCACCACCACCACCACCTGATAACCTTACATGATTAAAACCAAAATGATCTTCTAGACCAAGAGCTCGGTTCCACGTTCTCCGTCTCTCGCCATCTCTCACCATCAAAACGTGGGCGTAAAGCAAAACCAAAATTCATTTTTTTGAGAGTGTGTGTTAAATTAAGGGTTCACAACTGGAGGTCTCTCCCCCCTCCCCAAACGTTCCGCCGCGACGTTCCGCCGAGCTTTCTGGGAACACATTCTACAAGAATATCTGTTTCTCATTAAGCAAGATCGTGTTAGAGGACGGAAAAAAAACCAGGAGGACAACATGGAACATGGTCATACAACCCACCCCACTCCTTTGCGGCCATCGCCACTGCAGAGAAGAAACCCCCAACCTGACCGACCCCCCCCCCTCCTCCTCAGCATCCATAGATTAGCCAACCACTGGTCCATCGAAGAGGTGGACCACAAGACACATCATCCTCATCTGGCCAGAGGATGAGACTAAGGTGACACAGACCCCAGCAGATAAATGTGGGACGGAGACGGTCCTAAAACACGACCCACCGGAAAGATACCTGTCCCAGCGATGGTCACCACCAAGGTCTCCATGGTACTTACTGTGGCAGAGGTCAGGCTGTTATCTGCCAGGGTCAGGTGATGAGGTTCCCATCTCCTTAGGAATTTGGAGGTGAGGATCTTGCTCAGGAAGGTCCTGGGGTGTCTGATCACACAGACCTGGATGTCCCCTTCTTGCAACAGTTTGTACCTCATGCCATTGAATTGCTGGATGGGTCTCCTGCAGGACACTGCCCCCATCTTACCACCCTCTGGAGCAGACATCTCCCCCAGCAGGGGCTTGTTCTCCTCAATCTGTCTGTGATCACTGCCCCCACATGAGTTGCTGGTACAATCCATAGCAACCAGGGAGGGAAAAAGGCCTTTTATCTGGGGTGTTTTTTAATGTTTTCGGTGGAATCCAGGCAGTAAACAATGTAACCACAAAGAGTAGCAGATCCTGTGATCCCGAGCAGCATCAGAGGCTTCAGTCTGCAGGTCCTCTGGTCTCAATGTCCCCCCCTAGAGAGCAGATTTGGGGGGGAAGGGGGGCTTCCAGTGCTCTACTTGATTAAACCCATGTTTCCTGCTGTTTGTATCCAGTGGGGTGAGAGGAGCAGCCCCCCAGTCTGGGGTGAGGGGGAGCAGGCGGGGGTCCCCGGGGGCTGTGTGCTCAGAGCTCCGCATGTATCTGTGTGTGAGAGAGGATGCCTGTGTGTCACTGTGTGTGTCAATGTGTGTGCGCGCCCCACACAAGCACTGGCTGAAAGATTGCGGCAGCAGAGCCTGCTGTGTGCGGATTGGCCCGCCGCATGTCATGTGACCCCCGCAATGACGTCAATGGCAGAAGCAACAGATCTGGATGCACGGTGTGTGAGTGTGTGCTGCAGGGGAGGGGGCTGGGGAGGAGGGTGTCATAACGAGGGGGGGGGCTGGGACAGGAGCAGGGCACTGCCTGGACTCCATCTTTACAACACCTGAGTCCCTTCCATCTGGCAGAATGCGAGGCACAACTGCAAGCTCTCAGCTGTGTGTGATAGAGATACTGTGTACAGCAACTAGTACATACCTCTGTATAGTGTGTGTACAGCAACTAGTACATACCTCTGTATAGTGTGTACAGCAACTACTACATACCTCTGTATAGTGTGTGTACAGCAACTAGTACATACCTCTGTATAGTGTGTGTACAGCAACTAGTACATACCTCTGTATAGTGTGTGTACAGCAACTACTACATACCTCTGTATAGTGTGTGTACAGCAACTACTACATACCTCTGTATAGTGTGTGTACAGCAACTAGTACATACCTCTGTATAGTGTGTGTACAGCAACTAGTACATACCTCTGTATAGTGTGTGTACAGCAACTAGTACATACCTCTGTATAGTGTGTACAGCAACTAGTACATACCTCTGTATAGTGTGTGTACAGCAACTAGTACATACCTCTGTATAGTGTGTGTACAGCAACTAGTACATACCTCTGTATAGTGTGACAGTGCGTACAGCAACTACTACATACTTCTGTACAGTGTGTGATACTGTGTACAGCAACTACTAAATACCTCTGTATAGTGTGTGTACAGCAACTACTACATACCTCGGTATAGTGTGTGTACAGCAACTAGTACATACCTCTGTATAGTGTGTGTACAGCAACTAGTACATACCTCTGTATAGTGTGTACAGCAACTACTAAATACCTCTGTATAGTGTGTGACAGTGTGTACAGCAACTAGTACATACCTCTGTATAGTGTGTGTACAGCAACTAGTACATACCTCTGTATAGTGTGTGTACAGCAACTACTACATACCTCTGTATAGTGTGTGACAGTGTGTACAGCAACTAGTACATACCTCTGTATAGTGTGTGTACAGCAACTACTAAATACCTCTGTATAGTGTGTACAGCAACTACTACATACCTCTGTATAGTGTGTGTACAGCAACTACTAAATACCTCTGTATAGTGTGTGTACAGCAACTACTACATACCTCGGTATAGTGTGTGTACAGCAACTAGTACATACCTCTGTATAGTGTGTGTACAGCAACTAGTACATACCTCTGTATAGTGTGTACAGCAACTAGTACATACCTCTGTATAGTGTGTGACAGTGTGTACAGCAACTAGTACATACCTCTGTATAGTGTGTACAGCAACTAGTACATACCTCTGTATAGTGTGTGTACAGCAACTACTACATACCTCTGTATAGTGTGTGTACAGCAACTAGTACATACCTCTGTATAGTGTGTGTACAGCAACTAGTACATACCTCTGTATAGTGTGTGTACAGCAACTAGTACATACCTCTGTATAGTGTGTGTACAGCAACTAGTACATACCTCTGTATAGTGTGTGTACAGCAACTAGTACATACCTCTGTATAGTGTGTGTACAGCAACTAGTACATACCTCTGTATAGTGTGTACAGCAACTACTACATACCTCTGTATAGTGTGTGACAGTGTGTACAGCAACTAGTACATACCTCTGTATAGTGTGTACAGCAACTAGTACATACCTCTGTATAGTGGTGTACAGCAACTACTACATACCTCTGTATAGTGTGTACAGCAACTACTACATACCTCTGTATAGTGTGTGTACAGCAACTAGTACATACCTCTGTATAGTGTGTGTACAGCAACTAGTACATACCTCTGTATAGTGTGTACAGCAACTAGTACATACCTCTGTATAGTGTGTGACAGTGTGTACAGCAACTAGTACATACCTCTGTATAGTGTGTGTACAGCAACTAGTACATACCTCTGTATAGTGTGTACAGCAACTAGTACATACCTCTGTATAGTGTGTGACAGTGTGTACAGCAACTAGTACATACCTCTGTATAGTGTGTACAGCAACTAGTACATACCTCTGTATAGTGTGTGTACAGCAACTACTACATACCTCTGTATAGTGTGTGTACAGCAACTAGTACATACCTCTGTATAGTGTGTGTACAGCAACTAGTACATACCTCTGTATAGTGTGTGTACAGCAACTAGTACATACCTCTGTATAGTGTGTGTACAGCAACTAGTACATACCTCTGTATAGTGTGTGTACAGCAACTAGTACATACCTCTGTATAGTGTGTGTACAGCAACTAGTACATACCTCTGTATAGTGTGTACAGCAACTAGTACATACCTCTGTATAGTGTGTGACAGTGTGTACAGCAACTAGTACATACCTCTGTATAGTGTGTGTACAGCAACTAGTACATACCTCTGTATAGTGTGTACAGCAACTACTACATACCTCTGTATAGTGTGTACAGCAACTACTACATACCTCTGTATAGTGTGTGTACAGCAACTAGTACATACCTCTGTATAGTGTGTGTACAGCAACTAGTACATACCTCTGTATAGTGTGTACAGCAACTAGTACATACCTCTGTATAGTGTGTGACAGTGTGTACAGCAACTAGTACATACCTCTGTATAGTGTGTGTACAGCAACTAGTACATACCTCTGTATAGTGTGTACAGCAACTAGTACATACCTCTGTATAGTGTGTGACAGTGTGTACAGCAACTAGTACATACCTCTGTATAGTGTGTGTACAGCAACTACTACATACCTCTGTATAGTGTGTACAGCAACTACTACATACCTCTGTATAGTGTGTGTACAGCAACTAGTACATACCTCTGTATAGTGTGTGTACAGCAACTAGTACATACCTCCGTATAGTGTGTGTACAGCAACTAGTACATACCTCTGTATAGTGTGACAGTGCGTACAGCAACTACTACATACTTCTGTATAGTGTGTGATACTGTGTACAGCAACTACTAAATACCTCTGTATAGTGTGTGATACTGTGTACAGCAACTACTACATACCTCTGTATAGTGTGACAGTGCGTACAGCAACTACTACATACCTCTAGTCTAGTGTGTGTGATACTGTGTACAGCAACCACTAAATACCTCTGTATAGTGTGTGACAGTGAGTACAGCAACCACTGCATATCTCTATATAGTGTGTACAGCAACTACCACATACCTCTGTATAATGTGTGACAGTGTGTACAGCAACTACCACATACCTCTGTATAGTGTGTGACAATGTGTACAGCAACTACCACATACCTCTGTATAGTGTGTGACAGTGTGTACAGCAACTACCGCAAACCTCTGTATAGTGTGTGATACTGTGTACAGCAACTACCACATACCTCTGTATAGTGTGTGACAGTGTGTACAGCAACTACTGTGCATACCTCTGTATAGTGTGTGACAGTGTGTACAGCAACTACCACATACCTCTGTATAGTGTGTGACGGTGTGTACAGCAACCACTACATACCTCTGTATAGTGTGTGTGACTGTGTACAGGAACCACTACATACCTCTATATAGTCTGTGTATAATGCACTGGCAGTATCAAGTGAATTATGTATATACACAAAGACATGTCATCTGTATATACATACACTAACAAAAGCACTATCATACAGTGTGTATTTAAGGTAAAAACATACTACCATGAATAAATACATATACAGATATACACAATCACACAATCATCCTTACATACATGTTATTGTCTGTACATAAATGTACACACACATACTGCAAGTATGTAAATATGGAGGATATTGTATCATCTGTTCTTACATATACACACACAGTATCATCAATACTTATATATACATACACAAACACAATCATCCAAACATACATTTCTGCACACATACTATTATCTGTACATATATACATACACACACAGTATCATCCGTACATACATATACACCCCATAGTATGATTCATACACAATATACACTCACACAGTATCATCCGTACATACTTTTTGTGTGTGTACATAAGTGTATCATCCGTACAGCTATATACACTCAGTATCATCCATACACACACCTATACACAAACACACACATATTATAATTTATCATCCGTACATGCATATACACACACAGTATCATCCACTTACATATAAACACAAACACTGTATCCTTCGTACATAGAAATGCACACACACTATCATCCGTACACACATATACACAAACACAGTATCATTCGTACATATAGTTATTTTGAGGGGGCAGTAAATGTACACTGTTATACAAGCTGTACACTCACTACTTTACATTGTAGCAAAGTGTCATTTCTTCAGTGTTGTCACATGAAAAGATATAATAAAATATTTACAAAACTGTAATGGGTGTTCTCCCTTCTGTGAGATACTGTGTATGTATGTATATATATATATATACACACACACACACTATCATCTGTACATATGGTATACACACACACACACACAGTATCATCCGTACATACACATGTACATATGGTATACACACACAGTATCATGAATTGAATACACACACACAGTATCATTCGCACATACACACAGTATCATCCATATATACATACAGTATAATCCGTACATACATACTGTATACACATACAGTATCAGCCACATACATACTTACACAGTATCATCCGTACACAAACGCACAACGTATCAGCCATATATAGATATACACTCACAGTATCATCCGTGCATACACATTATATTATCTGTATAAAAATGAACACACACACAGTATCATCCGTACATACATATAAACGTTATCACCCATTCATACTCACACAAAGTATTATCTGTACATACATATGCACACACACATTATTATCCGTGCTTACGCATACACACAGGATCATCCATACATAAACATACACACTGTATCATCCATACATACACATAGTATCATCCTAACATACACATAGTATCATCCATACATACATATACAAACACAGTATCATCCATACATACATATACACACACAGTATCATCCATGCATACTGTTTGCCAACCTTTTCCTGCCATTTTTCGGATCGGGAGATTCAAACGCGTGTCTACCAGCCTTTTGATTCTATATTCAGATCAGATGTCGGCTCTTGCGGCTATATTTTTCAATGGAAATATCGGCACATTAATTCAGGTCGAATTTATCTGTATGCCGATATGTAGCACAGTGTAATGCGTCACATCACTTTTCTTGGATTTAACAGCAAAAACACGTAGGAAAAGGTGAAATTCCAGTCTTTCATATTGAACTATGTAACAAGGGGGGGGCAGTACTCGGGGTGGGTATCCCTGTTCAGAAAGGCTCTCACTTGCCATCAGTATCCCGAAGGAGGACTGATTCTGGGCCAACCCCACCCAGTCGGTAGAACTTAGACTGCTTTATTTTGAGTTTTCAATGGGACAACACACATAGTGGATGGGCATATCAACAAAGGTAAAAGGTAAAATACGTCCTGGCACTACCGTTCTCATTAGCCTCCCCACACACGCATTGGTGATATAGCAAAAGGAAGATGCTCCCCTCCTCTCCCCAGCAGGGTAGTGATTATAGAACTGGTTTCCACCAGTTCCTGGTGGAGGTGGCAGAGATTTGGTTTAACTCAAGTGCTGGAGGTTACATGGAAGCATGAAGAAATATCCAGTAAAACAAAGGAACCATTAAGTACACATTACATATAAGGGATATAGTACAGCATATACAACACAACACTGTACAATAAATACATCAGGGAATAATACAACACAGACATCAAAGGATAGGGCACAGAAAACACAAACACCCTGTACCTGCAATTAGATACAGGGTGACCTTAAGATAGGAGAGGGCTGGGAAACAATATTTAGAGTCAAATCCACAAGAACCTGCAGTCCCACACCTCCTAATTTAAGACCCAGGTGCCCACAGTCAAACCAGATTCTGCATTTCTTTATTTGTTTTCCTCTTGTTTTTCCTGGTCTATACCAGGCTATTGCATCCTGGTTAACCCCTGCCCCTCCCGGTAGCAAAGCATACCAAGAGAAGCTCTCTGTACCCACAAGACACCTTTTATTTGCTGTTACTTTCCCAATAAAGTGAAATATAAAGGACTTTGTGTGCTTTCAAAGGGGGATGAGTTAAGCTATCTGATACTTTGGGCCCCATAGTACCAAGTGAGCATCTTTAAATGCCACAACATACCTGAGTATTGTTGCTGACCATGTCCATCCCTTTATGACCACAGTGTAGTAGTATTATTATAATATAGCACCAGCATATTCTGCAGCGCTGTACAATGGGCACAATATAGACAGGGTTACATTGAACAACATTTTAATAAACCAGTATAGGAGGAAACGAGGGCCCTATTCCCGTGGGAATTTACAATCTAGAAGGGTTGGGGTGGAAACAGGAGGAGAGGACTGCGAGATGAGAGTGATGGACTGCTAGTTGAGAGTGATGGACTGGTAAGAGTGATGGACTGCTTTGTGAGAGTGATGGACTGCTTTGTGAGAGTGGTGGACTGCTAGGTGAGAGTGATGGACTGGTGGGAGTGATGGATTGCAAGGTGAGAGTGATGGACTGCTAGGTAAGAGTGATGGACTGCTAGGTAAGAGTGATGGACTGCACGGTGAGTGTGATGGACTGCTAGGTGGGAGTGATGGACTGCACGGTGAGAGTGATGGACTGCTAGGTAAGAGTGATGGACTGCACGGTGAGAGTGATGGACTGGTGGGAGTGATGGACTGCAAGGTGAGAGTGATGGACTGCAAGGCCAGGGTGATGGACTGGTTGCGTCAGTGAGTCGGGTGGTAGGCTTGCCTGAATAGGAATGTCTTAAGGGAGCGTTTGAAGGAAGGGAAAAAAGGGGAAAGTCTGACCGTACGAGGAAGAGCGTTCCAGAGGATGGGGGCTGTACATGAGAAATCCTGCAGTCTATCATGGGAAGAGGTAATGCGGGGAGACGCTAGGCGCAGGTCACTGTTTGACCTTAGGGAGCGGGCCGGGGTGTATTTGGTGATTAGTGAGGACAGGTAGCGGGGAGCTGAGTTAGTGAGGGTTTTGTAGGTAAGGATAAGGATTTTGAATTTAATTCTGCAGTGGATGGGGAGCCAGTGAAGGGACTCGCAGAGGGGAGCGGCAGAGACAGAGCGGCGGGTGAGATGGATGAGCCTGTTTCCAACACCTTGTGAATCTATGCCAAGAAGAATTAAGGCAGTTCTGAAGGGGGTCCAACCCGGTACTAGCAAGGTGTACCTAATAAATTGGCCAGTGAGTGTATGTATCAGGACGATCTGAAGCCTTTCGAGCATCCAAGCATTAGCCCATCTTCTGTGTTTGGCTAGGGCTGGGGACGGTTTGAGAAGTCTATATCTGTTGTGAAATGTGAATATAGCTGTAGATGGAAGTTACACAGTAGCTTGTGTCCTGGTATGACTATAAAGGGGTAGTGCAAGCTCTAGGTTAACCTGCATTTTTTACAGAAGGAAGTGCTGCCACTAACATTGAATGGGCACTACCACCGAAAATGAAATGTCCTTATTGTGTTTATTACTTGATGTTGCCGATATCTTACATGTGATTTGTTTTTCTCTTGTATGTTTAGTTAAAAAATATATTTTCCTCTATATGTGTCACTGGGTGCATCCAATGTGTGATCTTTTGTGTTGTAAACACTGCCACCCCCCCCCCCCCCATCTTTACATCACTTGCTCCTCACTGTGTGGCTTTGGGCATCAATGGAGTCTCTGGGTCAGAAGTCCATAAAGCTGACCTATTGGCTTGCATTGTGTGAAATGTATGTAAATAGCATCACCCCGTGGTACCACTGAGTGTTGTTAGCCCACTATCAGATCTCATTCTGTTGCCATCTCTTATCTCAGGTAGCATAGACAGCACAACAGACCACCCACCTGCAACCTTGTCTATATATTCCCCCCACCACCCACTGCCTCTTCACTACTGCCTAAACCACAGTCGTAAAGTAAAACTTGCGATCAGATTTTGGAAAATGTTGCATCATGGGAAAATTCCACAAAATGGAAACATGAGATAAAAAAATAATAATTTAATTTTTTATGTTTACATACAATTGCTCAAACAATGAAAAAAAAACCATCAGTTTGTATTTTATAAAGTGTTTTTTGTAACAATCAAGTAATCTAGTTACAGCTTGTGTTCGTGGTAGTGTCCCCTTAAATATGCCCCACTCAGATGTCATTATTTCACTCACCGTGCCACAGAAAGGTTTGCATACTGTGTACCTTGTGCCAATGTGTATATTTTGTTGTGTGCTGCACAGCTGATTTGCCTGTTGACCATCCTGTGCGAGGCTGATCCATCTCGCATTACCCAGGATGCGGAGTCCATTCGGATGCGCCACTTTCCTCAAGTTACCCGTGCGGTACAGAATATTTCCATAAACAGGGAAATGTGTATAGAGAGATGTACAGACAGTAAACAAATATATGGGTTCAAATCTCCAGGTCAACACTTCAAAGTAGGTCCAGTGAAACGCACCAACTCAGGGAAAGATAGGGCGAGGAGGAATTGGGGGTGCAGAGGCACGTGGGAGGGATCAGGCAGAGGGGGTGGTAGGGATGGGGCTGAAGCAACAAGGAGTGGAGGCCATGGTGCAGAGGGACCATGGGTGGGAGGGACAAGGCAGAGGGACTATGGTGGGACGGGCAGAAGGCCATGATGGGATAGGGGGACAATGGTGGGAGGGACTTGGCAAATGGACCAGAGAGTGAGAGGGACTGGGCTGAGAGACCATGGGTGGGATCGATAGGGCAGAGGCACAATGGTGTGCAGAGGGCAGAAGTATTACAAAGCTGAAAGTAAAAGTGTTGAGCTAATACACATAGATACAAAAGCCAAAGACACTGGGGAATTGGCCTGTGGGGATTCAAACTCTGGTCCCCCAGTTACATGGCAGTGACATTGCCACTTCTCTATGCCAGCCGACGTACATACATACATTACTACATAGAGGAGACAGGTAACCTATAGTGCATAACTGAAATGAGAGTCATATTGGGGGTGAGAGAGATGAGGCAGAGGCAATCCTTTAATCAAGCACTTTTATTAAAAAATGCTCAGAATCAGCATTTCTGTGGTAAGTGCAAGCCTCTAGGTGTCCAGTTTCAGGTGACCGTACACTCCCAATATATCATGTTACTAGTCTAATCGACAAAGTATTTACTTTTTTGCACCAGGGTCCACTGGTGTAGAAACTGGGAAGGCCCGTTCCTCACCCCCCTTTTTTGAGTCTGGGACCCTGGGTGAGCCGCTAGGGCAGCAACCTAGGCTCTAGCTGCCCTCCTGGTCCAGGTCTCCCAGCCTTGTGGCCTCTACCATGGCCTCCGGTCTCCTCAGGGTTGACGGGGTGAGCCGGGTACGCCATGACTCCTTGGGCAGTCACATACCCGCCCCCCCTTTTTTTCCTTCCTCTCTCGTCCACTCTGGATCGGCCCTCCCGAATTGTGCTCATTTGGACTCGTTTCCCCATCCACACCTCCCCATACCCATCTGATGTATCTTTGTGTGCTCGACTCTGCATGGCCCTGTGTGGCCATTATTTTCCTGGTCCTACATTGTACCGCAAGCACGCGATCAAAATAAAAATTTTACAATTTTTTTTTAAAAAGGCGCGTGAACTGGAATGAGGAAAATCACAGACAGGTTCACGGAGAATGTTTGAAAAATACTTTATTACGGGTGAACACAAAACGGATGTTAAATAAAGTCTACTTTGTAACGCAAAGAAAAAAAAAAGAAGAAACTGGGTAAGACAGATTTGCACCCCCAATATTTTCATAGACATGTGCACAGTGTGTCTGGGATGGATGATCAGTTAGATGGATGGAATTTAGGCTTTAGTTTTCCACTCTATATTATAAACGGTTAGGGAAGTAGACAACCGATTGAAGGCTGCACACTCCTAGAATTTTTGGGGTCTTTGCTCAACCAATGCCAGCGTACCCTATCAGGTCCGCTTTTTCATAACATGTATGTGTCACGTTTCGTCGCTCCAGCCCTGTCCCCCTGCCCTCTGTATTCATAATACCTGTTTTTCCCTTGTGTTTCTGTAGTTGCTCTTCCTGGGTAGCAGCCCAGGGGTTAATTGCTTTGTGTCTGTCTGCTCACCTGCTGATTATTGTCCTGATCCCCTGCCTATTTAAAGCAATGGGCCCATATCCCATTGCTCTATCATTTTGTTCCAGTTGCCTGTGTATCCAGTCTGCTGTGCTCCCTACTGTTTATTCCAGTCCTAGTTGGTATATTTTGTTCTTGTTATATTTTGGTCTTGGTTCCCTGTCTGTCTGTTCTCTGTTTCATGTTCCTGATTTCTTTTCCTGTGTTATTCAGTTTTCAGTTCTGTCTGTTGCTGTATTTGGTTTTGCTATTTATCTGTTATGCTGATTTCCTGGTTCTGATCATTTGACTAGTCTGACTTTCCTCCCGGTTCTGATTTCTGTATACTGTATGACGTTGTACTCTCTCAGATTATGACCTTTGGCTTCTTCCTATTTGACTACTCTATGCTGTATTCCTTGTCTGTACCGTTTCCAGGGAACCCTGACATCTGTATTTGCTATAAGACTCTGCACGGCTTCAAGGTAACCTTTTCCTTTTAGAATAGATCCGACCATTCTAAGGCTCGGCCTATCAGTACAGGGCCGCTTTGGTATTGTCCTGCAGAGGTCTTCAGTTTAACCAGTGTGGTTATTTTCTGTTATTGCTGTCAAGAGTGGTATCTCTGCTTATAGGGGTTTTTACCTGATCCAGAGCCTTGCCACACCATTGGTCTGGTGTCGCCAGCGTTACAGTATGTCAGGGAGAGCCAGGATTGAATGACAGCTGGACGGCTACCTGCAGGATGCACCTGCTCTTATTATCCGGGATACTTAAGGCGAAGATCTTATAAGCCAATTAGGGTGTGTCATAACATGCAGAACATACACACAAAAAAAACCCAGCACTATCTGATTTAGGAACATAGCCCTGATCAGTGAGGATTTAGGATCGCTGTTGTATTATGTACTTATTCCCCACGCCTTAATCAGCTTGTTACCGGAGCCATATGGCTGCATCTAATGAGGTGTTCTTACTATTAATGATCGTAAGCTATGAGGCATCATCACTAAAATCACTGTTACATAACTAGTACTTACTCTTTCATGATGTGCACAGACTGACAGCAGGTGATTTTATACAAATAAACAAATGTATCAGTCTGTAGCTCTATCCATATATCATACCCGTCAATCATCTATCCACTTATCCATCTCTCTCTTTATTGTAAGAACATTATGTAACACAATAAAGAACATTTTCCTATTTTTCTTTATTCATTAATAACACAACAAACGTGTCCGCACCCTGGATACGATGTGGAGATACAATACGTATCGACTTCTCCCACCCAACGCCTTCTCCCTCAAGCGCAGAAGCCAATAAACAGTAAAAGGATAAAATAGGAGATATCTTTAAAAGACAAACTAGACATTTAGTGCAGAATGTTTCTACATATGATACAATATAACTGGCTACTTTCAGACCTCCCTCACAGGATGGAATAATCATGAAGGCACATCAATTGTTACCGCTCTGCCCACACATTGCTTGTCCCACAATCCTTCAGCTGGGATGAAATCTTGTTTTTAATTAGATGAAGCGTGTCGGATTGTGCTGTTACCATTAACCCTTTCACTGCTGAGGACGTGTGGGGAACGTCCTCATTGACTCCTAAGGAAAGATAGGGGTTCCTTTGAATCTCAATATCTCCCAACTGTTTTCAGCTAGCAGGGTCATGTTTGGTATCATTAAAATGATGGCCTTTCCAATGATACCAAACATGACCAGGTTTAAAGAAAGAAAACAACAACAATAATAATAAAAAAAAGAAAAATGTGTTTTTTTAAGATGTGAAATGGCTCAGCAGTGAAGGGGTTAAAGCTCTTTTGTATTTGCACATACGGAGGCCCGAGTTGATTCCTTGTCTGGCAAACCTGGATTTGGTGATCCATCTGGAGGATTGATCCGGTGGAAAAACCACTGCAGCCAAAGGACTCTGGGACACTATCAGGGTTATTCAAAGAGATCCGAACTGGGGCCGAAAGGTAACCGAACAGTGAAATTCAGCATTTGGTTACCTTTCCTGGCCATTCGGCTACTCAGAGCAGGCAGTTCGCCAAATGTTGGCGAATTGCCTGCACATACGGTAGCTGTTCTTTACCTGTTCGAGGGCAGTGAAATCCCCATAGAGAAGAAATGCTTCATCTATTCAGAGAACACAAAACAGCAGTGAAAAGTTGACGAAATGCCCTGCCATTCGGTGGTTTCATTCAACAGATTTATTCAGGAGAATCCCATAGGCTTCAATGTTAAAAATCTTCCCGTTTTAATCCAATATCTAATAAACCGTTTATTTTATTCTGCTGTAAAAAGTCTCTTTATTTTTAAATTTCTTTAGGATCTTTTAGGCATTTTATTTTTGCTAAAATTTTTTTTTTTTTTTTTTAATTTTTCTGGTTTCTGTAACAGACCTTTTTATTATCAGTCATTGGATCTTATATGTAAATTTCAGACAAACAGCGTTTCACTTTTCAAACATTCAAGCAAACAGGTTTTTTTTTTTCTTCACTCCATTCGTCTGCGGTGTGGGGTTTTTCCGGCGGCTGCTCTGCGCTGTGATCGGCTCCTGCTCGGGTTTCTCTGGCTTGTTCGGAGGGGTTAATCCAGATGTTTTTGCAAGATTCGCTGTGCGTTTGCCGGGTTTTGCGGTGAGTGTTCGTCGGGTTTGCGGCGGCTTTTCCCTGCACTACGACGGCCCAGTGGTGCTTGCTGAATACACCGCAGGGTCGCCGAAATGAGATCGCCAAATCGCACCGAATTGAACGAAAAGTCACCGAACATGCAGTGACTTTTCGATTCTCTTTGAATAACCCTGTATGTGTCAATTTTTGTATTTTATACAGTCAGGTCAAGAAATATTGGGACATCGACACAATTCTAACATCTTTGGCTCTATACACCACCACAATGGAGTTGGAATGGAACAAACACAATGTGCTTTAACTGCAGACTGTCAGCTTTAATTTGAGGGTATGTACAACCAACTCAGGTGAACGGTGTAGGACTTACAGCAGTTTGCAGATGTGCCTCCCACTTGTTAAAAGGACCAAAAGTAATGGGACAATTGGCTTCTCAGCTGTTCCATGGCCAGGTGTGTGATATTCCCTCATTACCCCAATTACAATGTGCAGATAAAATGCCCAGAGTTCATTTCAAGTGTGCTATTTGCATTTGGAATCTGTTGCTGTCAACTCTCAAGATGAAATCCAAAGAGCTTTCACTATCAGTGAAGCAAGCCATCATAGGCTGAAGAAACAAAACAAACCCATCAGAGAGATAGCAAGAACATTAGGCGTGGCCAAAACAACTGTTTGAAACATTCTCAAAAAGAAGGAACGCACCGATGAGCTCAGCAACACCAAAAGACCCGGAGACCACGGAAAACAACTGTGGTGGATGACCGAAGAATTCTTTCCCTGGTGAAGAAAACACCCTTCACAACAGTTGGCCAGATCAAGAACACTCTCCAGGAGGTAGGTGTATGTGTGTCAAAGTCAACAATCAAGAGAGTGAATACAGAGGGTTCACCACAAGATGTAAACCATTGGTGAGCCTCAAAAACAGGAAGGCCAGATTAGAGTTTGCCAAACAACACCTAATAAAGCCTTCACAGTTCTGGAACAAGATCCTATGGACAGATGAGACCAAGATCAACTTGTACCAGAGTGATGGGAAGAGAAGAGTATGAAGAAGGAAAGGAACTGCTCATGATCCTAAGCATACCACCTCATCAGTGAAGCATGGTGGTGGTAGTGTCATGGCGTGGGCATGTATGGCTGCCAATGGAACTGGTTCTCTTGTATTTATTGATGATGTGACTGCTGATAAAAGCAGCAGGATAAATTCTGAAGTGTTTCGGGCAATATTCTCTGCTCAGATTCAGCCAAATGCTGCAGAACTCATTGGACGGCGCTTCACAGTGCAGATGGACAATGACCCAAAGCATACTGCAAAAGCAACCAAAGAGTTTTTGAAGGGACAGAAGTGGAATGTTATGCAATGGCCAAGTCAATCACCTGACCTGAATCCCATTGAGCATGCATTTCACTTGCTGAAGACAAAACTGAAGGGAAAATGCCCCAAGAACAAGCAGGAACTGAAGACAGTTGCAGTAGAGGCCTGGCAGAGCATCACCAGGGATGAAACCCAGCGTCTGGTGATGTCTATGCATTCCAGACTTCAGGCTGTGATTGACTGCAAAGGATTTGCAACCAAGTATTAAGAAGGGAAAGTTTGATTGATTGATTGATTATTATTCTGTCCCATTACTTTTGGTCCCTTAACAGGTGGGAAGCACATCTGCAAACTGCTGTAAGTCCTACACCGTTCACCTGAGTTGGATGTACATACCCTCAAATTTAAGCTGACAGTCTGCAGTTAAAGCACATTGTGTTTGTTTCATTCCAATTCCATTGTGGTGGTGTATAGAGCCAAAGATGTTAGAATTGTCGATGTCCCAATATTTCTGGACCTGAGTGTAGATACATCTCCTATTGTATTTTTTTTAATTATTCTTTAACAGGAATACATGCAAATCTGGCAACAGCATTACTGTTTGTCTCATCAGATGCTCCTCACCTACCTCCCCTCTCTGCCGGTCCCTCCATTGGCTTCCTGTACCTTTTTCAGGATAGAATTTTAAATATAAACCCGCACCTAAAAAGCCCTAAATAACATGACCCCTCCTTACATGTCTACCCTACTCTACAAGTAAACCCCTCTAGATCACTCTGGTCTGCAGAGGACCAATCTGTGTCCACCCGTATAGCCAACTCTCGCCTCGCCTAGACAACTCCGGTCGGTGGGCAATCTCCACCTGTCATCTGTCTACACCTGCACGGCCAACTCTCGCCTCCAAGACTTCTCATGGGCTGCTAAGGTCCTGTGGAATGACCTACCTAATTTTCAGTCCTTCAAGAAATCCCTCATAACACATCTCTTCAGATTAGTGCATCACATTCTTAACTATTCCCTCTCCTCAACTCCCCACATCATTATAGGTTCCATAGCTTGCTTTACTAGCCTGCCCGTCACCATTCCTGATAGAAAAGCTAGTATTAGAAATATCATGGTACCTGGTAACTTCTCCTGATCTTTTCCACCCATCTCCTTCTCTGAATGCTGGTATGCGCATAAACACACATTTACATCTAGACACACACATATAGGCCCCTATTACATTCTTCGCGCAGTGCGTTTTGCGTGGGCGTTTGCACGAGGGGCAAAACCCTTTGCGCTGAACGTCGTATTACAACCTTCGCACAAACTATGAGCGTTATCATTTAACGCAGACAGATCTGCACGAGTGTGATGAACTGTGCGCACCCTATACTTAACATTGTGAGCGCAAATTCGTTCGTGCGCTGGTACGCAGATGGTATTTCAATCGATGCGCATCTTTTTACGAACAACGTTTGTGCGCTTAATTTTAACGTCTTTGAAAAGCTGGTGGTAAATGCAAATCGGAACGTTCTGGCCTAAACGAAAAACACCAGCATGAACAACAAAATACAGCACAGTATAGTTACACATGCTACACATACCCAAACAATAAAATTGTGAATTTGTGCGTGTTTTTTTTATTGCTGCAGCATATATACTCAGATTTACTTTGACAGGCGCAAAAACTTAAGTGAGTCAATTAAGAACCTTAATTGACATCAATTTACCTTAATTCTGATTGGCTGAATCCCGTGAAAAAAACAGTCCGCACACTGATTTGCGTGCGCTACGTTACTGCACTTCGTTTTGCGCATCATTTTTATGAACATTATTTTTTGACGGATGGGAAAATGCGTTCGGATCGCAATACCACGTTAATTTTCGCGCGATAACGCTGGACGATGCGTGCAAAAAAAAATTGCGCTGCGCGAACGAAATTGTGCGAAGAATGTAATAGGGGCCATAGTATGTACATAGTTAGATATATATTATATACCCACACACTGTCATAGTTTCAATTGGTCAGTTTGGCTGTCACTTAACCACTTGGCTGGTAACGGCGCGTCCTAGCACAGGAGGCAGCAATCAGCTGGGAATCCGATGACGCCAGTCCTGGAGTTAACCCCTAACTGCCACCAATGGTGGAGATAGGGGGTTCCAATGAACCCCCTATCTCCCGATCCGTGGCAGCTAGGGGTTAATGTTTGGTATCGTTGGAAAGGCCATGCTCTGGCCGATCCAGCAATACCAAACATGACCATGTAAAGATTAAAGAAAAAAAAATGAACAATTGTTTTTTTTGTTTGATTTGTTAATGCAGTAATATTGTTCCAATTTAGAAACATAGAAACATAGAAAAATGTCG
Source organism: Leptobrachium leishanense (assembly GCA_009667805.1). NCBI lineage: Eukaryota > Metazoa > Chordata > Amphibia > Anura > Megophryidae > Leptobrachium > Leptobrachium leishanense. Next base: position 32,304,003 of record CM019072.1, on the reverse strand, counting down.
GCAGATAAGAACCTTTCGGCCCATCTAGTCTGCCCAATTACATGGATACTTTACTTGGATTTATCTTTTGTTTAGGATAGCCTTATGCCTATCCCATGCTTGCTTAAATTCAATTACTGTTTTGGCCTCTACCACTTCAACTGGAAGACTGTTCCATGTATCCACCACCCTCTCAGTAAAATGATGCTTCCTGATGTTACTTTTAAACCTTTGCCCCTCTAATCTAAGACTATGTCCTCTTGTTTTGCTACGTTGTTTCCTTTTAAATATACTCCCTTCCTCTACCTTGTGGATTCCCTTTACGTATTTAAATGTTTCTATCATATCTCCTCTGTCTCGTCTTTTTTCCAAGCTGTACATGTTAAGATCATTAAGCCTTTCCTGGTAACTTTTCTCCTTCAAGCCGTACACCATTTTAGTAGCCCTTCTCTGAACTCTCTCTAAGATGTCTATATCCTTCTGGAGATACGGTCTCCAGTACTGCACACAGTACTCCAAGTGAGGTCTCACCAGTGCTCTGTACAGTGGCATGAACACTTCCCTTTTCCTACTGCTAATACCTCTCCCTACACAACCAAGCATTCTGCCAGCATTTCCTGCTGCTCTATTACATTGACTACTTACCCTTAGATCCTCTGAAATAATAACCCCTAAATCCCTTTCCTCAGATGTTGAGGTTAGGACTGTATCAAATATTCTATATTCAGCCCTTGGGTTTTTACGTCCCAGGTGCATTATCTTGCACTTATCCACATTAAAACTCAATTGCCACAACTCCGACCATTTTTTTTAGTTTACCTAAATCATTTGTCATTTGGCTGATCCCTCCAGGAACATCATCCCTGTTGCAAATCTTTGTGTCATCAGCAAAAAGACATACTTTACCATTAATACCTTCTGCAATATCACTAACAAAAATATTAAATAGAATGGGTCCAAGTACTGACCCCTGAGGTACCCCACTGGTAACAAGACCTTGCGCCGAATAAACTCCATTTACCACAACCCTCTGTTGTCTGTCACTCAGCCACTGCCTAATCCATTCAACAATATTGGAATCCAAGCTCAAAGATTGCAATTTATTGATAAGCCTTCTATGCGGAACAGTATCAAAAGCCTTACTGAAATCTAAATAAGCAATGTCTACTGCACCACCTGTGTCTATTATTTTTTTTTTTTTTTTTTTTTTTTTTTTTTTTTTTTTTTTTTTTTTTGTAAAATTTTTATTTTGAAAAAAAGTCAGCGGTACAATCAGACAGTTAAAATAAATGAAAGCAATAACGCGGGATAAGCATACAATTAGTCAGCAAGTAAGAAAAAAAAATCAAATAACAAAAAGGGGGGGACATTCCAAAAAGTGCTCCAGAGAGGGGAAAGAGAGGAGAAAAAAAAAAAAAAAAAAAAGGGGGCGGCAAGGCCAGATGTGACTGTCCTGGCTCACTCCTAAAGTAGGAGGCCATGGAGACGTGCAGGTCACAAGGCCGGGGTACTCGGGGGCCAAGTATGGTGGGCAGAGCCATGGTGGCCACCACAATGGCACGCCCCGAGGTGGCCCCAAACGCCTTAAAAAAAAAAAAAAGGGGGGGGGGAGAGAGGGGGGGAAAGGGAATCTGCAGCACGAGGTGGTGTGTAAAAATAAGGGGAAGGGGAGGAAAAATGAGGGGGGGGGGAGTTAAAGTAATCTGCTCAGCAAGGAGACAAAGCAAAAAGACCGTGCTAGTTGACATAAACCAATCTGCATAAAAATGTGGCTAGAATACAAATAAGCGGCCCCAGCTGGGAACATCATCAGGTCGCATAGGGGAAGCAAATACATAATGTCCTCTTGCCGCTTAAGCGCGGCAAAGAAAAATAGGTGTCCACAGAACCGACATAGGGCAGAGCGACCAGTAGAAAGGGAAAAAAAAAAAAAAAAAAAAAAGGGGGAAAGGGGGTACAAACAAAAATAAACTGCTAACATCTGCAGGGTCTATCGGCCTCAACCCGGGTCGACGGAAGCAGCGTCTGCAGCAGACAGGTTAGACCCAGAAGTAGCTGGCAAGTGTTGTAGGTGAGATTCCACAAAGGCCCGGGCCTCCTCAGGGGTAGCCGTAGGATATGTCCGACCATCAAGGGATATCACTAGAGATCCAGAAGGCCCCAGCGATACCGGACCCCATGTTCCCTCATGAGGCTCGTAATGTCCCGAAAGCGGCGTCTCGCGATCAGCGTAAGAAACGGTAAGTCTCTGTAGACTGAAATTCGGGCACCTCCATACGGCACTGCAGGTACGTTCCCCGCTTCCCTCAGAATCTGCATATGTATGGAGAGAGCCTTGATAGTGACTATAACGTCCCGGGGGACCTCGGGAGGCGCAGCAGCCGCCTTTCGGACTCGAAAAGCTGAGGCCAGAACAGCCGGAGAGTCCGGGGGCAACTTCAATATCTCTTGCAGGAAGGCGGTGGTATAAGTCGTCAAGGCTTCAGCGCCCACCGTCTCCGGATCCCCGGAGACGGAGGTTGCGCCTCCGGTGTCTGGCCTCCAAATCCACTACTGTAGTCGTCAAACATTTCACTTGCCTCTGTAAGTCCTCCAACCGTGTTGCGGACCCCAGCCTCTCCTCCTCCAGGAAAACCAGCCGGGCATTCATGCTCGAGGCGCCCGCTGCCACAGCAGTAATATCAGCCTGGACCTTGGCCAGATCCCTGTGCCACAAGGTTCGAAGATCTTCATAAAGTTGGCGGATGTCCTCTTTAGTGGAGGGCTGTGACAGGGGGGTCCGAGACTCGTCAGCCGCCGGAACGGGTAGGGTCGCCGTGCACCTCGCCGGCTCCTGAACCTCTGCACTCCGCAACTGAGGTCGGCCAAGCAACGCTCCACTCAAAGAGCTCCTAATATCTGGCTGCCCAATATCCTCCATCGGGTCCGTCTTCTTACCCTTTTTCCCCATCAGGGTTGTCAAAGCAGACCGCGTGGTCGTGGTAGGCCGCACCTAAAATGGCCGCCGCCAGTCAGGTCGAGGGACCAAACAAGCTGGTGAGACACCTCCTGGGGGGATCAGAGGTGCCAACTGTCTGCGTAAAACTGTCCTCTATCGTTTCCGGTACCAAGCTCAGCTAATATGCGGGGATAAACGGCAATATAATCCTCAAAACGGCCTGCACGCTCAGGAGCCTCTCCACCGCACGTCCGTTCGCTGCAGCATCCGGACACGCCCCCCGTGTCTATTATTTTTGTTACCCAATCAAAAAAATCAATAAGATTAGTTTGGCATGATCTCCCTGAGGTAAACCCATGTTGTTTCTGATCCTGTAATCTATGTGTTTTTAGATGTTCAACAATCTTTCCTTTAACATGGTTTCCATTAATTTCCCCATACTGACGTAAGACTAACTGGCCTATAGTTCCAGATTCCTCCCTACTACCCTTCTTGTGAATGGGCACAAACATTTGCTAATTTCCAGTCTTCTGGCGACTCCCGTTAGCAAGGATTGGTTAAATAAATCTGTTAACGGTTTTGCTATTACATCACTGAGCTCTTTTAATAATTTAGGGTGGATCCCATCAGGCCCATTGATTTATTTGTCTTTACTTTAGACAGCTGCTGTAGAACCTCCTCCTCTGTAACTGATATGTAATTGTCTCGTTAGTGTTTCCTCCTAACTGAGGTCCCTTTCCTTCCTTTTCTTCTGCAAAGACTGAACAAAAATTCAGTTATATTCAATTATAATGTGAACAATGATGCTGCACTAACGATTTTTGTATGCGGTGCGTTTGTTAAAAATTAGCGAAATTTTACCCCAAAAAAATGTAACGAGTCCCCATTTCTATTTTTTTTTTAACAAGCGCACCCCAGCGCAAACGATCGCATGTTAAAATGTGAAAAAAAAAACACTTTACACGTTGTAAATGAAAATTCAAATTTTATTGCATTTTTTTGTTATAATATACAGACATGAGGTATACATATAATAATGACATTATGAATCTGCCGGAAAGAACGACATATAATATGTCTGGGTCATATATTAAAATAAGGCTTCAAAACGTGGTTAAACATGATGAGCGAAACCGGTAAAAATGAGCTCAGCACAGAGGTGTGAAATGCCTCAGCAGTGAAAGGGTTAAACCATTATATGGACCAGACATCCTTACTAACTGGTTCAAAAAAATACATGTATGGCCTATGGTGATCATGCTATCCAGGTTATTCCTTTTAAGTAGCTACATTCGGATGAGCGTCCTTCACTCGGGCTGATGTTATAGAGACAAAAGGAGCACTTTAAATGCGAGCATACAGTCCATATGTAACCGTACGTCTATGGACAGACACCCGGCTAAAAATAGATAATCACGATCAATGATATAGGAGTCGGACAGGAAGTTTGGAACCGTACGGCATAGCAATTTAGATCGTTCCACCGGCGCGAGAGGATTGAGCTTAGAAAGCCGTAGGAATAGATATAGATTCCGACATGTGACTTCCGGGTGTGTGACCTATCCAGTGACAGAATGGCATCTGGAGATTGCAGTACCATAAATACCCCGGGCGGGTAGATGTCTATCAAAGGCAGATCTGACCCGTCTCTGAATGAATACAACATTCTCTGTATCTGCAAATCAAACCAATCCCCGTGGACGCTGCCCCAGGGACAACCAACAAAAGTCACCGCAGCTGCTGTCAACTCACTCTCCCGTTACGATCACCGTATTCGAGTAAAAGAAACTGGAACACCTCTTGGGATCGAGGTGCATTTGTCGTCACAGACTTCATGGATTGCTCGGATCGATGATAAGTGCATTCCGTCCCTGTGTCTGTTAGGCTTGTGCACCGATTTTTTTTTTTTTTTTTTTTTTTTTCGGTTCGATTAGATTTTTAGGATTTTTCAAACTTTTTTCGATTTGGCTCGTTTCGACCGAATTCTGTTTCGATTCGGCTCGACTCGTTTTTCGTGTACATTTTTTTTTCGGAATATCGACCATTTTTCGTATTTTCGTGTCACTTAGCTCGTTTTTTGTATCGACTTTTCGTGATTTCGGAAATTTTCGTTTTTTCGGAACGTCTGTTCTCCTCGTTTCAAAGCAATAAATTTCGATTTGACACTTAAAGTCCATTCGAAAATATTTCGTTTCGGCTCGGAAAACTTTTCGGATCTGCCATTTTCGGATCTAAAAATTTTCGGAAAATCGGCCGCATCCGAAAACACGAATCGGGAAATTTCGTGAAAATTCCGAAACCCGAAACGCACATCCCTAGTGTCTGTATCGTCCCAGTCTTAAATTCTGACCTGCAATAACTCTGCAATATAACATAAACCCACCAGCCATTTATTTTAAATTATTATATAATTCTGGCAATGATAAATATGTGCCTTTATCTTGTCTGTGGAACAAATAGGTGGGTGATCAAAACTACTCTTAAAAGCACGTTAAAGAAAAAAAGAAGTGAAGCCGAAACCTGTAATGCAATGGGATTTTAATGAATTTCCTTACCAGCCATAGAACCCAGTCACACAGGTATTTTGGAAGAGGGTAGAGCCAAGGTTTACACAAAAAAAAAAGGATTTCTTGCCTTGGCAGTCTGTACACTAACAGGGTTATTCAAAGAGATCCGAATGGCTGGAGAAAGGTAACCGAACAGTGAAATTCAGCATACGGTTACCTTTCCTGGCCATTCGGCTATTCAGAGAGCAGGTAGTTCGCCAAATCCTGGCGAATTGCCTGCACATACGGTGCCTGTTCGAGGGCAGTGAAATCCACATAGAGAAGCAATGCTTCGGCTATTCAGAGAACACAAACCAGCAGTGACAGGTTCCCGAATTGCCCTGCCATTCGGTGGTTTAATTCGGCAGGTTTATTCAGGAGAATCCCATAGACTTCAATGTTAAAAATATTCCCATTTTAATTAAATATCTAATAAACTGTTCATTATAAAATTATGCAGTAAAGAGTCTCTTTATTTATAGATTTTTTTTAGGATATTTTAAGCATTTTTCTGGATTTTTGTTTTTAGAAAGTCCGATTATTTTTATTTTTTTTAAACTTATTTTTTTTCTGTAACAGCCCTTTTTATTATCATTCATTGGACCTCATTTGTAAATTTCAGACATTTTCGCTCAGTAGTTTCTTTGCAAACAGTGTTTCACTTTTCAAACATTCATGCAAACTGTTTTGCTAATTTATTCACTCCATTCGTCTGCGGTGTCGGCTTTTTCCAGCGGCTGTGCTCCGTGTTATCGGCTCCTGCTTGGGGTTTTCGGCGTGCATTCGCCGGGTTTTCGGCAGCTTTTCCCTGCACTTCGACAGCCCTGTGGTGCTTGCTGAATACACCGCAGGGTGGCCGAAATGGGAAAGCCGATTTGCACCGAATTGAAGAGAACAAAAAGTCACCGAACGTGCGGTGACTTTTGGAATCTCTTTGAATTACCCTGTAAATAAAGTTAAAAAGTAAGGAGCCAGGTTGGAGGGGTTAATTATTATCCCATCCACCCTGTCTTCGCGAAAAGTGTAAAAACTCTCCTTATATATGTAGCGCTCACTCCCAGAGGAGCCGCTGAATTAACCTCGGGTTAGTCTCACCGCACTAGGGAATAAATATACACCAGCACTGTTGTGGATTTTATAGATTATATACTTTACTGATCTCAATAAAGTGGCATATATAATGTAGATACGGTATATGAACGACAGGATTTCGTAATGCGGGAAACACATGCGGCGGCAAAAGAAAAAGATTAACCCCCTCAGTTCTGGAGTGTAAGTCCCGTGAATGATAGCTCTAAATTGTGTATGTGTGTGGTCTCAGGTACCCGGTACTGTATTCAACTGGCCAGTGAATGAAACAAACAAATCTTCGACTAGTCAAGTTGGGGCCCTGTGGAATTAAACAATGCTGCAGCGTGCGTTTCTTTAATTTGGAACTGCGGCCTAGGAGGCCTCTCACCCATCCGATAGGTAATCTTTTCAGGACCCGATCAAGGATTTCTCTCCGCTGTTTACTGGGACTCTGTGCCACCGGATCCGCTCCCTGCTTGTCTGATCTCCACACTGCGTACAACGGTCTACCGCCTGCACTCCCAATGGATCATCGCGGTCTCCTAACTCGGGGTCCAGCCGGAACTAGATTATACTCAGAACTCGCAACGGTGCGTAGGTAGGTATCTGCAAGGTCACCGTCCCGATCTCCAGCACCAGCGAGGCAGTGCCTGCACTCTGGCCTGGTCACGATCCCTGGCAGTGTCACGTGCGTCCTCCACCTTTCGCCGCTCGGCTCACTCTGCCTCTCCTCTGCACGAGGCTGCTGATCTCCTTCCTCTTCCTCCCACCCACTTCCTGTACTCACGCAAAGCATGATGGAAATTGTAGTTCAGTTTATGTCCAGCATTGTCCATTATGTCTCTGTCTCCCTCTGGTGGCCATAATAATTAAATGCAGCAAACACAATCTTCAAAGCAGCGCTACATATATCTTACACCACGGCATGCTTTGGCCCTCATCCAACGACGGCAGGAAGGTGCCTGGCACCTGGACTTCTGACGTCTGGCGTGTTTGCAACTAGCCCACAGTCAGCCAATCAGATACATTGAGAGGCATTGGATATTCTACCAGAAGGCTCTCCAACACCTGCTGATTGACAGCCTTCAGGGTGGAGGAAAGACTTCTGCTTTGAAAGGGCTGTCATAGCCCCCAGGAACAGCTATAGAGGGGTGTGGGACAGTCACCACTCCCTGACTATTTATATCAGGGCTGTCAAACTCCACCCCCCCCCAGATGTTTCTGAACTACAACTCCCGTGATTCCCTGGCCATCTATTGCATTGAAAGAATTCTGGGAATTGTAGGCATCAACATCTGGGGGGGTTGTGTTCGTTTTGCAGCCCTAATTTAAAAATCCGGTTATATGGACATGGTGGCTAGTGTGCCTTTAATAGGAGCAGGATGTAGTGGAAATAGCATGGCCAGTGATGGTAATACATTGATCAGTTCACGAAATTCGGCAGTGCCTGTACATTGAGCAAGGAAAAGAGAAACATTTACGAAAACAAGCGTGGCACACACAGACAATAGGAAAGGAAGGTAAATCAGACTTTTAAAAGGGAGAAATAATAGGATACATGGGGGCCACGAGAGAGGGATTATAGGCTTGTTTATAGTATTGTGTGTTTGTGAACTTTTTGAAAGATTGAGGGAAGGGGGAGGGTAGAATGTGGCGAAAATTTTGGTTTTCGGAGTCTTCTACATTTTTGAATTCCAGATACGGGGAGGCTAACCTGTGACATCATCAGATGAAATCACGTTTTGAAAAGCTACATAAAAAAAAAAAAAGCTGATAGAACCCAAATCATTGTGAATGTCACGGTTTATCAAGCTTTCATCACTTGGCAAAAGTCATTGTTAGTATATTTCATCCTGATCCAGCCATTGTGGAGCATCCATTGCCCAGGCCTTAATCTCATCCGTTAGAGCAAGATCGGAAAATTCCATATCCCAGAACCTCCTGAAGAAACTTGTATAGAGACCATTAATTCTGCGAATTAAAGGCTTACAATGCAGGGAAACACAAGGCTTAACTAGCAGGGTAATCTACAGTAGAGTTTTTGTGGGCAAAGACAAGAGCCAAGAGTTTCCTTTGGTGATGTGTCAGTCTTTCCATTAACTAATTACCTGCAGCGCCGGGGCGATGTGTGCTCGATATGTCCCGTGGTGGTCTAACTTCCTAGAACTCAGAATGAGTCATGGGACCTCTCCAACGCACTGATGTCTTCGCGCACGATGATGTCACGATTAAGGGCCATCCAGAACTACTTACAAAATGCCTTTATAGAAGAGGGATTACAAGTATCTGTAAAGCGCCAACAACGTCTGTAATGCTGCACAGGGGGCAGGTTTTTTGTTTTTATGAATTTAGGGCCTGTCATTTGACAGGATTTAATAAGAAAATTCCCCTCCGTCTCATATTGTCTTTGGACATTCTTGGTTGGTTCTTTTTTTTTTTCTTTTTGGAGCATGTTAAAAGAGCTAAACTGGCCATCGCTGGAATCTAGACGCACCCTTCACCTTTCCAATCTGGGGTTTAAGGGCTTTTCTGGGAAACTACCACCCTACCTGAATAGGCTGCTTCCCCCGGCAGTTCCCTCATCCTATAACCTCAGATCCAGGACCAGCACCTTACTTACAATACCACAATACAAAAAGAAAGTGTCTCGATCCTGATTTTTCCTACAGAGCACCACAATTATGGAATAACCTCCCAGACACCATCAAATCTTCCCCCAGTCTAAAGTCACTTAAGAGATCTCTATTAACATACCTCAATACAGAATGCACCTGTAAACATGTAACACAGTGACTATATACAGAATGCACCTGTAAACATGTAACATAGTGACTATATACTGAATGCACCTGTAAACCTGTAACATAGTGACTATATACAGAATGCACCTGTAAACATGTGACTATATACTGAATGCACCTGTAAACCTGTAACATAGTGACTATATACTGAATGCACCTGTAAACATGTAACACAGTGACTATATACTGAATGCACCTGTAAACATGTAACACAGTGACTATATACTGAATGCACCTGTAAACATGTAACACAGTGACTATATACTGAATACGCCTGTAAACCTGTAACATAGGGACTATATACAGAATGCACCTGTAAACATGTAACACAGTGACTATATACAGAATGCACCTGTAAACATGTAACACAGTGACTATATACTGAATACACCTGTAAACCTGTAACACAGTGACTATATACAGAATGCACCTGTAAACATGTAACACAGTGACTACATACAGAATGCACCTGTAAACATGTAACACAGTGACTACATACAGAATGCACCTGTAAACATGTAACACAGTGACTATATACAGAATGCACCTGTAAACATGTAACACAGTGACTATATACAGAATGCACCTGTAAACATGTAACACAGTGACTATATACAGAATGCACCTGTAAACATGTAACACAGTGACTACATACAGAATGCACCTGTAAACATGTAACACAGTGACTACATACAGAATGCACCTGTAACATGTAACACAGTGACTACATACAGAATGCACCTGTAAACATGTAACACAGTGACTACATACAGAATGCACCTGTAAACATGTAACACAGTGACTACATACAGAATGCACCTGTAAACATGTAACACAGTGACTACATACAGAATGCACCTGTAAACATGTAACATAGTGACTATGTTTCCTACATATTTATTTTCTGTGTTAAGCTGTATATTTGTGTTTTTTGTTTTTAATATCTCGCATTGTATTACTTTGTATTTCTGTAATGTCTGTAACAATTCAATGCTCTTGAACCCAGGACATACTTGAAAACGAGAGAAATCTCAATGTATCCTTCCTGGTAAAATCCTTTATAAATAAATTAATTTATTGGATTACGTTTGTGGCTCAGCCTCCGGAGAATTTCCAACGTGAAAGAGAAGACTCCATTGTTTCACCCGAAGCATACAGGCATTAGTAGTGTACAATAAGCACACCAGAAAAAGGACCCAATCAAGAGTTCCCGATCATTGTTCTGATAATCTGGAAATAGGGGATTGAGCCACCCTGGCCCGTGTGGTACCCAGCGTGGTCTCTCTCTTAACTGACTAGCGCCTCCCCTTGCCTTTATTGCGTTTAATGCTGGTGTCAGACGAGCGTAGTGTTCACGTCCGTGATTGCACCTAAAAGTACGTCCATGATAGCATGACAGAAAGCCCATCGGAGCCCGTTACACGAAGTAAGTCTGCACTGAACTGCGGACGCACAACGGCCGCGGCCCACGGACGCAAGGCAGGCAAGAATGTACAACCCCTAGAACGGCCGCACAAAGTGCGCTGCGTCCGCAACGCTTTGTGTGTGAGTGATGGAACGTGGTCAGACGGACGGCATTTATACGTCCAGCATTTTTCACGGACAAAATCGTTTCGCCTTTTATTTTATTTTCTCTCCTACATCCGTCAAAATATACGTCAGTGAATAAACTGACTGTGTGGCCACTACTGCGTCTTCCGTACTAACGTCCGTCCGTACTGCATGGATGCACAGTCCGTAGAAATCACGCTCGTCTGACCCCAGCCTAAGGTGGGAACTGGCCGTTATGACTCTTCATGTAGGACTCCCCCACATGTTAACTTTATGATGGTCAGATGATCTGACAAAACTGCTGCAACACAATTGAAAACGCCTGCTATTTGAGTATATATAGGGAATTGTGGGAAAGTAAACATTTACATCTTTTGTTTTCTTAATGTACAGTCACCATGAAGACAACGTCCAACGCCAACAAACGACCCCAGGAAACCATCCACATGAGCACACATCAGCCACACGGAAACAAGAGAGGCACATGACATCCGTCTGCTTATCTGAGATTTATAGAAGTGGAAATTTGATATGTGTACAGAAGACAGGACACAATGTTTATCGGTCTGTCGCGTATGCTGTCATTTCAGAAGTGGCATAAAGCCAAGACTGCCCATGGCGCCTACCATTATTCTGTGATTTCCCAGGTTGTGCCCTCATTGGCACAGGGTCCCTGGTCAACTATCACCTCTACGTGAGGTGACAAAGGAAGAATTTTTTCTTATTTTATGTCCATTGTGTTGACGCGCCTCTTACTCGAGAATATAGTGGTGGAATTGAAAGACTTTCAAAGTAATAAAGCAAAGAGAAACTTGTGAGTTTCCAGTTTTGAGATACGCAGCCATGAACGCTATATCCTATTTTCTAGGACGTGTCTACTCGGCGTAAGTGCATAAAACAGAGGGTTCATGATCAAAAACTAGAAGATAAACCACCTGGAAAACAAAAAGGTGTAGGTCTCATGGCTCTCCTGGGAATAAGGGCTTGGTTAAACCTACCCCCGATCTGAGCCCTGTGTATAGTGGGGTCACTCTATGGAAAAGAATGACTGACTGTTGATATGGGTCTTCAAGATATTATTAAGTTGGATACCGAGTAATAGTGACCATATTTGTGTTTACATTCCTCTCCCTTGGTGATGTCAGTGGCATTGCGGGAAGCTGACAGTGACGTGTATGTGCGGTTCTGGAAAGTTACCATAACAAAAGGTGTCCAAAAAGGTATGCGATGCCAATGTCGTTTGACTGCGCTTATGACCCAAGAATTGCAGCACCGAAAACTCAGAAGGGCTTTTAAGCTCGGTCCAGTTGCCCACATCACAAGATCAAATCAAATAAGGAAAGTGAAAGACAACAAGAAGATAAAAGCCTACAGAGAGTCCCCAAGCAGCAGGACCGGTGTCCACAAACAATTAAGTACTAATGGCAGGGTTGGACATGGTTATAAAGCTTAAAAAGATGGCACATGTAGATTAAATAAAGGCTGCAGGCAACAGCTAATGAGGTATAGCCAGCAATCAGGTACCAAGAAAGCCTACAACAGGTGGAAACTGGAAATACAGGTTTCTTCTTTCATATGGTGATGGGTCAGACCACCACTTAAAGTCCTGGACTAAACTCCAGGCAGGATAAATATTATTCCCTCAAGGAAAGACCTCTCTTTGATCAATGAGAAGCTGCCTGTTCACACACATTCACCATTAGATTATCCATTGATGTTGCAGATAGACAAAGCTTCTTTAGATTATGATGACATGTAAAACATGAAAGGGTGCTGTCATTGCCGATTTAATGTCTTTCTAATAATCCAGGAACAACAGGACGAATCCAGAAAAGCAACATGACACATTGTGTTGTCAATTGGATACTTTCTACGAGTAGAGTGAAGCCCTCCGGTAACCCGGAGCCCTGGTCTTCCCTGATACAGGTCCTTCAGGACAAATCCATTAGAGACAGTCTTTTCGTCTGAGAAGCTCTCACCTTTTAGGGGCTAGAGGACACAAATAGGGTTGGTAGAGACGGCCGGTGCAAGGAATTCCACCACCCTAGGCAAACAAAATATTTTGCCAGCCCTCCACTCTCTATTGTTTCCCACCAAATATTGTCTTTGTTCCTTTAATAGGTCTCATACTCTTGTGGGGTCTAGACCATTGGAGAGCGAACCTTGCTCGCTTGTGAGACAGCAGAGTGAGCTTGCAGGCAGAGGGCGCTTGCAGTTAGAGAGCTATCAGCTGTCCCTGGCCAACGGCAGGAGAGGGCTGCTACAAGCTCCATGTCGGCGCAAAACAAACTTAACCATAGTGCCTGTGGTTATATTAGATCGCACCCCCCCCCACTCTAGTGGCACCCTAGGCAATCTTCTAGTTGGCCTAATGGATACACCAGCCCTGGGTAGAGATTTGCAGATTTTAAACTGAAATTACTTAACTAGTTTGGTTTAGACTATGCAGTCCTCCACTAATTCACAGTTGCGTGAATAAACCTAAAGGCAATGGGAAAGCTCCTCTGAAAAAAGGAAAAGTTGCGGATAAAACAAGGCCGCATGTTTCTAAATGACGTCATCTCAATACTTCCTCTACATGCATACAATTCAGTGTTCAAAACATCTTCAGAGGCAGAAATGGAAAAAATTCAGCTCAATGGGGTAGATTTAGTGGAGAAAGCAAAGCAAGGTTTGTGAGGGTCCCGAGAATGTGCCAAAGCTTTACCATTGAGATACCCAGTTACCAGAGTACCCTCAAGACATAGTGTGTGCTGCACTTCATGTTTCGTTGTGTTTGGACTTTCTTTGGTTGCTTTGACAGGAACAACCATATTAAGTAACTAGAAGCACCAGTGTTATTGTTTACGTTTATACCTTTCCATTATTAGTGATGTACTTCGGTACATACACTATATTGCCAAAAGTATTCGCTCACCCATCCAAATAATCAGAATCAGGTGTTCCAATCACTTCCATGGCCACAGGTATATAAAATAAAGCACCTAGGCATGCAGACTGTTTTTACAAACATTTGTTAAAGAATGGGTCGCTCTCAGGAGCTCAGTGAATTCCAACGTGGAACTGTGATAGGATGCCACCTGTGCAACAAATCCAGTCGTGAAATTTCCTCACTCCTAAATATTCCAGAGTCAACTGTCAGCTGTATTATAAGAACGTGGAAGTGTTTGGGAACGACAGCAACTCAGCCACGAAGTGGTAGGCCACGTAAACTGACGGAGCGGGGTCAGCGGATGCTGAGGCGCATAGTGCGAAGAGGTCGCCAACTTTCTGCAGAGTCAATCGCTACAGACCTCCAAACTTCATGTGGCCTTCAGATTAGCTCAAGAACCGTGCGCAGAGAACTTAATGGAATGGGTTTCCATGGCTGAGCAGCTGCATCCAAGCCATACATCACCAAGTGCAATGCAAAGCGTCGGATGCAGTGGTGTAAAGCACGCCGCCACTGGACTCTAGAGCAGTGGAGATGCGTTCTCTGGAGTGATGAATCACGCTTCTCCATCTGGCAATCTGATGGACGAGTCTGGGTTTGGCGGCTGCCAGGAGAACAGTATTTGACTGCATTGTGCCAAGTTTAAAGTTTGGTGGAGGGGGGGGTTATGGTGTGGGGTTGTTTTTCAGGAGCTGGACTTGGCCCCTTAGTTCCAGTGAAAGGAACTCTGAATGCTTCAGCATACCAAGACATTTTGGACAATTCCATGCTCCCAACATTGTGGGAACAGTTTGGAACTGGACCTTTCCTCTTCCAACATGACTGTGCACCAGCTCACAAAGCAAGGTCCATAAAGACATGGATGACAGAGTCTGGTGTGGATGAACCTGACTGGCCTGCACAGAGTCCTGACCTCAATCCGATAGTCTCCACTCTAATTCATCCCAAAGTTGTTCTGAGAGCCAGGCCTTCTCGTCCAACATCAGTGTGTGACCTCACATATGTGCTTCTGGAAGAATGGTCAAAAATTCCCATAAACACACTCCTAAACCTTGTAGACAGCCTTCCCAGAAGAGATGAAGCTGTTATAGCTGCAAAGGGTGGACCGACGTCATATTGAACCCTATGGATTAGGAATGGGATGTCACTTAAATTCATATGCGAGTCAAGACAGGTGAGCGAATACTTTTGGCAATATAGTGTATCTATTCCTTTAGTGACCTGCCCTACTGTGGGTCTCACAAGGTTTTAGCTCGATGGTGCCATTACAGAGTCTGACTTGCATATGGTATCGACCGCAGAAAGGAGCAATTCCTCAAGCGGGAGTGGTGCCGGTGAAGGTTTATACAGGGGGGAAACAACCCCACAAAATCAGTGACATTTCGGCCCAAAGGCCTTAATCATACATACATCTTGCTCCTTTCTGCTGTCGGTTTTGCATGGGGACATCAGCATCCCATTTTGAGAAGATTTCGCGGGGTGATAGGCTACAGCACTTGCTTTCGATGTCATTGCATATGGTATCGTCTTCTCTGTAATGGCACCATCAAGCTAAAACCTTGAGTCCTGAGCAGGGAACCCACCCTAGGGCAGGCCACCAGTACTGTTGTTCGTTCTAAGGACCATGACAAACCTTGTTTTGCTCACTCTAGTTGATTCGGTGGCAGCAATAAATCTAATTCCACCAAAGCAACAACATTTAATCTGCTGGTCTCAGACTCTCACTGAAACAAGTGTATATTAACCTCCCTGGCGGTGTTCCCAAGTGTGTCTTGGGGTTAAATTTCACCGCTGAGAGCGGTAACCCTGAGACACACTCGGGCTGTATACATCACCTCTCCCTGTGCTCCCTCGCTGATTTCTGCAGTCTCCTCCGGCGATCGCGGCGTTTTACTTCCTGGTTTCCTTCTCGCGAGGAGGGAACCAGGAAGTAATGAGGTCGCGATCGCCGGAGGCGACTGTGGGAGACCTCGAGGGAGCGCAGGGAGAGGTGATGTATCCAGCATCATCCCGAGTGTTGCTCGGGGGTTACCGCCTCCAACCTAGGAATTTAACCCCGAGCCACAGTCGGGATGCCGCTGGGGGGGGGGGGGGATAGATTTACCGCTTTTAGACAAGACATTTCAAAATAAATGGACCGCCAGGGAGGTTAAAGCACTTTTGTTATATGGGGAGTCTGCAGGATAAACTCAGATGCAGGAGATGGGGGGCACGCATTATTAAAACAGACACCAATTCTAAGTAGCGAGCACATGAGCTGGACCCTCAATGAAAGATTCTTTAGGTACATAAATTCTAAAAAACCCAAGAGTGAAAATGTAGGTTCACTAAAATCTGAGTCAGGGTTATTATTAACGGAAGATCAGGATAAGGCAGAAATTTTAAATGATTATTTTTCTTCAGTATTTATCAAAGAGAAACCTATAACAGGAGACATGAAATTCATTAATAAAAACGTACTAATACAAAGTGACTGGTTGACTCAGGACAAGGTTTTGCAGAAATTAAACAATGTGAATGTGAATAAAGCCCCAGGGCCAGATGGAATTCACCCGCGAGTACTGAGAGAGCTATGTGTTGAAATATGTAAACCTCTGTTCTTAATTCTTTCAAGATTCTTTCTTTTCAGGAATAGTACCAGAGGATTGGAGAAAAGCTGACGTGATCCCTATATTTAAGAAAGGTTTAAAATTTGTGCCTGGGAATTATAGACCTGTGAGCTTAACATCTGTGGCTGGGAAAGTATTAGAGGGGTTACTAAGGGATAATATTCAGGAATTTATTGGGAGGTATAATGTTATTGGCAAAAATCAGCATGGTTTCATGAAACACAGATCATGTCAGACTAACCTAATTACGTTCTATGAGGAAGTAAGTAGAAGTATAGATCAGGGGGTCGCAGTGGATGTGATTTACTTAGATTTTGCCAAAGCTTTCGACACAGTTCCACACAAAGGTTACTATTTAAATTGAGAAAAAATGGTCTAGATGAATACTTGTTCTTGGATAGAAAACTGGCTAAAAGATAGGGTACAGAGAGTGGTCATAAATGGTACATTTTCAAGATGGACACCAGTGGTAAGCGGTGTCCCTCAGGGGTCTGTTATAGGACCCATACTATTCAATTTATTTATAAATGACCTTGAGATAGGCATTGAAAGTCATGTATCAGTGTTTGCAGATGACACAAAACTAGGAAAAGTAATACATTGTGAGCAGGATGTACTTCGCTGCAGGGGGATTTAGATAAATTGGGGGACTGGGCACTTAAATGGCAGATGAGATTTAATCTAGATAAATGCAAAGTTATGCACTTTGGAGTGAAGAACACACAAGTAATTTGTATACCCTAAATGGTACGGAGTTAGGGAATCCAAGCAGGAGAAGGATTTGGGAATAATCATAGACTTCAAACTAAGTAACAATGTGCAATGTCAAACAGCAGCCGCCAAGGCCAGCAATGTATTGGCATTAAAAGGGGAGTTCACTCTCGGGATGAAAACATAATTTTGCCTCTGTATAAATCAATGGTCAGGCCGCACCTTGAATATGCCGTGCAATTTTGGGCACCTGTCTTAAAAAAAGATATTATAGCGTTAGAAAAAGTGCAGAGACGGGCAACTAAATTAATGCGGGGAATGGAAGGTTTAAGTTATGAGGAAAAACTAACAAGCTTAAACATGTTTAGTTTAGAGAAACGGCGCCTTAGAGGGGATCTGATAACCTTATATAAATATATACGGGGCCATTATAAACCATTGTCTGATAACCTATTCATTAACAGGACACGAGGTCACCCATTTAGGCTAGGGTCAGACGAACGCAGTTTTAACGTGCGTTTAGCCGCACAAAATCACGGCCGTGCTAGCAGCAAATGACGTCCAATGCCGGGGAACACACGAAGTACGGCCGCACGAAAGTTCGTCCGCGCAACGCAAGTGGCAAACGAACGCATTTTTTCGAGAACGTCAAACCGCTACTACTGACGTACAGAGTGCACTGCGGCCGCATAGCGGCGTGTTTGCGTGATTGGGAGACTTCAGACGCTGCTAATGTCCGGCCAACATAACGTCCAGACGCAAAAAGTGTTTTATTGTTGATCCGTACAAAATCACGGACGAACGGCGCATCGTATGACCGCTATCGCGTATTCCGTGAAAAAATATGTCCGATTCGTTCGACCGCACTTTTCCCACGGTCGACGCGAAAAATGCGTTCGTCTGACCCTAGCCTTAGACTGGAAGAAAGAAAATTTAGCTTAAAGCATAGGAAGGGTTATTTTACGGTGAGAACAATAAAGCTGTGGAATTCTCTGCCTGTTGAGGTGGTTGGGGTCAGAGTCTGTACAGACTTTTAAAAAATGACTGGATGACTTCTTGCAGACAGAATATTAAGGGTTATAATATTTAATATGTGGGTAAAAGCTTCTTGATCCAAGGAGAAATCTGATGCCATCTGGGGTCAAGAAGGGATTTTTTCCCGGTGTGTTGCATATTTCAGACTGGGTTTTTTGCCTTCTTTTGGATCAACAGCAGTAGGTTATGTGGGAGAGGCTGAACTCGATGGACGCATGTCTTTTTTCAGCCTATATAACAAGGGTCACAAGGTATCCGAGGCTAATTACCCCATGCTATGTGTACACATTACACAATCAAAGTCTAATAAGCAAGCAAAAGACTAAATACCAACAGATCATATGATGAGGAACTATAAATTGCAGGGTCAGGAGCAGTGATGCGCGGTGAGGTCAATGGCTGGGAAGGTGGAAGGACCCCCCCCCCCCCAAAAAAGTTATTACATTCATAATATTTAAGAAATATACATATTGCCTCTCACCTAAACATGTTGCCCCCCTCTCCTGCTTTCCTTTCTTGTAAGGAGGAGGCTAAATCACTAGTGGTTCAGTGGAGGAGCCGGTAGACCCAGTCGTGGTCCAGTTGGGGCAGCCACCAGGCCTCTGCTGGCAGCTGTGATATATATTCCCGTTGGTCCTGTGGTGGAGCACTGCATTCAGCACCTTTGTCGCGAGCAAAGTGTGTAGCGCTACGTCGCACTAGCTGGTGTGCCACACAGCACACATTACGTGTTCCACAATGACTGCACTTTTTTGTTTTGTTTTTCATCCTCATTTAGGCAACTAGATTACATATATATTTTTGTACGCGTGTTTTGTATGTTGTGTTTGTAGATCTGCAGTGACAGCAGCTACCTCTTGTGAATTCAATGTCACACCTTAGTTTCCAGTTTTATAAAAAAAAATTGTGCAATCAGTGCGATTTTAAAGCAACAGCATTATAAGTTTTATTTCTGTATATGTTAAACTGACACTCAATACCAGCCTTATCCTGAATTATTTTGGGGTTACCCCTCACACACATTACGGTTGAGATTGATCTACTTGTTTTCTTTACCAGTTGCTCCAACTTTAATTCTGACCAATCCCCTTGCACCTTACATCTATTTATCAGACTGCATTTTCCCCTACACGACCACCAGGGATAGATCAGAGGCTCCAGGGGACCAAGCTCCCTGGAGCCGCAAGGCCCTCGAATAGCTCAAGGCCACTTAGAGTAGCGACTCCTTGTCCCAGGCCTCCTATGCAACCTGGGTCCTACTGACAGGTGAGGTGCAGCCTCACCTGCCTCCTATGATGGCACATCCAGTATCAGGAGCAGAGGGCATGTAACAAGACACTGGAAACTATATCAGATGGTGTCACTGTTCAGTGGTTGCTGATGGACAGCCTTCATGATGGAAGGGAGACCTCTACTCGCCACTTGGATGGTCTGTCCCAGCAGCCAGGGAGAGGGGACATCTAGAACATCATGGCCATTTTTGATTGAAAAAAAAATAGACCGCTTTTAGATGTGGTTTTTCACAAAAATTAGACTGCCAGGGAGGTTAAAGACCCTTGGTCCTTAAGGGGTTAAACTCCAAAGCGTCTCGATAAGCTAATTAAACAGGACAGACTCCTGCCGTCATGACCTAACAATTCTTATAAAGCAGGAAATTGTCTGTATGGTTAAAAACGCAAAGACAGCACAGTTACTCTTTGCCACAAGTGATGGAGCAGCTGGAACAGCAAGATTGAAGTGATGTCACGACGATGATATTCAGTCAATGAGTCAAGAAACCTGTATATTTTTTTTCAGACATTGGCTTCTAAAAACAGAACCAGCGAGAACTTATCATCATGTATTAAGAGAAGGACAATATTTTGTAAGTCATTTCTGAGAAGAGCGATTTTTAGCCCTTATTGTCCTGAGATGAATGAAAGGTTTCCAAAATATTAGAATCCCCACCTAAAACGTCATCCACTTATTCCTTTCAATCGGAGTGAAAGGAAATCGCCAGAAGGAACACTGGGTTCTCGGAGAGATCACAATCAGAAGCATCACACGCATTTGCTCTCAGCAAGTGTACTATAGGTTTTCTTATTTTTAGTTTTTCATTCAAAATATCGAGCCTGATCGGAAACATTGTGTCAGATGTGAAGAGAGAACACGGAATTCTGATCTACGTCGTACATAAATGTATGATGCGGATCTTCTCTCCAGACCACTACATTAAACAGACCATCTTCTGCATCCAAAGTGCTGTGTGGGAGTATACGCGTCCCTCTCACAAGAAAACAAAAAATGAAATAAATATATATATTAAAAAAATTGCATTTCGATTGAAATATGTGGTCGTGCACAGACGTAATCGCACAGATTTGTTATTAGCTTTTGGAGAACAGAACCAAGAACTGTTTGTAATTTTGGAAACAAAATGTATCACTTGGCAGACGATACACACTAAGCGGGTCCACTTCATCTGCCTTTATCAAATCTACAGCAGAAAATGTTTAAAATAATAATAAAACACACACACACAAACCAGCTCCTTTCATTTATGGTTTTCAGGATTATTTCCAAAAACAATGTCCTGCAGCATTGCATCAGCCAGCGTCCCCTATTCTGATGGGAGGGGGTCGTTCTCCTAAACTTCTTGTAAACATAAAACTTCCTTTCTTAAAAAGGGACATTCTTATTTTTGAGCGTAACCTAAACCAACTCATCATCACGTTAAGTCTGTTTCTTTAGGCAACATGACCACCTAAGCTATTTTAGGTGGTCATGATGCCCGGAGTATGCCGCCCTCTGTCCCCCCTCCCTCCGCTCGGCAGTTCAGCAGAAAAAGCTGAGAGGCGGAGGAGTTTACTCCGCCCTCCCAGCTGTCAGTCAGCAGAGCGGGATTCATATTTCCCGTTTCTGCCGACTTTTGCCGAGTAGGAGACATCATCGCGCTTTCAGCGCGATGACGTCTCCAACTCACCGCAGAAGCTGGCGGCTCCCTCTGAGGGTTAGTCCATCCTCTTGCGCGCAACACTAATCCTCAGAGGGAGCCGGGAGGAAGCCTGCCGATTGGCTGGCTTATGTGAGAGGCGCGCATGCGCGCTTCTCACATAAACCAGAAGCCAAGCAGCATCAAGAAGGACGGGAGCGGAAGAGGTGGGAGGTGAGTATAAAAAAAAAAAAAGACGCCGCTGGAAAGAAGTGGATTTTAGGGTAAGTATTACAGTTACAAAAAAATAAATAAAAACTAAAGATTTATTAAGGGAATAGGGATAGGTTAGGATAAAAAAACCAGGGGGGGGTGATTTTTTGAGTAGAGTGTTCCTTTAAGAAACACTTGTCCTCTTCAGGTCGTTTTACTATTGGATTAACAGTTGTTGTTCGCTACGTGTCAAAATAAAAATTATGAAAAAGACTCCAGTGTAGTTAAAAAAATAAAAAAAAATCCCTAAAAATGTATTGTGAAACATTGAATACAATGTGAGCAGGATGTCACTTCGCTGCAGAGGGATTTGGATATATTGGGGGACTGGGCACTTCAAAGTGCATAACTTTGCATTTAAGAACACACAAGCAATTTATACCCTAAATGGTACGGAGTTAGAGAAATCCAAGCAGGAGAAAGATTTGGGAATAATCATAGACTTCAAACTAAGTAACAATGTGCAATGTCAAACAGCAGCCGCCAAGGCCAGCAAGGTATTGGCATTAAAAGGGGGAATTCACTCACGGGAAGAAAACATAATTTTGCCTCTTTATAAATCGAAGGTAAGACGCATTTTGAATATGCCGTATGATTTTGGGCACCTGTCTTAAGAAAGGATATTACAGCGCTAGAAAAAGTGCAGAGACGGGCAACTAAATTATGAGGAAAGACTAACGAGTTTAAACCTGTTTAGTTTAGAGAAACGGCGCCTTAGAGGGGATCTGATAACTTTAAATATATACGGGGACTTAGAGGGGATCTGATAACTTTATATAAATATATATGGCGATGAGGTTTACAGGTATGCTTCGTCGCCAGGTGCCGCCACGGGCCTCTAAATTTGGCCCGCCCACGCAGCAGACGTGCAGCACGGGTCGTTGGCTGCAGGGGGACGGCTGTGGGGAGGGGCAGAGGCTGCCCATTGGAAACAGCAAGGGCGTACCTGTACGTTTTGCATCTTCAAGGCCAGCCTGCCGCACGGACGGCATAGAACGTCCTGCAGTGGGAAAGGGTTAAAGTAATATTGATTTTATCTTGATCACCAAGACAATATAAAAACCAGGCCATGACCTAAACACTTTTTGTGCATGAAAATCCTATGAATCTTATAGAATTCTATCCCTGTTTGTGCATCTGTTATGTTGGTTAGGAAGGCTTCTGGTCTTCCTCTGGCCCTCCTTCCACAGCTCGCTTGACCTCACACTATCAGGGTTATTCAAAGAGAATCGAAAAGTCACCGCACGTTCTCTTCAATTCGGTGCGATTTGGCGATCCCATTTCGGCGACCCTGCGTGTATTCAGCAAGCACCACATGGCCGCCGTAATGCAGGGAAAAGTCGCCGCCGCAAACCCGACCAACACTCACCGCAAAACCAGGGCGAACGCACACCGAAACCCACAAAAACATCTGGATTAACCCGCCGAAAACGCCGGAGAAACCCGAGCAGGAGCCGATCACAGCGCAGAGCAGCCGCCGGAAAAACCTGACACCGCAGACGAATGGAGTGAAAACGAAAATAAAAACCAGTACGCTTGAATGTTTGAAAAGTGAAATGATGTTTGAAAACAAACTATGGAGCAAAAATGTCTGAAATTTACATATAAGATCAATGAATGAGAATAAAACGGACTGTTACAGGAAAAAAAAAAAAAGGGAAAACATTTTTTGCAAACAAATCCCGAAAAATGCTTAAAGGATCCTAAAAAAAAATCTATAAAAGAGACTATTTACTGCAGAATATTATAACAAACGGTTTATTAGATATTGAATTAAAACGGGAATATTTTAACATTGACACCTATGGGATTCGGCTGAATAAACCTGTCGAATGAAGCCACCTAATAGCAGGGCATTTCGGCAACTTTTCACTGCTGAGCTTTGTTCTCTGAATAGACGAAGCTATGGGGATTCACTACCCTCGAACAGGCACCGTATGTGCAGGCAATTCGCCAACATTTGGCGAACTGCCTGCTCTCTGGATAGCCGAATGGCCAAGAAAGGTAACCGAACAAGGATTTTCAGCGTTCGGTTACCTTTCAGCAGCCATTCGGATCTCTTTGAATAACCCTGTAAGCCTTTGCAGAATCACTCCATCTTTTGTTCCAAAAATCCACCTTTACAGATGTTTTAAAAACAATATTAAAGTGTACCTGACTTGGGAAAAACAAGTTCTGCCGGCATTGCAGCACAATTTTCCCTTTTATATAGGTCAGCTAAAAATGCTGATTTATATAACGAAAAAAGGGGATATTGGCCGTTCAATATATCGAGATAATGGGACTAAGGCTGGGGTCAGACGAACGCAGTTTTAACGTGCGTTTAGCCGCACGAAATCACGGCCGTGCTAGCAGCAAATGATGTCCAATGCCGGGCAGCATACGACGAACGGCCGCACGAAAGTTCGTCCGTGCAATGCAAGTGGCAAACGAACGCATTTTTTCGAGAACGTCAAACCGCTAGTACGGACGTAAAGAGCGCGCTGCGGCCGCTAGCAGCGTGTGTGCGTGATTGGGAGACGTCAGACGCTGCTCATGTCCGGCCAAAAAAACGTCCAGACGCAAAAAGGGTTTTATTGATGATCCGTACAAAATCACGGACGAAAATGCGCATCGTATGACCACTATCGCGTATTCCGTGAAAAAATACGTCCATTCGTTCGACCGCACTTTTTCACGGACAACGTGAAAAATGCGTTTGTCTGACCCTAGCCTAAGCAGACACCTGTATTGACTTCAACGTCAACCAAGAAGCCCCAGCATTGCAATGGTATCCTATGGGAAACACGTGGCTTTAATGCTGGATCAAAAAAAGAAAAAAAATGACGTGTTAAACATTTGCACCTTTAAAAAAAAGTTGTTCTACGCCCCGAAATGGAGCCTCTTTTTCCATTACTAAGGCTGGGTTCACACCTAAGCATTTTTCATATGCACGTATTATGCGCGTTTTTTACGCGCGTGTCGCGCAAAAGTGAAAAACACACTAACGCACGGACACGCATTGCAGCGCGTTCATGCTGAAGTCTATGGCTGCGAACGCGCTGCAATATGCACCACAGAAGCTCCTGTACTTCTTAGGGCGTAAGACGTTTTACAGCGTGTTCCTATACACTGTAAAAACGCCCAGGTTTGAATGGGCCCCCTAGGAAATCATGGGATTTCCGTGTTTAGGCGTTTTACAGCGTACAGGAACGCGCTGTAAAACGCCCAGGTGTGAACGGAGCCTTAGGGTTAGAAAATAGGGCTAGGTTACCATTTGTGCTCGTTTTAGCGTTATATGTAACCCTAAGTCTAGGGTTAATCCTAACACAAGTACCGGCTGGGTGGAGTAGAGGTAACATCACTGCTCTATAAACGTGGAGACACAGGTTGGAATCCCGGCCAGAGCACCTCTCCAGTAAGTGTCCTTGGGCAAGACACCTAACAGTACATACTCGCCACCCAGGACATACTTGAAAATGAGAGAAATCTCAATGTATCCTTCCTGGTAAAATACATTAAATAAATAAAACACAAGCACAAATAACCTAACCCTAGCTATTGAAAACTATGCTATATGTTGTCCGGCTCATCAAATTAGGCCACGGTGGAATAGGAAGGCGTCCGCTTTGGCCACATTGTTCCGTCTTTTCCAAAGATGTGACTTTTGGGTTTTTAACTGTGGCTTGAAAGACACGTCTGTCCCACGGTAAACCAAGATGCAATGCGGTCAGAGCACATTTTGAAGAAATGGAGATGATCGGTGCTATCACTGGGACACAGAATTGTTGGCTTTATTTTTCATGAAAAGATAAAGAGTCTCAACAGCTACTTACCATAAAATCTGTGCCGTGAGTCAGTCTCAGGCCAGTCACCTAAAAACACGGCAATGATAGGCTGGCAGTGTTTCCACCCATGTACTGAGGTTATGATCGAGGTGGATGCTTCTTGGATCACAAAATAACATTTCGGATGTTCTACGGTCAACTGTTCAATGTGATGTCCCTGCTTCTCATGGTTACATTTTCTTGGACGTAAACACACTCGTGCATGTGGCGGTCTCCGCACTTCCTCAGAATTTGTGCGTGTTCCCAGATTCTAACAGAAAAGGGCTTAAAGTATAATCCACTCAAAGTAAATAATTGTGAAATATCCGAAAGCTCAGTTTGGTATTCAGAGCATATAGGACGTTGCCAGTTCAGAAGCTTCTGGCTGCAGCCTATACGGTGACTCACCTTCTCCGTTTTTAACATAATCAAAAGGAAGAACAATTCAGTACTCAGAGCTACACAATCTTATGCTGCAGAAGATCTAGGCTGTGACCCTCAGAACAGATATTTACCAAAAGGGCATATTGAGAATTAAAAGATACAGATTTGGTTAGACCAGGGGTCAGCAACCTTGGCTCCATGATGTTTTGGAACACGACCATGCGCACCCCCACCCGTATAATAATCTGGACTTGACCTGCTGCCAGCTTCCCTCAGTCCAGACCAGGTCACATGGCTGGTGGGGGGGGGGCTGGACACTCCTGCGAGCATCCAGCTATTCCAGTGGCTGGAAGGGACAGAGGTGGGGTCGAAAATTGGTTCCCGTTTCCTGGTCCCGGTGCCTGAAACTCGAGTCAACTCTCACTGATGTGAGCTTCTGGGAGGAGCTAAGCCCCTGTACTTGGTGAGTGGTCACAATGGCTAGAGCAGGGGTCAGCAACCTTGGCTCCCTCATGTTTTGGGAACAACATTTCCCATGTGGCCCAGTCAGCCTATTGTGTGACCGAGCCACATGGGAAATGTAGTTCCCAAAACATCAGGGAGCCAAGGTTGCTGATCCCTGGGTTAGACAGATGGCAGTAATCCTCAGGCATTCCAGCTCGTATATACTACAATCAATACGATACTGCACCGCTATGAGAATTGATGACATAATGTAGAGTTGAGGACCGCACATGGAAATGTATTAAAAGACCCTCTGACGAAAAGACTATACACTTAGTACCCCTGTCCGCGGGATCTCTTCCATGTAACAGTCCAACAGCTCTCCAAAACTTTAACCGCAGCTTAAAGAACGAGGCTCAGCGTTGGAAATCAAACGGCAGAATGAAGGTTTATTTTTACAGACACAGCTACCCAGGCAAAGAACAACCCCCTTCATGAATCCACCCAAACAGATAACATCACAGATCAAATACCTGCACAGGACCTTCAAACAATGGGACCTCCTGAGAGGAGAGAGAAAGCAGGTAAAACAAAAGAAATATCTTCTATTAGAGATGATTACACTATACAGGGAATAACACACAGACATCAGAAATCTTTTTGTTTGTGGGGGGGGGGGGTTAAAACAGTAAAAAGCTAAATATTTTTTTAAAGATCCATCAATACCCCAATAGTCTCTTAAACGGAGGAGGGGCTTCCACCCCAACCATCTTCCAGGGACCACGTAGTACAAGGAATAGGGGGGGTGGACCTCCACAAATGGGTTTGTCGTCACAGACCCTAAAAGTGGAGCAATCCCCACTGGACACTTAGCTCATTGGACTTTCAGATTATACCACTTTTCTCATAAAGACAGTTTTTTTTTCTTCTTCTAAATCCCACACTACGGTCCATGACACCTTGGGTACCTCAGATGATTTATAGCTGTGCATGCCAAGATCTGCTATAATGAGCACTTCAATTATAAAAGAACACCAATTTAAGCTGGAACCACACAAGCACGGAATAAACGGATGTGCTTTCCGCATGGATGCCCATGCGGCCGCATCATTGTGTGCATGGTAATGCAGTCTGCTCCTATGGAGAATCACTTTGTGTACCCACTGCAGTCCGTCGTAGCGGCTTGCCAGGGAGGAAAACATGTCTGTTGTAATGTGTGTACTAGTAACACATGATATGTCCCTATGCTACGAAGGACGCTGAGGGGAGGGGGGAGTTTGCACTTGTAAAATAGGAGAGGTGTTCAACTTTAAAAGGCCATTATCGCCGAAAAATTCAATGTCCTTATTGTGTTTATTTTATGTTGCTGATATCTTACATGTGCTTTGGTTTTCTCTTGTATGTTTAGTTAAGAAAATGTTTTACTCTATATGGGTCACTGGGTGCAGCCATTGTGTGATCTTTTGTGTTGTAAATTGCTGCCGCCCCGCCCCCCCCCCCATATCTTTCCATCACTTGCTCCTCACTGTGTGGTTTTGGCCATAGAATGGAGTCTATGGGTCGATCATGGTCTCAAATCATTTTGTTCTGTGGGATATATTCAAAGTTCATCACCAGGAGATAGATTAGAAGTCTAAAGCTCCCTGTCATATCTCATTCAGCTGCCAGCTCTTATCTGGAGTTGCCTGAAGTACACAATTGCCTTATCTAAAACGGAAAAAAAAAAAAAGCAGCATGTGTTTTATATAAAGTGGTTTTACTTGTAATGCACAAATAATCTAGTTACAGCTGGTGTAAGTGTTAGTGTCCCTTTAAAGATATGTGCAATGTCTTGGGTTGATTAAACTTCATTGGCTTGCTGAGCATCCGATCGTAAAGAAAAAAAAAAAAATTAAACCTCCCTGGCGGTTATACCAAGTGTGTCTTGGGGTTAAATTTCACTGCTGAGAGCGGAAACCCCGAGACACACACGGCTGTATACATCACCTCTCCCTGTGCTCCCTCGCTGATCTCTGCAGCTTCCTGCGGCGATCACAGCGTTTTACTTCCTGGATTCCTTCACGTGAGGAGGGAACCAGGAAGTAATGAGGGTCGCGGGCGCCAGGGGAGGCAGCTGGGAACATGGAGGGAGAGGTGATGTATCCAGCGGCATCCCGAGTGTTGCTCGGGGTTACCGCTTCCAACATAGGAATTTAACCCCGAGCCACACTCGGGATACCGCTGGGGGGGGGGGGGGAGCGAGAGAGAGAGAGAAAAAGACCGTTTTCAGCAAAGTATTTTCTAAATAAATATACCGCCAGGGAGGTTAAAATCTGTTGAGTAACAGCTGCTTAAACACCGGTATTCCGATTTGATTGAAAAGTTACAAATTTGATTAACAATTTAGAAACCATGTCCTACGGCTGGGCCATAGCCTCAACATTCATTCGAGTTTGTTTGTAAAAGTGAAATCAATACGACTCAAAGAACCTGGATTTTTAAACTAAATAGAAATAAAGTGGCGGAGCGTCAATCCCGAGCGTCAGCAGAGAAGAGCCGACAGGTATGGCAGACACCCGTTGAACCTGTCGGCTTAGCTCTGCCGATGTTCCATCGATTAAAAGAAATCCAGGTTCCTCGATGTTTGGAAAAAAAGAAATGAGTTTGACCAAGCCGACGTCACTAGCGATCGATCCAGTGGCCGCAAAGTTCAAAAATTCCAGCTGCTGAAGAGGCTCCACCACTTTCACCCGATTGGTGAAGGGGGGCTCTGCTCACATCCTGCCCACTTTAAAAGGGACACTCTACTTATGCAATGAACAAATACAATTCTGTTATAAAGTTTACAAAACAGTAAAACAAGTGCAGGAATGGAGATAGATTGGGGAGGCATAGCAGTTCTTGGAAATATCGGATTTGATAGATTGAGGGGAGAAAAGATTTTGATTTAACCTCCCTGGCGGTTTTCCTGAGTGTGGCTCAGGGTTAAATTTCATTGTTGAAATCGGTAACCCCGAGCCACACTCGGGCTGGATACATACCTGTCCCTGCGCTCCCTCGCTGTCCTCCCGCAATTGCATTCTCTTCCGTGCGATTGTGGCGTCCTGCTTCCCTTCTCGCCAGAAGGGAATCAGGACGCCGCGATCGCATGTAGGCGACTGCAGGAGACAGCGAAGGAGCGCAGGGACAGGTATGTATCCAGCCCAAGTGTGGCTCGGGGTTACCGCTTTCAATGAAATTTAATATAAAATGTCAGAATCAGAAAGGCAGGGAGGTTAAGAGGAGATCAGAGTTGTTGTGGCTTCAGGACATGGGTGTTTATTTGAAGGCAGCATGGAATTTTGGACACTGGAATCACAACGTCCGACATGGTTATTGCCTTAGGCTAGGGTCAGACTGAGGCAGTGCGAACGCGCGTGCAGGCGCACTTAGGCAATGACGGCCAATATACGATGTACGGTCGCACAAAAGTCCGGCTGCGCAACGCAAGTGGAAAATGAACGCATTTTTTCGAGAACGTTAAACCACTAGTACTGACGTACAGAGTGCGCTGCGTCGGCTAGAGGCGTGTGTGAGTGATTAGGAGATGTCAGACGCTGCTAATGTCCGGCCAACATAACGTCCAGACGCAAAAAGGGTTTTATTGATGATCCGTACAAAATCACGGATGAAAATGCGCATCGTATGACCGCTATCGCGTATTCCGTGAAAAAATACGTCCATTCTTCGAACGCACATTTTCACGGACAACGTGAAAAATGCGTTAGTCTGACCCTAGCCTTAGGCTAGTGTCAGACAAACGCAGTCATCACGTCCGTGTCGCCGCACAGTTTAACATCCATCGTAGCATTGATTTGTGATCAATAGAGACCAACACACGAAGTGCGCACGCACCACGCAGGTGGCAACAGATGCCATTTAGGCCTTAATGTAAAAGTGCTACGACAGACGCCCAGAGGGCGCTGCGTCCGCGTAGCGGCCTGTGTGCGTGATGAAACGACGCCAGACACATCGCATTTGTGACGTCCATCACGTTGACGCTCAGAAGTTTTTTCGGTCTGGCTGACTGTACCGGTCATTTAATTTTATTTCCCATATTTCCATCTGTTAAAAAAACCGGACCATGTGGGGTCTACAGTATCTTCCGTCAGTACGTCCATCCGTTATGCACGCACGCAGAGTGCGCTCAGACTGCGTTCGTCTGACATTAGCCTTACCCATATGACACTTTCTTTTAATACCAGTCTTAATGATCTTAAAATAACCAAACTCGCATATTTTGATCATTCTATTGATAAAGAAAACAAGAAAAACAAAACCTTGAAACCAAAGTAACTGCCCTCACGGATTTTTGTTACCAAATTGGGAAATTGTGGTTTTACAGTGAAATCCTGCACATATTACACACTTACCTACTTCGCTATAACCTGCAGTACACATTGACCCCGACGAGAAAGAAAGATGCATTGATATTGTACGTTTTTTATTTGGTTACATTTTAATAAACACTCTCTAAACAAACTTTGGTCTGAACCTCTTTAGAAATAGTTCAAGTTTTAAATGAAACTCCAATAAAACAGAGTTAACAGTTAACATACACAAACGTCAGACCAATTACAACACTGTTTATAGAAAACCATACCAGTACAAACCAAGTTAATATAGTCATACACCTGCTGTAGTGTGAACATGGAGAAACCGTTGACGGAAATAAAACGGAATAAAAAGTGCTGCATATATAGCTTTGTCACTACATGTAAACAAAAAATCCCACTTACAAAAAGATAGATATTTTCCATCTTACAAATTGAGAGTTCGGTGCAATTTGTGTCGGCAGTGAATGGAATAACGAGTTTTACGCAACATCCTCTAAAAAGGTTACAAAATATATTTCCTGGAGGGAAAAAGCACAGATCTTTATTACGGATTTCGGAAAAGCTACTAATTACCGATGAGAAAAGAATGTTTAACTCCTTGCTATTCTTTCCTACTCAAACCTCGACATCATTTCATAGGCTGGTAAATGTAACCCGCAAACTGATAAATGAAATTTCCGGGAGGACCGTGAGAAATTAATGAGAGCTAATGAGTATCTACGGTAATTGTTAGATCCTTCAAGTATAGCGCGACCCGAATATAACACGATGGATAGAGATTGATTATGGAAATGAGAGAATACTCAAGACTCGAATATAACGCGAGGAGCAAAATTATACTGTACCGGTAAACAAATCAAATCCTTCCAGGTTCTCTTAACACAGTCCGGCTCCCCCCTCAGGCCATGGTGCTCTGCTCTAGAATGATTGCAGTTGTTACTAAGTATGAAGCTGTCGGCCACCCGTCTTATTTACTAGCCGTTAGATGGCCGGCGGAGGCGAGCGTGGTGAATGATTGGCTTAAACCGAGCTTGCCCTCTGTCCGTGATGGATCCCACCTCTCCCGAGAGTTACGAAGTGTTTGCAAACATCAGGGAGCCCACATTCACTTCAGCGAGACTACCGAAACTTCCGGGCGACTTGGGATCCTGAGCAAATTTTTTTTTATTATTATTTTTTACACACGATGCAGATGTTTCGAATATAACGCGACCCCTCTAATTTTAAGGTAAATTTTTGTCACCAAAATCTAGCGGTATACTCGAGTATCTACAGTAAGTATGGCGTTCAGATGTGTAGCAATACACAGAGGTCATAGTTGAACATGTTAGCATACTCTTAAAACAGACAGTCTGTCAAGTTCACCCAACTTATTTTGTAATTACACAAACAGCCTCCGGCAAGTGCAACTCAGCTATGACAGCCGAGAAGCATCACCTGGTCTCTACTGAACAAATCCGCAAATGTAGGGATGATCGAGTCGAATTAAATAGAGCCCTAAACTCCACATTTCAGTGTCTTTTCATCTGCAGATCAGACAGGTCTTTGTTCAGGAGATTAAAAAAAAAAAACAAAAAAAAAAACAACATACCGGCATTTCAATGGCGAATTAAAATTAGGCTCAATTTATCAGCGCTCGTTCCTCGACTTTAAGGAAATTTCAGCTTTAGCAACTCTGAATTTACTCAGACAAAATTCAGAAAAAATATCAAGTGGTGAAAGGTGTTGATAAATGACTCTGGACAAGGAAACTGAAAATCACACAGAAACCCTAAATTTTAATATTAGTGTTGTTTAGCAGCAAAGACAACCCTAAACCCAACAGCCCTGGACACTAGGGTTTCATCTTAGTGTTCCTGTAAGAGTTACTAGCAGGTACACTTTGTTAGCGTTCATATGTGTCCGAATGCATTCGATTGAATCAGTGGATGTTTCAGGGGGGGAATCTGTCGAAACTTGACTTTTACTTTTTTTTTTGGAATTGAACCAAGCCCTTAGTCATCAATAGCCGCAAGCACAAACATTACCAATAAAAAGATCCCAATCTAGTCTGCAATGAGCCAAATTGGTCAAGAATTCATCGATAAACCCCCATAACCAAACTGAGAATGTCTTAAATCCTGAAACTATTGTTGGTTCTTGAGTACTCGGCTTCGAACCACTGGTCTAAAGCCAAGGTAACCAAACCGTTACTCCATGGGTCCTTTATGAAACGCCAATGCCTACATTAGAATCGTGGGAGACGGAGCGTGTACGAATTAAACGTCATAAAAGGTAAACTAGTTTGAAGATGCAATCCATGTACAAGAATGCCAATTGTTGAGCGTAAAGTCTAAGAGTGTTGTACTTTAGGAATAGAAACCAGTCTAACAAGGTGTGTGTGTGTGTGTGTGTGTGTGTGTGTGTGTGTGTTGTGTGTGTGTGTGTGTGTGTGTGTGTGTGTGTGTGTATTAACTTACTAGTCATATCTCAACGGTAACCGTGTAACTTCCCACACCACAGGCCCCATTGTTCAAAATTACGGGCCAAAGTAAGTGAGCAAGCAGTAGAAACGTCTTAAGGCATACAGCCACACTATGTGGGGAGGATATGTTTGGTAAGCAATGACAAAGAAACTTTAAGACAATGTGTGCCTTCTCCACAAAACCTCTATGGTATCAGCATCCTGGAACTTGACACTAAAAAGTGTGTCCACCTCACCATTCTTGATTCAAAGACAACGAACAGATTTCACTTCCCAACTGCTACCTTTTGTGCACAATTATACCATTACTCATAAAAGGTATCATGTTCCTTTGTGATGTAGTCCTTGTTACGGATTCATCAGATTCCGCGGAATCAACACAAACCAGTTCTTAGCCAAATACCAGCACACGTATTTTAATTCATGGTCAAATAGCAGATTTTTTTTTTTACTTGTACCACAGTAGAGGAGCAGCTTGCGTGTAAAGAAAGGTGATGGGAGGCCATATACAATAGTCCAGGAGGTCCTCCTTTCTTGGCAATAGTTATGAGAACCTCACCCTCAATAACTTGGATGGATCTTCAGGTAAATACCCTTTTCAATACTATCGGATTAACAATGTTTACACCCATCGCTTCTGAGCCTTGTCTATTGTAACTCATAGCATAGTTACTTAGCAATGTTTGGCAAAATCTCAAACCTATTATATCTTGGAAATAGAGCTTTCCTTATTCCGTAAGTCAGGCAATGACAGAAGGCTGGAGGAGTCTTGAATGGCACATAAGACACAATAATATTAAAAAAAAGGCACACAGAATTTAACCTCTTAATGGCAGCAAGTCTGCCACAGAAATGTTCCTTTTCAAATAAAACCCCCATCCCATCCTAAAGGTCTTTGTTTGAAAACAAAGTCATGATTGGGTGCTCAGATCTTGAAACAGAATTTTTTTTATCTTCTATTATTGCATTTTTCCCAAGTATGTCCAGGAGCCATAGTACGTGGCCAATAAAAGGCGCCGACAAATGTTATTTGTCCTGTAATGACTTGTATTGAACTGCATGGTGGTTCTTTTCTCCAATAAAACCAACCGCAAAAAAAGTCAACATGGGCTTGGTGGACTCTTAACCCTTTCATTGCTGAGGACGTGTGGGAAACGTCCTCATTGACTCCTAAGGAAAGATGGGGTGGAGATAGGGGGTTACTTTGAACCCCCGATATCTCCCGACTGCTGGCACCTAGCAGGGTCGTATTTGGCATCATTAGAAAGGCCAGAGTATGGCCTTTCCAATGATACCAAACATGACCATGTCTAAAGTAAAGAAAAAAAATAATAAAATAAAGAGAGAAAAATTAGTTTTTTTAAGACGTGAAATGGCTCAGCAGTGAAGGGGTTAAAGACATCGAGCAGCTCCCTTTTATGGAATTTGAATCAGGTTACGCAAACCCCTAGTTTCTTCCTGCTCCAGTAAGAACATATACAAGATTTGTTGGAACCTTCAATCAAGAAGGACCATCAGAGAAAGAAAAACTCGCACAACTTCCTTTTTAAGGAGCTAACAGAGATCCTTGTTCCATAGATGCATCTCTGATTTGCACAAGTTACGGAATATAAAGTCCTGCTTTCGCTTTAGTTGGCGACCCTCAAAAACACCAGTGGCCGTCTCTTACAGTCTACAGTAGCTGTGGAATGACCATATTTCATGGAATCACCAATACCTAGCAAGAAGAATAAAGACCAAGGAATAAGTGAGTGAAAAAAAACAAATGTTCAAAATCTGACCGGTCTGGCCACCCCTCACAATACCGAGGACCCCTGGCTAAATAAACTCGATCAGGCTTGGTAGCCCATAGCACTGCACAGACTCTGGCTCGAGAACACGATCGCCAACACCTGCAAAATCAGAAGGTTCCGTTTCTGCTCCTCTTGATTGATGAACATGAAACAACTCACGTGATTAATTCTATTACATATGCTGGGGATAGACAGACTATCGGCTTTGCCGATCATCGGTTGCCAATATTTGGGAAATTGACAATATTCAGTATCAGCCTTTTATTTGCTGATAATTGTCTAAGGAGTCTCCATGCATACGTGATGACAACAGAAATGGGGCTCTCCTCCCATCTGGCAGGAAATGCCCTATACAGGAGATGCAGAGGTCGTTGTACTCCTGTATTTCTGGTACTGTATATCCCACAGCAGGGGTCAGCAACCTTGACCCTCCATATGTTTTGGAACTACACCTCCCTTGAGGCGCTACCAACCTAATGAGTAGCCAAGTATCATAAGAGATGTAGTTCCAAAACATCTGGAGGGCCAAGGATGCCGATCCCTTACCTACAGGGTCATATGTATTACAAAAGGCCAGAGACTAGACTCGGCCATGTTTGGTAAATAAAAGATCTATTTTTTTTATTAAACTGAAACGGACATGGTGGACATTGGTCCTTAAGGACCAATGACGTAACTGTTACATCATAAATGCATTGACTTTAAAGACCCTTGGTCCATAAGGGGTTAAATGCTCTCAGATAATGGCACAATGTCAGATTTGTGGGTTTTGTTAAATGTACAAAATATCGGCACCAGATATCGGCTACGGAAAGGCTTCCAATAATCGCCATCTACTCTGAAAAAACTATGTCTGTCTATCCCTAATAAATTCTCTGACCTCAAACACGAATGTTATAGATTTACATTTAAGGTTCTTCTACAGCTTTGCATGGAGAAATCTTAAAAAAATAAAAATTTTGAAGGACACTTGAGAGCAATCATGACTTAAAGAGTATAGGAAGCCGAAGTCTGAATAAAATATTTTCATTTAGAAACCACCAAAAACAGACAAAACGGAATATATTCAATGGTACTTCTGTGCAAGTCGGAAAAACGAAAGTCATGGAGTTGTGCAAGGACATGGAAATCATAGGAGCGCTCATGCAATTTCATCCTGTAAGGAACTACAGGATGAAGTTTCACTAACTAAGCCAACTGTGTTGCTTCAGGGACGAAATAAACGTTTGTGGTGCCCCAGATCCCACGCCTGTTCTATCAAGGTCCCCTGACATTTCCCAACCTTATGCCACGACGAGATCTGGTTCTCTTAGGGTTCTGGAGCTGTTGGCATCAGTTGAAGGATTCCACTTGCCTCCAGTCACATTTTGTCAACTTATGTCCTGGAAA
This sequence comes from Leptobrachium leishanense, assembly GCA_009667805.1. Classification (NCBI taxonomy): domain Eukaryota; kingdom Metazoa; phylum Chordata; class Amphibia; order Anura; family Megophryidae; genus Leptobrachium; species Leptobrachium leishanense. The sequence goes on along the minus strand of CM019072.1, from coordinate 32,268,011 downwards.
AAGTTAATCGACACCCATGGAATTACAGCTTGCACGGTAATAACCGCATGGAACCACAATGTCCTCCCTTGGAGGTGGTCTAGTTCACTACAACATTAAAACTCCAGGAGCCGGATCAAAGCTGGATAAGCTCAGCAGTCGAACCGTACAGCATAACGGCTCGAAAGTGTCTTACTCCATCTGGAACGCAAGCGGACCTTGTGTCCCAGATGATGCTCATCAATGTCTCCTTTACTTTGTATGGGGGGACGTGAATATGGCCCCAGCAGATGGAGAATGAGCTGGTTGGAATAGCTGTTCATCTGCCTGTAATTTAGAAGTATTACTACTCGAGCTTCTGGCAAAGCTGCTCGGTCAATTAATGCTATGGTCAGAATCATGGAAGGTGTAGGTCAGAAACAAATGGAGGGTGGGGGAGGGGGGTCAGAGTTGGAGATCCCCGCTCTAAAGCAAGCTCTCTAGTTCATGATCCCAAATGGACTACGTCAGTGTTTCTCAATAGTACAATGGTATTCTAGAATCCAACAACATATTGGAAAAATGAAGGATATTGAGCTTGACGAGCTTTTAGTGCTCGAGCCTCAGCAGCATCTATGATTTTTGAACTATTTTATTTACGCCGATGTTCCCCGAGGCCTGATTATTATTTAAAAGTGAAATGGTGGAGAAAACACACACACACACTCACACACTCTAAGAAGCTGGTGTAAATGAAAACATGACCAAATTCATTTTGCCATATGTCGTAACATAGTGGGTTATTCAGAGAGCACCAAAATGTCGCCGACAAAAAAAAAAAAAAAGTCTAATGACTTTTCTATGAAGAACAAAAAGTTTTGGTATGAGAAATTAATCTGTAACCTTTCCGCTTTGACAGTGGAAGGTCTGTCAGACCGACCCCCCCCCCACTGTGTTAAATAAATTGACTTTATAGATTGGGTTTCTTCAGGCTTTTTATGCAAATTACCCTTTTGACGTGGTTTGGCCGGGTCCTGCGTCAAAGGAAGTTTGTTTGTATCAAATAACTTGAAGAATGTATAGCATGGCATAACTTCAGGGATAATTTGCATACAATCTTATTTACAGTAGAAAAATAGCTTTGAGGGAAAAAAAAAAATTCCAACAAAATTATATATATGACCATGTCCTTTCTCTGCTGTACTACCATGGAAAGAGGATACGAACCTGAGGCACGCTCAGTTCCTCAGCAGCTGCTGAATTGCTTCAGTGCAGCAGTTCAGTTTGCTGCAGCCGTCTCACTGAACGCTTTGGCTGCGATTATGGAAGCGAAAGGGCAGGGGATTGCTTAATGAAAGGTGCCGTTTCTGCAAAATCCACGTTTGTCCATTTTATTACCACTTATTGTTAATGTTTACCATGTTCCAGTAAGTATTTGGTGTTTTGCTCCACCAAAACCTCAAACTGAACATTTCCTTATTGGATTATTTGCTGCGTGGAGGCGGCCATCTTTCCTACCTCACACTCAGCTAACCCCGCAGCACCTCTCTACTTGGCTGCAAGTGCTAAGTTAGCCGTGCTGAGCGCTGAGCTGCAGCATAGCGTTCAGTGCTAAGTTGCTAAACTTAGCACTTGCAGCGGCTGAGCAACTGAACGAGCCTCTGGTCAAAACAACTCACTGACAAGTGTCCTTGGACAAGACACCTCCTCAATATGGTCCCCATATAGGATTTGGCAACAGGGAACTTACAATGTAGCCTTTTTAAAGCGGTGTCTGCTGTACTGACATATTACCTCCATGTTCCCAGATCTTGTGCAGAGCTGTGGAATATGTTGGCGTTACACATAAATACACATTTAGTCGATTGAGTCCATTATAGAAAATTAAATCGTAAGGCTTAATCGGAAAGGATAAGGCCGGGGTCAGACGAGCGCACTATGTGCACCTGTACTGATGTGCCTCCCGGCGTCCGTCGCAGCGTAGTGACGCTTCGTCGGGCCGGCCACACGCTGTAGAGAGCGCACAAAATTGCGCAAGCCACAGTAGACGTGCTGAAAGCCTCCACGAAGCGCGTTCGCCGGGGCTGCAAAGCTCGATTCTCCATAGGAGGATCGAGCCTTGCAGCACTGAGCGCACTAACTGCACTCAGTGAGGCGGCTAGACGGGCGTCAGAGTGGACGGAACATCCACTGTCACAGACGTTCCTTACGGTCTTAAAAATGCACATTGAATTTCTCCGTACCGTGCAATTTCGTGGTCATTCGGCTATTCAAAAAGCTGGCAGTGCGCCAAATGTTGGCGGATTGCCAGCAAAATACGGTGCCTGTTCGGCGACAGTGAAATCCCCCATAGAGTTGCAACGGTTAATCTATTCAGAGACACCGAACAGCAGTGAAATGTCAATGATATAGCTGAATTTTCAGCGGTTTCATTCGACAGGCTTAAATCAGGCGAATCCCATAGATAAAAGGTTAAAAAATTCCATTTTTATTAAATATATAAATGAACCGTTTATGCCTTTCACTTGCAGCACAAAGTAAATTTAACGATTTTTTTTTTTTAGCCATTTGTCAGGATTTTTTCTGCAAATACCCCCTGATTTTTTTAAAGTATGGAAAAAAAAATTCTGTAACACTTTTTTTTTATTATTATTCACAGAACCGTATATGTTATTTTCAGGCATTTCCGTGCAGTAGTTTCTTGCAAACACCTTTTAAAAGTTGCAGGTCTTTTTGGAGGGGGGGGGGTGGGTATTTACCCGTTCTTTGACTTTTTCCAGCAATAGATCATCTGCCTTTTTTGGATCGATTCGTTATTTAAATCAGCAGTTTTACCGAATAGATTCGGGGGGGGGGGGGGGTTCAGATGCATTCGTCAGTTTTTCCTATCAATTCGGCGTCGTTTTATTCGGATGCGTTTGGCAGCTTGTTCCCTGCACTTTGGGGACCCTGCAGTTAATGATGATGACTTCACCACAGGGTGGGTGAGTTTGACTCCCCGAAGTGTAGGGAACGAAAGAACACAGAACTTCCGGTGTTCTTTGAATAACCCTGTAAATCTATGCATGTAAATCCATGACGAGTGGTTTGATACGTCGCATTTATTTATTTTCTGGAAATGGGGTTGCGGCCTTCTAAAAAAAATTGTGTTTTTATCTTGGACTATAGATTAATAAAAGCAAGGAGTAAGCTAGTCTCCTGGATAGATTTTTAGTAAAAAAACAAACAAAAAAAAAAAAACAATCCCAGCGGAGCCTAGAAGACTGCAGAGGTTGTTACAGTGTGTATGTTTAAAGAACAAGGCTAGATTTCTTGAGATCTTCTCAAACAGAATTCTACTCATTGTGTAAAAGACCGAGGAATTTACCCTCAGGCCTAAAAATACAAAAAAGCGATTGAGAAACATATTGCGAGGAATGTAACTCTCCTGGTTCTATTTTTGTGGCTTTTAACACAATACGATTGTGTAAAGTAGGAATGCTCTTGAAAAATCAGGCGCAAGGGACTTGAAAGGCAGGATAATCTGGCGAGTACTGCTCAGCCAACAGCAAGGGAGAACAAAATAAAACCGAGATAAGGCCGGGGTCAGACGAGCGTTTTGCAGAGTGGAAGGAATGTCCGTGAGAGTGGACGTTCCGTCCACTCTGACGCCCGTCTGGCCGCCTCGCTGAGCGCAGTTAGTGCGCTCAGCGCTGCAAGGCTCGATCCTCCTATGGAGAATCGAGCTTTGCAGCCCCGTCGAAAGCACGTCGTAGCACTTTGACGGGGAGGCTTTCAGAACGTCCCCAGCACGCCAGCTGTAGCGTGTGGCTGGCCCCGTCGAAGCATCACAACGCTGAGACAGACGCCGGGAGGCACGCAAGTTCAGGCGCACATGGTGTGCTCGGCTGACCCTGGCCTAAAAGACATTCACGAATAAAGAAGGCACTGCCAATTAGGATAAAATATGTTCTTGTAAAAACTCGTTTACAGCAAAGTGGGCGGGTCCTTACGCATTGCTAATTAGTAAAAAAATAACTCATTAACTTGCTAAATCAGCTGGTATCAATAGCAGGTCTCCTGGGGGACAGTGGATGCAAACCTTAGCACACTTCTTGTATAATTTTAGGTCCCATCTAGCTTCAGCAACCTTGGCCTCCCAGAGGTTTTGAAACTACATTTCCTTTAACGCTCAGACACTCGTTGCGCGGACTCTGCATCAAAGGATATGTAGTTCCAAAACAACTGCAGGCCAAGGTTGCTGACCCCTGATCTAGGTGGACAACGGTCCACCAGGTGTCAACTTCTTATTCCATGAAACAAGGCTACATCTAGCTCGACTATGGTGGTAAACTTTGGCACATCCATTTCACGATCTGAAGTTCCATCAAGGTGCTACAGCAGATCATGGGGTGCTTCAGACTTTATTTCATCGAAAAGTGACGTGCACTTTGCAACCATCAGCTCTTCCCATGCAGCACCTAACCCCGAATGCACTCCCTCGCACCATCAGTTACAGTTACAAACATTTATAAAGCGCCAACAGATTCCTTAGCGCTGTACAATGGGAGACAGAAAAACGAATAAACATACACCCATCAGGATTTCCACCCCAATCAACCTTGTGTCAAACACCACCCAACGACATTTCTGATCAGGAAGCCCACCATCCTTCCACCAGGGATGCACCGATACTAGTATTGGAAAGCGGTCACATGATATTAAATAAAAGTATCGGTACTCTGTATCGGTGAATACCTGAAAAAAAAGTATTGGTACTTGTACTCCGTGCATTTTACCTACCCACCAACTCATGCATTCCACCTACTCAACTATTGCTATCAGCCGAATCTGTTCAACCTTGCAACCTACTCCTTATTTCTATCCCGTCTGACAGCTCTGTTCCCAATTCCTCCTGTGTTTGTTAAAGGTCATCTTGTCTCAAAGTATTGTCCCGATTATTCAGCACTGCACAATATAATAATTGTCATCCTGTGTGATACCAAAGTTCATGGAATACGCGTAGTCAATGGTCCATGGCTTCATCTTGTGATCGCAAGCACATCTACTGCAAAAGAGTGGTGTTGTCCAAGTGGACAATGTCCAAACTGGTATCTACTATTCATTCCATGATCCATGGCTTAATTTAAGAGGACATGGGTAGCAAATCATAGGCACCTGACCTGTGGTCCAATCTTTGTGAATAACGAACCAACTGTTACCCACAACTTATTCCACACTCCGTGGTTTTATCAAGATGTTCACATAATCTTAAAGAGTCACTACCACCAAAAAAATGAAAGGCTCTGTGTTTATGTCGCTGATATCTTACATGCATCTTTGTTTTTCTGTTGTATGTTAAGAAAATATGCTACTATATATGTGTCACTGGGTGCATCCATTGTATGATTTTTTGTGTTGTAAACTGCCCCCACAGTGTCTTTCCATCGCTTGCTCCTCAGTGTGGCTTTGGCCATAGAATGGAGTCTATGGTTCGATCACCGTCTCAAATCAATGTATTGTGTGGGATGTATTCAAAGGACATCACCGGGGTGTAGATTAGAAGTCTTTTAAGTTCCTTGTCTTATTTCATTCAGCTGCCAGCTCTTATCTTGAGTAGTCTGGATCACAATACACCGCTGGACTCTAAGTTTGCTGCCTTATCTAAACATTCCCTCCTCCAGCTCAGTAACTCTTAAATAATGTATTATTAAGCAGTACAGCAGCGTGTGTTTTACAAGGTGGTTTTATTTATAATGCACTAGTAATCTAGTTCAGTGGTCCCCAACTCCGTTCCTCAGGTCCCCCTAACAGGCCAGATTTTGCAGATCACCTCGGGGAAATGCAGACTGAATCCTGCAATCACTGAGCAGCTAATATCACCTTTGCTGCGCTTCAGATATCTGCAAACCTGGCCAGTTAGGGGAACCTGAGGACCAGGGTTGGCGAACACTGATTTTACTCACAGCTTATGTAGTGTCCCTTTAAGTAGGAAGACGCCAGTTGGGTGCGCTTAAGACACGATCCCTAGTCAAACAAAGGTACTAACATTAACGACCTTCATAAAAGCATGGATTGTGGATTAAGTATCACCAAGTAGTCCTCGCCAGTTTAGGATGTCATGACATAGATCGGACAAGGTCTAACTTGAATGAAGTAATGATGTCATCTAGGATAGTAGTTATCGGATTGCTTCCTGCAAGCCAATATGGCCACCAACAAGTCCAAGACAATGCCCTCATTACCAAGGAATCCACATGTGCAAATAGTGATGGCAAGTGACGTATGGTAAATTCTGCGGATTCTACAGTTTATAAAGATTATAACAAGAATGCGTTTCATAAGGCTAAAGCTATTATTTTTAATCGATCAGGTGGCCGATTATTTTATATTTTTTCGATTAATCGATTCATTGGCTAAAACAAAATCTAATTTTTTTGTTTACTTGAAAGGAAAAAGTAAAAAGCAGAAAAAAAAAACACCAACCAACCTCTGCCTCAATTTTTGGTCCTTTTTTTTCTTAAACAACTTGTGTAGTCCATGTAACGTCTGTACGACCATACGCAAATTGCGAATTTTTCGCTCACGAGGTACACGAGCGTCTGGTCAGTGACGGATCGATACTACTAGCGCAGCTCAAGCAAACATCCACTTTTTCCCTGAACGAACTCTGCTGTGAGCACTCAGACTAGATGTCAGCATGCAAAGCTGGGTGAGAAGAGGGAAGCACTCGAAAACAATTTCACGGACAAACACAATGGGGGGGGGGACTAGAGGTGGAGAGTTTGTTTGAGAAAGGGACCGAACCCGAGTGTGAGAGGGAGTATGGGGGAAGGAACCAGACCAAAGGGAGGGATGACAGTACTGGACCATTGACAGGAAGGCAGGGAAGGTGGGGTAGTGGCACAGGACTCCAGCTCCAAGTAAAAATAAAACACAGGTGGTACAGCTCCTCCACCCAGTGTCAGTACTCAGAATCTGTGCAGTAGTTCTGTTAGTGTTGTAAACTGAATAAAAAAAGAAACTGGTTATGTCTGACATAACCCTAGAACTGAATCCTACGGAGTAAAGAAGACGCGTCTTCTCCAATCAGCTCCGCAGTAGCATCTGAGGTTAATCACGTTAAACTCAGTCTGACTCTAAACAGTGTGTGCTGTACGCAGATTAAATGATACAAAGAGACCAGCTCCTGAGGAATGTTGCTAGTAGGTTTCTGAACAAGTAAAACGGAAACCTTTAACAATAAAAGTAAGCATAACCACAAGCATCCTCTCCCCCCGCTCCTTTCAGAAGATTGCTATTTACAGATGTAGATCAGATCACTATACAATGTAGAATGGGAGTCGTATCTACTTATCACCCTGAGTACCAAGAAAACAACTTATTTTAAAATCGTAAAAGACCCTGAAGTACAAAGTTAAAATAAAAAAAATACAGCAATTTGGACAATTAAAAGTTTATTTTTGATGTTAAAATGAGAGCTGATGCATCATATAATACTGGAACTCTAATTAAAAAGGCACATTGCAAACTAGTTATTTAATATTTCACCCTGAACCTAAGCAAATCCTCAGAGACTTCATTTTTACTCTGCTGTCCCCACCCTCACTCACACCCAGTCCTGGTCTAAAACTTGTAGCTTCCCTTCCAGCTGCTTCTACTTTGTTAATCACATTAAGAAGCCCAAGCTTCAGGCCCTTCCCATGCAATCCCAGCTATCTTATTTCTGGCCACCAGCTGCACTCTCCCCCTGCTCCTTCTTGTTTCACATACCTCTGTCCCTTAGATTGTAAGCTCACGGGATGCCTGGCTGAGCACTTCAAGGGCTGTTTTAGGAGGACAAGTATCCTACAGGCAGGGTCGTCTGCACCTAATGTATCTTTATTAAGTCATGTTTGTGCTTACCCCATTGTACAGTTATACGTTTTTATAAAGCGCTAACAAGTTGTAAATTGTAAAGCGCTACAGAATCTGTTGGCGCTGTATAAGTACTTGTAACTAATATAAAGCAGTAATACACAAAAAGGCAAATTCTCCATTCTAACGCTTGCAAAGGGTAGCGCAGCCCAAGCCAAGCACACCATGAAAATTAAGAATTTCATCTCTATTAATCATTTTGAGGACACCATTTGGAAATTGTGCTTATTAATATTATTTAGATATTATTCAGATAAAGCGCCACGTGTTCCAGGAATGTGCAGGGCAGCAAGTGGGTAAAGCAATGTCCGACTGATCTGGTGTCTGTGATTACCTTCGACACGTGTGTTCGTGACGTGTGTGTTAGCCATTGTGTGACACAGTAACTTGTGTGAGCGAGATTGACGAGAGAAAGTGGCACAAATGTGTGGGATTGGTGTAAACCAGTGGTTCCCAACCGCGGTTCTCAGGTCCCCCTAGCAGGCCAGGTTTTAAGGATTACCTTAGACTGAATCCTGCAATCACTGAGCAGCAAATCATATCACCTGTGCTTCAGATATTTGGGAAACCTGGCATGTTGGGGGGACTTGAGGAACGCGGTTGGGAACCACTGGTGTAAGCGATCGGTTGTTGCTTTTGGAGAGAGTTCATGGTCTTTTTTGGCTGGCTGTACAAGCAGGTATTTTTGGACGCTAGCAACACCTTCCTGGAAAAACACCTGAAATCATATTTTTTTTTTTATTTAAAGTAGTCAGGATAATATCATAGCTATCTAAAATATAACCCTACTTATGTGCATCTCCGTCATCAGTTCCTCCCTGGCAGGGAGGGGGAATAAAACCCAAAACCAGAAAAAAAGAATAAAAACCAGTACAGACCCCACTTCCTTCCCCCTCGACAAACAACACCCATAACACAAAAATATAATTTCACAAAATAGACTCTGTACTAACCTACAACGACAGCAGTTGGCAGATACCCAGGTCTGCCGGAAAAAAACTCAAGTGATCATGGTGGCTAGAGTGTCTAATTAAAGACCATTTTCAAGTGGTCACTGTTGTACACTGCATATCTTTTTCTTTCTCCAACGTATCGGTCCTGGCTGGTGGGGCAGGGCTTCAAAGGTCTCACCTACGTCACAATGGTCAGTCAGCAGCTGCTGAACAACCATGTGGGTGTTGGGGTGAGGAGAGTCAAAATTACCTCAGCTCGTTGTTTAAGGAATAGGCCGAGTTAAGAAAATCAAAGTATTACGGTACCTGGCTAGCTGTGTGTCCACTACGCGCATGCTGATCATTAATGGGGTGCAGTTAGCTAGTGCACCAACCTCCAGAAGTTGGCAGAAGCGTGGGACTAGTAGGCGAGATGACAATCTAGACAAAATAGGAGTGTTATTCATGGACATACACACACAAAATGGCACAGGAGAGTTAAGTATTTGGACAATATGCATAACAGCTGACAATAAGCACAATTTCCAAATTGTGTCCTCAAAATGATTACTAGAGATGAAATTTTCAATTTTCATGGTCAATATGCACATCTTCTAATGGTATCCAGTCATTCTGATTAGACACCCTTCATTTTTTTTCTGCAAATGATGGGTTTGTTAACTTGTATCCTCCATAGATTTTTGTTCTACCCAATAATGGGTCAATCTGATTATTTTGAAGATTTTCACTTCCCAATTCAATATGTCCTAAAACAAACCGGCATTAAGCATATTGGCTGGATCAAATGTCAAATCAAAATACCATATGTTGATAATTATAACTAAAAATCGCAGACATCTCCATAAGGAAACAGGACACTGCGGCCGTGAAATATCTTTTCTAAGCCGTGCATAATGTATTCCATACAGGACTCGACAAATCCCAGGCGCCAGGTCGCCATGGCGACTAGAAATTGCATCCTGGCGCCTGTCAGCGCAGTCACTGTTGGCACAAGTGGGAGAAATCTTTATTACAGCATCTGCCCAGCAGCTCTGTGGGGCTCCACCTCATGCTGTCGCCAATTGCCAGGGGGCCAGCTTCCCCCACTGCTTCTCCGCCAGGCTTCACAAAGAGACCTGAATGCTGAGCACAGCACACTTTCTGATGTTGCTCTGATGTGCATCTTTACACACAGTTATGTCTCTCAGCTTTTGCCCAATAACCTTTTTAAGATCCTTAAGAACTCCGTACATTTCAAACTGTAATAGCCGTGACAGAGGCAGAGACTGGAGACTATCGCTCACTTATTACCATAAAAAATGAATGGCTCCTAACTTTTTTTATCTGGCTACTAGATTCAAAGCAAATTTGTCAAGCCCTGGAGAAGTGGAGATCAACCTTGGCCCTCGAGAGGTTCGGGAAGTAAATCTCCCATGAAAGTCACCTACTCATTAGGCTGGTAGATGGAAACTCGTGGGAGATGTAGCTCTAAAACATCTGGGGGGCCAAGATGGCGGACCCTTGCTTTAAAGTACACACATGACAACCCCACCTCCCCACCATTTGGGTACTAAACACTGGTAGATGAGCACAACCCACTTACATTTTGAAGATCGCCTTGATCCAAGTCATACTTAAGCAAATCCGATACTAAGTGCCCTGTAAACTGGCTGGCCCAAATTAAAATAACCCCTAGAGCAAGGGTCAGCAGCTTTAGTCCTCCAGATGTCTAAGAACTTAATTTCCCTTGAGGTTCTGCTGTACTATTGAGCAGCTGAGTATCAAGGGAGATGTAGTTCCAAGACTCCTGGAACGCTAAGGCTGCTCATCCATACTCTTGACCAACATTCACCCACCCATGCAGGCTCTCTCCATTTTAAGACTACCTTAGCCCAGGACCTTAACATTCAGCGATCACAGGACACAATAATGAACTCCGAGTCTTTCAAGATAATCATATAGGCACCTTTGACCCAAGACCTCGTCAGGATGGATATCCATGAACCTGTACTATGTTTTATGCAATTCTACCAGAAAAAAAGAGTGGATCACTCCGTTACCTATTTTGCCTCAATTACAGGCATTGGCAGATTCCAAGAACTACAAATTAATTATTGTTATTATTTAAACCCTAAAAAGCTCTATTGGTGGACCTTTACGGGTCCTATAATTTGGGGCACCCCAACACATTTATCATCCCTTTTTCTAAAATAACCGGATATTGACCTGGTCTAAGCATCGCCATTTTCTTGCAGATTAAAAAACTCTTGATATGTGAATAATTTGAAAATGTTCCACAATTCTTAAGTGCAGAGAAAAAAAAAAAAAGACGTATAAACAAATAAACCCAGTAAAGGTGTGTATTTGTTAGATCTTTCATCTGTGTTCATCACAAATCATGGTCCCATTGTTTCTTTTGGTTTCGCTGGCAGAATGCCCTCATACCAAACATGCACTGGCCCCAGCCATGTTTGATTTGGGAAGTGTCCGAAACATCAGCTAGAGTTTCAATGCTATCCCAATGGAGCGCCAACGTATAGAAAGTCACTAAAGGAAGATCTAAACCAGACCTGTCACAGTAGAGACGTTTCAGCAATCGCAAATCAGTTAATGAGAGATTTTGGGCGCTGGTGTATTATATATTTTTGGTTTCTCACTTGAATAATGAGCGACCGGGAAACACCTGTTATCCACGGCCTCACAGTACCTTTGTGCTCCTGATATAAAGTATAGGAAGCCTAAATGTACAGTAAGCTGAAGCACAAGTCAAGCTGTAACAGGAGTTACAGCTCAACTTGGAAAAGTAGGGAGCCGGTAAAGTTTACAGCAGAGCTGTAAAAGTTAACAGCTCAGGCCGCAAATGCTATTGGAGTATCGGGATCGAGGCCTCCAGCCTTAAAGATTCCGGACCCTATTTCAAGATTGGCGTAAGATAACTTCTCGACATTGTGTTAGTTATCGATGGGAATCCCTATTCCACTCTAGCCACAAGAACAGCTTGCGCCAAAAGTATAACGTTTTCCTACTGTAATTAACGTCTCCTATACCTTGTATAGGAGGTGTAAACTTGCACCTCAGGATGGAAGTGCAAGCTGTTCCAAGCTCGTTCCATCGGTAGACTGTATTTCTCACAGAAATAACATGTCCTAAAACCTGGCGTTAAGTGATTTTACAAAAGCAAAATCACTTAGCACAAACTAACCCACCCAAATAATAAAAAAAATAAGATTCCTCACCCCTCGTCCAGCAGTGGAGAGGGTGGCGTGATCCTCGGCTTCCTCTCACCAGGAGAATAGTTCCCAGTCTGCCTCTGATTTTTCCACGGTGCTGTGCAATCTGGCAGCCGGGCAAGGCTCCATGAAGTCCAATGGACTCCAGAAGTCAATATTCGCAGCAGCGTCACTGTAGTGCGCTTCGTTCTGAGGCTACGCGCTAATAAAGCGCCTGCCCCCGGAATAGAAACGCTAAAATAACAGTACATACTCACCACCCAGGACATACTTGAAAACGAGAGAAATCTCAATGTGTCCTTCCTGGTAAAATCCTTACTCAAAAACAAAAAAAATATAGGAGACCGAAAGCAAAATCTGCCGGTGCAGATTAACTTTTAAGTGCCGTCCCTCTTTTTGCAGTAGATTCAGAATAGGGCTCCTGGAGCGGTCAAGGTTGCCGACCCCTGATCCCAGAACACGCCTCAATACCAATACCATAACCATTGAAACCTATGTAATCCTACTTATAAAATGATTCTGTCTGCAGCCATGCACAAACCTACCCGTGTCCGTCTCTCCGGAGGGAGATTTATTACGCTATCGACTCAGAAGGAAAATAGATTTAGATCGATTATGATATGAATGAATTCCACTGACTGGTATGAATAAAATCAAAAAGTTAAAAAGATATAGAAAAAAAGCTCTTTGGGAAAGCCAGTACAAAATATATATATAAAAAAAAAAAAAAGATGCTGGGCAGAATTTTTCTGTCCTTTAGATATGATTGAGCAATATCCCCTGACCCTCAAGCTACCGTAGCCTGTAGCACGGTCAGCTCAAACGTTTCCATGGTGATTGCTCTACTCTTTAGAATTTTGCTGCACAGTCGCTCTTTACACAATAATTCACTTTAGCGTGACGCATCTCTCCCTGCAGGAAAGCTACGCCATGGACCTACAGCAACACACACCAAGGCAGCAGATTACAAAAAAAAATATTAAAAAAAAACAAACATCTACGGCCATTGGAAGCGACTTGCGAATGACAGTACAAAAGGTGTGTTTAGAAACGACACATCTGTTTTACCAGTGTTTCTAAAGGCCAGCATGCTTGGAATGTGTGTGTAGCAGCAATAAAAAGGTGCAAGTAGCTAGTAAATAAAAGTCAAACCGAAACATTAAAACTAATGGGGGGGGGGGGGGTTAAATATTTAAAAAAAAAAAAAAACGGTAAATACTGTAGAAAAAAAATATTTTTTATTGAAGACTAACGGTGGGTTCACACCACAGCGTTGCGCTGCGTCGAGCAATGCAGCGCGTTCGCGGCTATGATATGGCCGCGAACGCGCGGCTATATGCAGAAAAGAAGCTCCCGGACTTCTTTTTGCGTCGGCCGTTTCTCAGCGCGTTCCTGCGCGCTGAGAAACGGCCAGGTGGGATATGCCCACATAGGCAATCATGGGATTTCACTGTTTGAGCGTTTTACAGCGCGCATGAGCGCACTGTAAAACGCTTAGGTGTGAACCCAGCCTTAGTGTGGGTCACTGGCAAGCCAGAGCCTGAGTAAAGTCCCAGGGGGGTCTACAACGGTTAGTAATCACACCTGCTGTCCTCCCGCTAACACTCATAGATCCTCACCCCTGGTGTAACTAGTAAGCACGCTATGGCACAGCTGTGTCTGTGGACTGCATCTCCTATCATGCTTTGCCTGGTGACTGACCGAGACTGGATGGGAATATGGTCCACAGAGGTAAACCGATGAGCAGTCTGATAGAAGAAAAGCTGGGTAAAACGGACTCTAATCGTCACCCTGGTTTCCGGCTTGCCCAGTGAGCAGCTTAGCATTCCTTGCCAATGGGCCCTTAGTCCTGTCATTTCATGATATGGGGTTTTAAAGCTTATTAGCTCATACATCGGCCGCCCCAGTCTCTGCGTTAAATGAAAAATGACATGTTCACTTAGAACAGGGGTCAGCAACCTTGTCTCCCTGAGGTTTTGGGATCTACATCTCCCACAATGCTCAGGCACACATTAGGCCGACTTGGGAACTACATTTCCCACGTGGCTCAGTCAGCCTAATGGGTGACTGAGCATCGTGGGAGATGTAGTTCCCAAAACATCAGGGAGCCAAGGTTGCTGACCCCCTGACTTGGAAGTATTGTTAAAACCAACCCACTCGTGCAGCCGTCTACAGGGGCAATACCTGAGCATTACTATAACCGTCAGTTTCTAGTGTGAAGGAATGGCATCAGAGCGACGTTTTTACATGTATTCCGCCTCATTCTTCTGTTGCAGTAACCCCAATAATAGGAAGGGGACCAAAAACCATAAGTGCACTGATTATTGGCCCAGGTAGGCCATTTAGTTTATCGGTTTAGGTCAGGGGTCAGCAACAGTGGCTCCCTGATGTTTTGGGAACTACATTTCCCATGTGGCTCAGTCAGCCTAATGGGTGACTGAGCATCGTGGGAGATGTAGTTCCCAAAACATCAGCGAGCCAAGGTTGCTGACCCCTGGTTTAGGCGGTATGAGGGACATGGAGGGTGTAGACCAGGGGTCGGCAATCTTGGCCGCCAGGTGTTTTGGAACTACCTTTCACATGAGACAGGAATGGCCAGGCATCATGAGAGATGTAGTTTCAAAACATGGGGGGGGGGGGGGGGAGAAGGTTCCTGACCCCTGGCATAGACGATCCAAGACCCCCCAGAAGGACAGGCAAAAGTGCTGCATTTTGTCAAGACCAAAAATAGAGATATATTTATATCTATAAATAAATAATAAGAATAAAAAAAAAACTATTTTTTGCTGCAGTAAGCATCAGGCAGACAAGCATTAAAAGAAACGTGAGGTAAAAGTGACACGCCCAGATCTGCAAAAATAATTGCAATGTGATTATATAGTCTTTTAAGACTCCAAAATGTATTGTTCCTAGCATTTTGCATATTATACTTTGTTATTGCGTCATGCTTAATCATTAGGTACCAGGTCCCATTAAGCATAAAAGCAATTTATAACAGATTTCTACTTTTTTTTTAATACTATTATCTCATTTTAACCCAACACCTGATGCATTTTAAGATCGATAGGATTTCATTTGTTTAAAAAAAAAAAAAAAAAACAACTTGTTTTTTTCCCCCTTTTTTTAAGCCGTTGTAAACCCAAGCTTACATAATGGTTGCATTTAAGACATAACCTGAAGGTCTCCACTTTTTATTTTAAAGCAATTTTTTTCCCCCCTCTAAAAAAAAAAAAAAAAAAAAAAAGAAGTAGTGTACGTGTCCCCATCCCCCGTAGTGTCTTGCCTCTCAGGTAGCCGGGATACGGATGCGGAAAAGTCCCTGATGTAGCTGTAGTCTGAAGAGACGGCAATTGGCGATGCGTAATGCTGCGCATCCTGTGCGGCGGAGGTCGGACGGGAGTAGAGGTTTAGTGTGGTGCCACGTTCCAGTGCTCCTCTTGAACTCCCTCACGTAATCATAACTGGTGCCTTAGGAACAAAAAAAATATTAAATAAAGTCAAGAAAAACCAAGAAAAGAAGAAGTTACTCATGGATGCGTATCATTAATATATTTCACAAGGCATGCATCGGTGTGTGTAGTGGATTTGGATTGCAGGGTAAATTTGCGTGGAGCATTGGTTCCCAACCCTGCTTCTCACGTCCCCCTAACAGGCCAGGTTTGCAGAAGATCTGAAGCACAGGGGATATGATGTGCAGCTCAGCGATTGCAGGATTCAGTGACTTTGGGACCAGGGTTGGGGACCACTGGAGGTTCTGGTAGGTCAGACCTACCAGACACTCCAGTGGTCTCCAACTCGCTCAACAGGCCAGGTTTTAAGGAATGAACAATGATATACGCGTCATTCTCTCTCTCTCTGACCACACTTTACTGTTTCCTTATGGGTTGGAAGGTTAACGACATGTAAAGGAAGGATGCCAATGTAACGCACGGTCATCATCCTTTCCTCACCTTATCACTCAGGAGACCATGTGTTTCTGGACACCTGCTGCTTCTTCACACTGCTGGGATGGGCATGAAGGATGCTTCCCTGTGGTATGTTGATTTTATATCAGGTAGGAAAGGAATCCTTTAACCGAATCAGAAGCAGCCCAAGACACTTTATTGCTCTCCCATACCATAAATATTCTTTCCATAGTCCAAAGCAACAGCACGGCACGGTACAAAGGGTACCCCCCACCCCCTCAGTATATGATGACAAACGTCTTTTGACATATAAACAATTGAGGTTATCCCCATGATGGTTAGAAGAAGATTTTCATAAAGTCAGAAGGATAATTTCCAGATTGAGACGCTCACCTGAAGAAAACCACTAAGGCTAAAAAGAGGCAAGGGCCTTCATAGTCCTCTATGCTGCTTAACGAGATGGAGCATTGTGGAAGATGCAAAATATATTGGATGATGTGATGGCCACCGAAAAGGCCATCTTCCAAGTAAGGAATAGAGGAATGGACTGTAGATGTTCTGAAGTGTTAGCACAGCTTCAACGAGGACCATGCTGGACCGGTCTCATCGGAATAAAGGTGGTCAAGGGTGAAGCAGAGTTTTTTTTTCCTTTCCCGACGCAAGAAAGATCACCTACGGCATCACACCAAGCCACAGGCTGGAAGAAGAGATTTACACTAAAATTCTGAAACCGCCACCACAGGCCCTCTTCTGTGCACCCAGGCTTATTTAAAAGACAACCACGAAGGACCGGAGTGAGCCAGGGATCTTCCATGCTCTCAAACCATAACTCCCTCACTACTGAGATAACTCGATATTGGGCACCTGATGGCACCTTTTAAGACCCGAGTTATCTCGATCTGCAGCGGAGCAGGACAAATGCAAAAGAAATGTGGCAAACTAATTTCTTTGCTTTTGGGCTGCAGAAGGTGGTCCCAAGGTCTTAATGCCCAAGATGCTAAAACTGTAAAAAAAAAAAAAAAAAAATGCTAATGAAATGTCCTTATTGGACGGTTCAGCAGCCGATGCAGGGAACCATGGGCTGCAGTTCTACCTGCAGTAACTCAATTTGGCCAGGAGATTGCGCCATCTGCCTGCCAAATAGATTATTACAGTGAGAAATACATTGAGAATATTCCCAAATATTTCTTACTGTGTCATTAGAAAATTATTTTTTAAAAGAAAAAAACCACAGGTTTCTAACCGTGTTTTTTTGGAAAATCACTTGTTAGTGAAGGGGTTAAGTACCTGGTCATATGGAGGGGCTGCCTAGCAGATGATTGGTGAGGATGGCGCCAACTCTAATACTTATACAGTTCCAGGCCAGACAGTTCCATCCACTTGCTTTCTCTACAGCAGTTGTTCTCAACCCTGGTCCTCAAGCCCCCTAACAGGTCAGGTTTTAAGGATCACCTTGCTGAGATGCAGACTGAATCCTGCAATCACTGAGCAGCAAATCATATCACCTGTACGGTGTTTCACATATCTGCAAACCTGGCCTGTTATGGGTACTTGAAGGCCAAGGTTGGGATATGCTGCTCCACAGCTTTAGCACCATAAAAAAATTATATAAAAATGGTGAGATCAGCAAGTTGAGGGGCAACAGACACAGTGGCCATCACGTTGTAGGGTGCATTTATTCATCCGTATCACTACATAAATGCATTTACTGTACAGCTGGACCATGCGTGCCAAGCAGGGGGTCCGTAAACTCAGTGCGAGTCTCTCCCCCGTGAAAGGGCCATGAATATTTTTTGGCTGAAAGCTTCCAGGCTACTTCCCGAGTCTGTACAGAGCTTACTGGCTATCGATTCTTTGGTTTTGCATATACTCCAAACCCGTCATTGTATTAATTTACTTATCTTCAAGTCTTTTTAAGTTTTCAACTTGTTAACGCGAAACATCCTTTAAAAGTAACAATCCAGGCTGGAAATGACCTCAGCTTTGATTATAAAATAGACAAAAACAAAACAAAACAAAAAAAACACTGAAAAAAGTTTCAAACTAACCTGTATCAAGATCACCAATCACATAAATACTGGCACCTATTGGCACTGCACCATAGACAAAGGAAGAACTTGTTGGTATGCAGAGGTTCTGGTCATTTAGGTAGATCCACCTGCAGCGGGAAGAACAGAAAAAAAAATATATATATATGTAATTATTAATTTAAGAAACTTCATCTGCTTTTCATGCTGCTAGCACATGTAGCAATGTCTCATGGTTGGCCGTTTCAAACCTGAATTTGCCAAGATGCTCAACCCACCCAAGACCTGAGCAAGCATCATGTAGTGAAGAAACATTCGAGGCCTACAGAGAGATCAAACATGGACCAACGGGGCCTCTCGACCGGCGTCACATACACAGATTGTACCAGCAGAACATAAAAGGTTAGTCCAGCCCATATGACTACTAGGAAACCGCAAACCAATTCATTTTGATACAGAGAACACAATTACGATATAAAAATCATCTGTAAAGACTTCAGAACCAGGTCATGAGACTGTCTAGGTCGTCTGTCTCCTACAGTGGGTTAGATATCTGGCAGGTCGCAACTGCTCCGCCGCATTCTCCACCCCTTCGTTCTTACCTTAAAACAGAATAAAAATAAACTCCAAAACTCACCCATTCGCCCACGCCAAGTCTCCCTTGGCACTGATCAGTTCTGACAAATGCTGCTTCTGTCGAAGCATGGTTGACACTTCATTGGGCCGGCCGGCCGCTCGCATGGAGACACTTTAGATGATCAAGATGGCTTGAGAGTATCTTTAATGTAACCGATACAAATCAGCACAAACATTAAGGGAAAAATTAATCACGTAGAAGCCTAAAAACCCTGACCTCATAAAATCAGAGCTGCATAGTCTCGACGGAGAGCCCAGGTTCTTTGTCAGCCCACTGTGAGTGGGAGTGAAAAGCACTTGGGTTGAGTGTTCCTGGAGAAGATCTCAAGAGGAGCCGTCACGTGAACCCAGGTCAGACCTGTCATATCCGAATAAAACTTGCAACAGAGATCCCAATAATCAACTAAGATCGAGCAAGTTACAAATTAACATTTTAAATAGGATTTTCAGGACTTTTATCAGATTTCAAGACGTGTCTGAAGCCGACCCAAATGTCGACACTGAGTGAGCTACACAGGCCGTGCATTAGGTGTAGGAATTATATAAAATAAAATAAAAAAATTCCTTTTTAATTTCCAACTTAAATTAAAATATATATATATATATATATATATAAAAAAAAAAGAAGAAGATTTTCTATATTAACTAGTCTAGAGGAAAAATACTGTATAAAATCATGGATATTGCTCCGATAAGGTGTCATAAGTAAAAATGCTCATTGACCCCAAGGTTAAGGTTGCTGCTCATGAATCTTGGGTAGGCTGGAAAAGAAGGGGATCATGTTTGGGGGTCTGTACCTATCCAATGCCCAGGGCAATGCTGAGGTTTCGTGAGGAGACATAGATCCAGTTCAAAGCCTCATGGAAGGTCTATGCTGTCCATATGCGCTTATCATTTAATAATAAAGCTGATAATTTGTGGGTTGAGAGGCAAATGCATTCAGCCCCTCCAGCAAAGAATGGGGGAGGGGAATAAATAAAAGGTCAGCCGGGTACTCAAGGCCTAAAGAAATAAAAAAAATAAAAAATTCAGCAGCATCGCCATAACGCTGAAGTCCATGGATTGCACATCAGATTGCAGGCAGCGCCTGAATGGTTAAGGTGGTGAGATCTAGGGAGGCATTGGACATTGCTGGATTTTCCTCTGAGCTGTCACAAGACACCCACTGGCAGAGTTAATGGTTTTATTAATCACGCCATCAGAATTCATTTTTTTTCCTCTGCAATCTCATGATTCAGTCGAGAGCAGGGATTTGTGCGCTGGAGATGAATGCCGTCACCAGTTTGGGAAGGTCAGAGCAACACGGTTACACGGCAGAGGGGAAAATAAAGCGAGGAACGCGAAAAATGTCACATTTTACTCACAGCTGCAAACCGGTGCCCGTTACGGCGGACAAAAAGAGTGAGATGACAAACATCAGCTACACGTCGGCAGCATGTGGCAAGATGAAAAGGCAGGACAGGTGTGCGACTGCTATCCTGTAACCCTCTACTGAGCCCAAATGCTTGCTTATCCAGCACATGTTTTTGTTAACCCCCCCCCCCCAATCGAATAAACTATAAAAGCTCCAGCCGGTGCACAGATCGAGTATACTTGTTCTGGTTTTATTTCAGAGCAAAGGAATTCTCAGCTTCTTGCAAATGGGCTCCAGGATGTACCTTTACATTTACCACACATTGGACATGACACCTCTTGTGTTTTGAAAAAAAACAAAAAATAAACACTGAGCTGAAGTTTTTTTATAAACATGCAATAGTGCTTTTTGACCAGCAGAGGGAGCCCCCTACCCATTTAGACTGGACAAAAGGAAATTCAGCCTAAAGCATAGGAAGGGTTATTTTACAGTGAGAATAATAAAGCTGTAGAATTCTCTGCCTGTTGAGGTGGTTGGGTCAGAGTCTGTACAGACTTTTAAACAATGTCTGGATGACTTCCTGCAAAAACAGAATATTAAGGGTTATAACATTTAATATGTGGGTAAAAGCTTCTTGAGCCAAGGAGAAATCTGACGCCATCTGGGGTCAAGAAGGAATTTTTCCCAGTGTGTTGCACATTGGCGAGCGCTTCAGACTGGGGTTTTTGCCTTCTTTTGGATCAACAGTAGGTGATGTGTGAAAGGTTGAACCCGATGGACGCATGTCTTTTTTCAGCCTGTGTAACATACTTTAAAGAGAAACTCTAGCCACCATTATCTGAATTAATTAAAATGCAGAGAGCTAGAAAGCCTTCCAGAGTTTTCCTCAGTTTTTCAGGCTGGGCAGAGGTGAGCGGCCAATGCCTCTCAAGGATTTGAACCAAGAATGCATTAGATTGTCTGAACGATCAAAAGAGTGATGGCCGCTGTCAGCCCAGAAGAGGTGAAGGTCAGAAAGGGTTAATAGCCCTTATGACTCTCCATCTTTTTTAGAGAAAGTATTTTACCAGAAAGGATACATTGAGATTTCTCTTGTTTTCAAGTATGTCCTGGGTGGCGATTATGTACCGTTAGGTGTCTCGCCCAAGGACACTTACTGGAGAGGTGCTCTTTTAGGTTCGAGCATTCATTGAACTAGTGTTTCATTTGGTCAGGCAGGACGCGAATCTGCTGTATTCCCACAGCTAGTCCCAAACCAGAATTGCAAATATAGGGATGGCAGCCACATTAGACCGGAGTCAGACGAGTGCACTTCAGAGTGGAAGGAATGTCCGTGACAGTGGACGTTTCTTCTACTTAACGTCCGTCTGGCCACCTCACTAAATGCAGTCAGTGCGCTCAGCGCTGCAAGGCTCAAACCCCCTATGGAGGACCACGCTTTGCAGCCCCGTCAACGCGCATCTAGTGTTTTATTTATTTATTTGTAAAGTATTTTACCAGGAAGGATACTTTGAGATTTCTCTCATTTTCAAGTATGTCCTGGGTTCAAGAATATTGAAATTTTACAGTCGTTACAGGAATACAAAGTAATAAAATGCAAGATATTAAAACAACAACACAAATATACAGATTAACACAGAAAATAAATCTGTAAGTAATATAGTCACTATGTTACATGTTTACAGGTGCATTCCTTATTGCGGTATAGAGTGACTTTAGACTGGGGGAAGATTTGATGGCGTCTGGGAGGTTATTCCATATTTGTGGTGCTCTGTAGGAAAATGAGGATCGAGCCACTTTCTTTTTGTATTGTGGTATTGTAAGTAAGTTTCTGGTCCTGTATCGGAGGTTATAGGATGAGGGAACTGCAAGTGGAAGCAGTCTATTCAGGTAGGGTGGTAGCTTCCCAGAAAAGCTCTTAAACACCAGGTTGGAAAGGTGAAGAGTGCGTCTAGATTCCAGCGACGGCCAGTTTAGCTCTTTTAACATGTCACAATGGTGGGTCATGTAGTTACATTGTAGCGCAAAGTGGTAGAAGGAGTTATACAATATAGTAAGTTTCTGAAGGTGTGTTTGCGGGGCGGCTACATACACTACATCTCCGTATTCAATGGCTGGCATAAGCATTTGTTGTACAATCTGCTTTCTTACCGCAGGGCTCAAGCAGGATTTGTTTCTGTACAGGGCACCTAGTTTGGGGTAGAGTTTAGATGAAAGGGCCAAAAGATAGATTTGGGTCTAACCACATACCTAGATATTTGAGAGCAGTGATTGGTCAGCGTGCCGTTTGATTTTGTCCTGACACGTAGATGGGGTGTTTGCAATTTGTGTAGTTTAGGTGCTGTTCCAAAGAGCATCGTTACAGTTTTGTCAGCATTTTAGAAAAAGTTTGTTGTGTTTGATCCACTTTTCTGCCTCTGAATTGTTCTTGCAGCACGGCCTCCAGTTGTGGGAGAGTTGGTTTGCTGGTATAGATTACGCTGTCGTCTGCGTACATGTGTACAGTTGAGGCTTTGCAGACGTTAGGCAGATCATTTATGAATATAGTGACTAGCAGGGGGCCGAGTATTGAGCCTTGGGGTACACCGCACGTGACTGCGAGGGAGGAGCTGGACACATGTTGCGATCGGTTGGATACATACGATTGAAACCAGGTTAGCGTGCGATCATTAATACCAGAGTTTACGTTTTTGTGATAGGTTTTGATGGGGTGGCTTTGTGCACAGACGCTTGTAGCGCGCAAATTTCACAACGCTGCGATGGACGCCGGTAGGCACGTCAGTACAGGCGCACTATGCGCTCGTCTGACACTGGCCTTAGTGCACAAATTGTTTTGCATGAAAAGTTTGTGTGCTTTTTTTTTAATGACTTTTTATACCGACGCATTTACCCTTGAGTGATTTTCCTCAGGAGACTACAAGGTAACGATCAAGGACATTAAAGATGGCCGGGCATCGTGCGACATGTAGTTTAAAAATCATCATCTGGGAGGGCCAGGATGAGCGGTCACTGTCCCTAGGTGAACAAGTCACTTGACTGAAGTTTTACATGAATCAAAATCTAATCCTGGCAGGAAACTGGCTCGAAAACAGGAAGAGCAGAGGGTCATATTTTTGCATGATATGCAAATGTTTATTCGCTGAATACAGATGGTGTGAGGCCAATTTACCATATAATCCCCAAATATACTGATATTAAAAGAAAAAAAAACAAATCAGGGAGTGTATCAAGTCACAAGGAGCATAAGCTTCTACGTGCACGATCTCACTGGTCTATGGCGCGCAACGTTTAATATTTTGTGAGATATAAGGGTCTATTCACAAAGCATTGAAATTGCCTGCAATTTTGTGCTTTGACCCTTTTCGCTGAAAATACAGTGAATTCACGCTCTAATGGTCACCGTATTTTCCCGAAATTGGTGTTGCCGAAACAGTTGTCGGCCAAATAACCGCCAAATTCTTCTTTTTTTTCTTTTTTTAAGTATTTTACCAGGAAGGATACATTTGAGATTTCGCTCCTTTTCAAAAATTGCGATGGGACCGCAAAACAAAGACAACCAGAAAAAAAAGGATTTTGCTGAAAATGTAAAGAATGAACGGTCTTTAAAAATTATATATTTTTTTAAACAATATTAAGTTTTTACATTGAATCCTGAGGGATTCGTCTGTCTAAACCTGTCAAACTGAATCGCAGAAAATCAGGGCATTTCACTGATATTTCGGTGCAGTTCGACCCTCTGAATAGCACGTTCGTCTTCAATGATGCAATTTCTACATCGCCGAATTGCGGCAAACTGTAGTGAATTGCATCAGATTTCACTGTCAATTCACCTGTATTTGGCGAATTGACAGCTTCGTGAATAGACAAATTGGCCTGAAATGCCCCGTCCGGTGCAATTCGGAGGTTAGTGTATAAACTCTATAGAGTGACGTGTTCGATTTTTCACAGGTGATATGAACCCAGTCTGGTCCAAATCCACAGTGGTTCCAAACAGTCAAGTCTCATTAGGCCTGTAAGTATTGATTTTGGTGAAGCGTAATGGGAGTCGGTGGCTGGATTCTCAACCTTTGGTCAGCCCTGATATTCCAGGAGGTGTTAATAAAAAAGTCATGGTCAAAGTAGTATTGTTTCCTCCTCTATGCCTTGGGAAAAGCATTGGATGACCACTTATTTTTATGGTAGTGAGACCTTTATACATACTTGCCAGCAATCGCACATGGAGACAGGGATTAGGGAGGTGAACTTGCACCATTATCTTATGCAGTGGATTTATGGGGTTTAGGGTGTCCCCTTAAAGGAATACTTTACCCTAACCCCCCCACATTAAACCCCCCCCACCCCATTAATTGTGCAGGAGCTGCTGACTCTTCTGTGCCAGGAATTCCAAATGTGGAAGTCCTTGGAACATTTGGCGTGGGAAAAGTTGCATGTGCGGTTCGCACAATAAGAACCAACCAGCTGGACACTCCAATTCGGCTACGGCAGAAGCTGGAGATGTACAGAAGACCAGACGTCAGCAGGTATGAAGCATGCCGACATCTTCAGTCCCCGAGCTGGCTCCCAGCAGGCGGGATATCCAAAATCCCATCTGCTGAGTGACAGATGCATGGGTGAGGAACCTCCTCTGCTTCACATGGCTGTCAGAGCCGGGGGGGGGGGGGTATTCGGCCTGGCCAAATACCCTGCACCCTCCGTATTTCCAAGGCCACCCAAGGCTGGTACCATGCATGGATAAGGCTAGTGTCCGACGAACGCATTCTGTCAGGACTGTGCGTCTGTGCACAGTTGACGTACTTTCTGACTGACGACAAGGTAGTGGCCACACGGTCCGGTTTTGTGACTGACGTTCTTTTTTGACTGATGCAGATGGGAAATAAAATATGAAAAACTATTTTGTCCCTCAAATGCTGGATGTCAAAAATGCAGTCCGTCTGACTACGTTCCACCACTCACACACAAAGCTATGTGGATGTTGCGGACGTGGCGCACTCCGCACGTCCGTTCTAGCGGTTTTACGTTCTTGCCTAACTTGCGTCCGTTTGACGCGTCCGTTGTGCGTCCGCACTTCGTGTGTGGGTCTCTATTGATCATAATTGTATGCTACCACGGATGTTAAAATGTGCGGCAACACGGACGTGAACACTGCGCTCGTCTGACCCCAGCCTAAGTGCCAAATTGCACCGACTTGGCATCAGCGAGTTCTGAAAGGAAAAAAGGAGTTCTCCAATTTTCCTAATAGGAGTTTCACTTAATAAAAAAAGTGTCTAATCAAAAGGTCTGTTACAGAATTAGAAAAAAAGAAAAAAAAAGTCTTTAACCCCTTCACTACCGATAGATAGATAGATCTCGGGCTTCAAAAGGCACCATCTGGTGCCCCGATATTGAGCTAGCTTGATCTTCTGATCTGCAGCTCAAAAGGCAAATTAAATTAATTTGCTTTTGGGCTGCAGAAGGTGCCCCCAAAGTTTTAGCCCTGTGGGTATAATGCCCAAACAGCTAAAACTGTAAAATCAGCTGCTGAAACCTGCGAAATAGCGAGCTTTCAGCAGCCATTGGAGGGGAAAAAAGAAGAAAATAGACCAGCCCCTCAAACCTCTAACTCAATTTGGCAGTAGATAGCGCCATCTACTGGCCAAACATAGGTTATTTACAGTAAGAAACGCAATGGGTATAAACTCAAATATTTCTTACTTTATAATTAATTAAGAATGATTATTTACAAAAAAACACTGGTTTCTGGCTATGGCTTTTTGGAAAAATCACTTGGTAGTGAGGGGGTTTAAAAATTAAATGTTTTTCTTACATAGTCTATGTAAAATCACCTTTACCACAGTCTTACAGTCCCTGAAAAGTGCTTCCCCAGTATTAAGGCTGGGGTCAGACTAACGCATTTTTAACGTGCGTTTAGGCGCACTTAATCACGGCCGCAGTAGCAGCAAATGACAGGCAATGACGGCCAATATACGAAGTACGGCCGCACAACGCAAGCGGCAAATAAACGTATTTTTTCGAGAACACAGAACCGCTAGTACTGACGTACAGACTGTGCTGCGCCCGCATAGCAGCATGTGTGCGTGATTAGCAGATGTCAGACGCTGCTCGTGTCCGGCCAACATAACGTCCAGACACCCAAAGCTTCCTGGTTTGGATCCGTAACAAATCGCGCATCGTATGACAGTTTTCGCGCATTCCGTGAAAAAATACGTCAATGCGTTTGGACGCACTTTTTGACGGTCGCTGCGAATAAAACGTTCGTTTGACCCTAGCCTTAATTAAGGAAAATGGAGTCTCCCACCGCAGAGATAACGCACCGAAACAGAAATATTCATAACTTGGCCAATCTCAAATCAGAGGAAAAAAGTTACTAAATAAGACTCTTTAAAGTGCCAGGTCATTCCCCAGTTGAGTGAATTAAGTCACATTATTTCAGAATGTAAATGTCCTGGGCCACCACTAGATGACACTAGCCAACCGTAACGGCCAATTTAAGAGCTTGCATGGAACCCGACGCAACGCTGACCCCGCTCTACTCTGAGAGCCCGAGAGAGAGAGTGTGTGCTGTGGGCCTCATCTATGAATAATATATGTACGGTCAAACCACTTACCGCTTAAAGTCATCATGGTAGAATTCGGACTTGCAAGCCACCATTTCACTGTTCTGAGTTTCGTGTTCACGACTACGAACCCCACCGAAGACATACAGCTCCAAACCGACGCCGCACGCAACGGCACCAAACCTGCGGAGCACAGCAGCAGAGAAATGGACCGTGAGGAGCGGTACAAGATCTTAATTACATGAACATAACAGGTAATAAGTTTAACTGGAGGATATACCATTAACGTTCACCATGGGATTGTAAAAACTAAGGAGATTGATGGACAAGCTAGGTGTGCGCTGGTATTCTGGTAGTCGTCCACCACCCCCCCCCCCCCCTCTCTCTACACCGGTTGTAGCCTGGTGATTGCAACCCCAGAGTGAACCAACAAAATGCCATCTTCTGCATCAAAGCTCCCTCCCAGACAGAAACGTGAGAGGTGTCCCTGTCATCAGCAATACAGACGCTCATCAAGAGATGCAAACGATCACATCTGATATGTAGGAATATTTTTTTAGTAATAGCCAATAGTCAAATAATGTGAAAGTGGAAATAAACGCATTTTGAATATTTTCATATCCGTGTAAAATGATACACTGATTTAAATGCTGAGGAGAGATGAGGTGGATGGCATGTATAGGATACTAGAAAGGCATGCAGTCTGACCTCACCTCCTCTCTTTCAGGGGGCAGATCGCGGTCCACTGTTGGGTTTTGGGGTCGTAACATTCCACAGACTCGAAGAGTTTCCCGTATGAACCTCCTCCCATTGCATAGATTTTCTTTTTCATTGTTGCGTAGCAGCCAATCTGTAATAGAATCCACAAAGTGATTAAAAAACAAGTGTCAGCTACGAATAAAATACATTTAAAAAACATATAGACGATACACTGCTCCAGCCGTGGTTTCAATGGGCTAGGATCACCAACTCGAACGTGGACACTAGGTAAAGGACTGATCACACAATGCTTAGCAACAGCTGGAGTGTTTAATAGAGGACTAGCATAATTTTGGTCCCTTAGAAAGGTCCTAGAATTAGGATATTAGGATCGAAACATTGAAGTTCCTCTAATAAACTCTCCAAGTGATGCCAAGTCCTATGGACTCCACTGAGGGGATGCTTGCGGCGGCGCTTAGTGCTTAGCATCCTGAGGCTTAGCACCTGCCCCGTAATATCACGCCAAGACGGGGACGCTAAGGAGAAACCTGCAGGCACAGGTTCTTCTCCATAGCGCCCCGTTTTAGTGTGATGATTGTAATATGGTCCCCAGAGTCTACACGGAGTTCCTCCTTTACGATGTTAAAATATGTGGTCATTATTATTCCAAATGTCTTACGTTCACGAGGGTCTTTAAAATTTCCTTTGAGGATTTTAATTCTGAGGTTTTGGATGAAGTGGCCTGTTATATTGAAGTGATGTCCCACCGAGGTACAACATGTATTTTCCTGGTGGTTCTTGATGGAGTGTCTGTGCAGGTTCATCCTGAGATTCAGTTTATGGTCAGTTTCACCAATATAGCAGCCCTTATCAAACGCCGTGCACTGATCATGTATACCACATTGGCAGACGTGCAGCGGTACGAGCCCTTGATGTTGTATGTGGTGTTATTGTGCCAGGCAGTGCTGCTGTCACATATATGTTGGCACAGTATCACGGCCTACCTACATTTACAAAATAAAAATTCACGCAAACAGAGTCAGGTGCCCTGCAAGAAGCTGTGGCAGCACACAAAAACAGACAATGTCAAAATGAAGAGAAACACAAGATAATCTATTGTGGATCTTCTTACCTTTCTAACCATTGTCATATTTTGCTGCTTGTACCACACTTTAGTACATATATCATAAGACTCCATCGATAACAACTCCCGATCACCAGTCTCTCCTCCCAGAACATAGATCACACCGTCTATTTCCACGATACCAAAACTGTGCCTTTCCTGTTATGGACAGAAAAAAATAAATAATAATAATCATAATATTAAAAAAAAAACAACAGTCTAATCATGCTTCTGCATTAGCCCATCACCAATAGCACAAGGTCACTCTACGAGGACTCAGGATTCCTGAGCCCAGGTTTCAAGGCTTGGAGACATTTGGGAACTATCAAAGCTTTTCTGTTTTGAGACACGCTTGGGAATCCATTCCAAGGTTGGTAATAAGAGAACGTCGAGAGGTTATCTTGTCTCAGGGACACGCGATTCCATTCTTGCCTCGCGCACAGCAGGTCCATACTGTAAGTTAACATCTCCTGTACTTTGTATAGGAGGCATGAATGTGCGCCCTGGGACGGAAGTGCGCGTTATTCTAAGGTAGCTCTCGTTCTATAGGTTTCGAGATGGTATTTCTCACAGAAATACAATCTCCTGAAGTTGGTTTTAAGTGATTTTGCTCATTGAAAAATCACTTAAGACACTCTGAAACCTACCCCCCCCCAAAAAAAAAACAACAAGTCTCATACTCACCTCCCATCCCACGGTGGACAGTGAGACTCTATACATTACTACCTGTGGCCGGAAGCAGAGTGATACGAGGAACAAATAGGACTCAATGGAGCCCTGCGCTTCCTGGCTGCGAGCTCGCACCCATGGGATAGCATAGCGGATGAATCTCACAAGGAGACTAGTCTCCTTCCGAGATTGATCCGCAATGCAATCCCTTTGGTGCAAGCTTGCAGCCAGGATGCGAAGGGCTCCATTGAATCCTATAGACTCTAGGAGCTGATACTAGGGACATCACACCATGCCACTGGCAAGTATCACCTTGCAATGTGCTTCGTTTCAAGGCTAGGTGCCAATAACGCTCCAAACTCAGAATAGGCACGCTATAAAGGAGACTAAGTAAATTTTATTTACCGTCTCCCTATATGTGGCATTCTCTGAATAGGGCCTTGGGTTGCCCAGCCGCCCTGCTACGTCACATGCTGCGCTGGAAACACGTCATATCCTGCAGAGATCAGAGGGAGAGCAGCGCTCGATTCAAGTGAATTTTTAAAGAAAACCGAAGCGTTAAAACAGAAGGGGGTCATTAAAGGCTAAGCTTTAATTCCTACGTTTATTACGTACTCTTGTTTTAACCCTGTAGAGTTCCTTTAAAATGCCCATCAAGACAAAAAAAAAAACTAAATGAGGACGCTGCCGATATCAGCACGGGAGCTACAGCGGTGATACAGTCTTGTTTTCCTTTTTGCCACCATAGAAGCACTACAGTTACTGCTATTACCTGCAGCATGAGAGACAAAGGAGTCCAAGCATTGGCATCTGGATTGTACTGCTCCCCAGATATAAGGGTTTGACCATTTTCGTCTTGACCGCCGAGAACAAACAGAAAACCCTCTGGAAGAAGAAGAAAAATCTATAAAATCAATCAACAAAAGGACATTAAAAGATCGTGCAGTCCAAACAAGAGGGTGAATCCTGGTCAGAAAGGAATATGGCCGGGATCAGACGAGCGTTTTGAAGAGCAGAAGGAACGTCTGTGTGAGTGGACGTTCCTTCCACTCGACACCCGTCTGGCCGCCTCACTGACAGCAGTTAGTGCGCTCAGTGCTGCAAGGCACGATCCCCCCTATGGAGGATCGCGCTTTGCTGCCCAGTCAACGCGCGTCCTAGTGCTTTGACGGGGAGGCACGCTGCACGGACAGAGCACGGCCGCTGTCGTGCGCTCGCAACAGCGTGTGGCCGACCCAGTTGCAGCGTCACAACGCTGCGATGGATGCCGAAAGGCACGCAAGTACGGCGCACATATTGCACTCATCTGACCTCAGCCTAAATCCTTAAGAAATTACAAGCAGCTTACCAAGTGAAAATTAGTCATTTGTGTCAATTCCGGTTTATCACCCCTCTCTTGCAGGAATGTTTCGCACTTAAAAGTAGCCAGAAAGTGTATTTTCTGCATGATCCCGTGACAATCAACAATATGTAATGTTTCAGGATTTCATAGGGGGAGCCAAAACGTGGGAAAGGAAATGCCTGGGGTACAACATATAGGCAAGGAATGGAGTACACACGTTTATAGATACACTTATTACATGGAATTTTACCCGGACACTTGTTGGAATAACAAAGCACTCCTCAACCTGATGAGGATCACCACCAGGATCTCCTGGTCACCCAGGTCAGACAACAATGTGGTTTGAAAGAATCCTCAACTCCATATTAGTGTGCAATAACACTGTATTTTAAATCATTGTCTCTGGAGGAAACAAGGAACGTTTTGGTAGATAATAGGAATTTTCAAGGCTTGACAAAGTCCTACTAGGTTCTGAAATGTTACCAAGTTACTCCCGGGATGACATATTTAAGCACAGGGTTATTGCATTTTAATCCCTTCACTTACAAGTGGTCTTCCATAAAACCACTGCCAATGCCCAGTGGATTTATGGAAAACAACCTTATATTTCAGACAGTGTAAAAACTAATGTATCCTTCATAAAATACATTTAAGAGGCAGTAAGCTTATTTGACAAGCATAGGGCTCCCCCTGCTGGCCAAAAGTGCTACTAAATGTTCAACAATACAGCTCCACAAGCCATTCAAACAGCACCCTGCTGCAGAAAATGGGGAGGGAAGTTCTGGATCACATCTACAAATGAATTTATTTAGTTTGCAGTAAAATGAAATTCCTTCGCATTGCTCCTGAATAGGACTATATCGAGTTTACTCTATGTTAGGCTCCTGCAGGAGCTTTTGAACATTGAGCGTACTCAATCATGGTAGCGAAAGAGTTAATGTGCCAAGGATTCTTTTCACATGGAATTTTACTTAACCCCTGAAAACATTAAAGACCTGTTCACATAACAAAAGTTCATAATGCTGTGTAACCCTTCACTAACAGGATCAAGTTAACGCGATCTTTAAAATCACCATCAGGTGCCAGAGATCGCATTAAAGGGATAGTCTACTCAGCTTGCTTTTATTTTTCATTTAAAGTCGTCAGGATGTGAGGAGTAACCCGCCTTCTTCCATCCCCACCTGCTGCCCCGATCTGGTGTAATCGCTGAGTGACTAGCAGCCAGAAATTGTGAACATCCAGGCTGCAGGTCACCAGTGACTTCAGCTCCATCTGTGACCGCCCGCAATTGATTGGATCTGCGCACGCAGCTCTGATCCATCACTCTGCGCAGGCGCTAGGGAACTGGTGTACATAAACTGCACAAGTCCGTAGTGGTGTGCATTCTGCAGTTCCTATGCTACGCAAGCTATATAGGAGTGCAAATAGCCTAGTTAAAGATTCAGTGACGTCTGGATTCAGGAGTCCTTGAGTTGAAGAGGAGGAGCTGTGCGTGGCAAGGGACAAAATGTGATTAAAATCTAAAATAATGAAGAAAAAAAAAAAAAAAAAAGATTATTAAAAGGGTAATGTGACAGACAGCCTGGCACACCAACTGTGTGCCTCTGGTTTTCTCACTGCTGGAACCTGAAATCCAGCATCCGCAGCCCCAAATACTTCCTAAAAAAAATCACCAGGCACGACCAGTGGCTTAGAGTGAAAAACAAAACTGTTTATTTGAAACATACAGCTAAAAACAGTTGAGGGACAACCCTATTCATGAATACATTACAGATACTATCAAAAGATCAAATAACTGCACAGGGAATGGGACCTTCAAACAATGGGACCTCCTAGGAGGAGAAGCGGGGGGGAGGGGGGGGGGGGGTCGACAATACAAAAGAATATTTCTATACTATACAGAGAGTGAAGTGAGCCAATACAGAGGGAATAATACACAGAAACAGTCAACAGAAATCCTGGATTCTCTGGGCAATCCAGTTGGCGAACGCCAGCTAGCACCTTGGTCCAGTCAATAGGAAGGAGGCTAGCCCCCAGGCTCCTCCAACTGCCCCAGAGACAGCCGAGTCTGTCACAGGCAATAAAAGGCAACTCTATAGAGTATCCCTTTAACTGCACCTGAACGTACGCTGAAGAATAGCAAACAACTTAATTTTGCAACTGACTTCGGACTCTTTACCTAAAGTTAAAGTACAGACATATCAGCCGATGAACCTGAGCTAGCTGGAACTACCAAGACTCCTTTCAGAGACTTGCAGTAGCCTCCGTGCTATACCAGGAATGACCAGCAGGGGAGCCGTCTGTCAAAGTCTAAATGGACTGTAGTGGTAATAATGGGATGAGTTGAAGGCAGAGTTGTGTGTGCAGGTGTATAGGATTTACTCATTTAAGAACCCCAGCAGTACCAGCAACCAAATTTCACTTATCAAGTGGGCACGTGCCAGGCCAGCTAGACAAACGATTAAGGCCCATCTTAGCCGGTTAAAAATATAAGGATGGGGTCCAGCCCTCAAATAAAACAAACAAATATATTGCGCAGTATGTCAGGTAGATGTAGGAATAAACCCCTTTAGGGAGAATTGACTCACATTTTTCAGTGTCTCAAGATCAGACACTAGATGTAACAGCAACCGGCAGCTTTAGGAATGCCGGATTCCCCTTACAGTACTCCAGCGCCTTCTTTCCGCTCCTCAGCAGCAATCCAGGATTGTAGCAGCTAAAGTGAAGATCAGCACGCAGGGGGTGTAAGATTAATTAATTTATTAAGATAAAAAATATAATTTCAATATAAAAAGTTTTTATATTGAAAGTAAAACATTTTATATTGAAATTATATTTTTTATCTTAATAAATTAATTAAATCTTACTCCCCCTGCGTGCTGATCTTCACTTTTGTTGCTACAACCCTGGATTGCTGCTGAGGAGCGGAAAGAAGGCACTGGAGTACTTTAAAGGGGAATCCGGCATTCCTAAAGCTGCCGGTTGCTGTTACATCTAGTGTCTGATCTTGAGACACTGAAAAATGTGAGTCAATTCTCCCTAAAGGGGTTTATTCATATATCTACCTGACATACTGCATAAAATATTTGTTTTATTTGAGGGCTGGACCCCATCTAAATAGAGGGAACATCTTAACGAACACCCCCACTGGCTGGAAGAAGCACCTGTCCCACCACACTGTTTTTTTCATATGCCTCTGAGGAATTGGAATATTTTCTCTAGTGAGTGGAGACGAGCTGCTGATCTAGCCCACCCTGGACTTCTGTATAGGTCCACAATAACATACTGAACTGTTTCATCACCACAATCTCTATCCCACTCACTGTCACTACATTCAGTGAAATCCATTGGGAAGACATTCTCATAAGAAACCACTAGGTGGCACCTGACATTCAGACTTTTGTGTAAAAATATAAGGAGACTCTGGATTTTTCCCATTTTGGCTAATTAGCACACATACCTGCGGAGAGGACTCCATGGTTGATACGTGGTGTGCTGAGTGGTGCCAGCTCGATCCACAGCTGTTTATTTCGATCATAAAGAGGACACATGCACCGAACAGCAGCCAGAGGCTTCCGCGTCCTAAGAAATAAAAAAAAAGATTTTAAAAAAATTGGCTGACTCTTAAGATTATCTGAATTCTTTGATTTACTGCATAGGTTTCTCTGACTTGGGAATACATAAAGTAATGGTAGAGGGGACCCTGCAAAAGGATACGGGGACGGACGGACCATGTGAAAGGATTCAGGGTGTGCTAGAGATCCAATGAAAATGTGTGGTAGAGGGGATGGGGTGGCACAAGTGGACCTTGAAAAAGGATGCTGGGGCACAGGGACATTCCAGAATGATGCAAGGGGTAGGGCAAAGACCTACTGAAACAATGCAGGAGCGGGGGGGGGGCCTTAAATTGCTAGCCTACAGCATTCATTTTTTTCCCATCTAGTCTAGGACTTTTATGCTGTAGATACTAGAGTATACCGCTAGATTTGTGAAAAAATTTTACCTTAAAATTGGAGGGGGTCGCGTTATAATCGAGACATCTGCAACACGTGTGAAAAAAACAAAAACACTTGCCTTGCTCTGGATCCCAAGTCTCCCGGAAGTTCCGGTAGTCTCGCTGAAGTGAATGTGGGTTTCCTGATGCTTGTAAACACTTCAGGAACTCCCGGATTCGGGAGAGGTGGGATCAATCACAGCCAGAGGGCACGCTCGGTTTAAGCCAATCATTCACCTCGCTCGCCTCCGCCGGCCAACTAATCACTAGTAAAGAAGACGGGTGGCCGGCGGCTTCATACTTAGTAACAACTGCAATCATTCCAGAGCAGAGCACCTTGGAAGGATTTTAATTGTTTACCGGTACAGTAAAATTTTGCTCCTCGCGTTATATTCGAGTCTTGAGTATTCTCTCATTTCCATAATAAATCTCCAATGCGTTATATTTGAGTATCTACGGTACTTTTATTTTTTGTTTGTACATGCTGGGTGGGCCCGGGGTGACCCAAGAAACACTGGGTGGAGCAGAAGGGACAGGTCACTTGCTTCACATCTCCGCACGTCCGTGCCACATGGAAAGTGACGGCAGTTGCAACAGAATGATGGGTCAATTTATATAAACAGGAGGAGCGAACATCAAATACACCTGAATGCTGAAAAAACACACTGGCCGTCCAGCAATGCCCAGATACGCCGCTTGTAAACCCTCAATCTAATAGAAAAAGAAATGCAGTCGTGGCGGCAAATAACTTTTTATGTATTTGCTGAAGTGTCTGGGCTGGAAATCCGAGGCTTCGCTACATCCAACATTGTACATTAATGAACACCTTCTGCATATAACTCACGCGCGTTCCTCCCCGCCGGCCGTCACGATGCATTCGGAGTAACCCCTGGGTTTGAAGGAAGCCAGCACCGCTTCTCCTTGCATCGACTGGCTCAGGGGGATGTTGCTGCACTCTCTCACCATTTCTCGGACCAAGGGCTCGTTCAACATCTGTTCGCGCAGGTAGCTGGGGTCCAGACCAGTCACCCACAAGGCCGAGGATACCTCTTTCATATGAACCTGAGCGAGCAAAGACACAAAACGTCGAAAAGCCATTTCGAAAGGATCAAAGCAACGCGTAAACGGTGAAACTTGCAGCCTGCCCGCCCATTAAAAGAGAATGGACTTATTACATACTTCGTGCTCAGCTGTGCGAGCGTTAACTCTGGTTGCCCTAGCATCGGCTGACCACATTACATTCCGAACGCTAAGGGGTTAAAAAAGGAGGAGCTGGTGCTATCTGATTTCGCTTCTGCGGAATATGTTATCACCAGCTACAAATCCCCCCCCCCCCAAAATTTTTTTTTCTTTTTAAAAAAAAAAAATCATACTCCCCTCTCATCCCGCGGCCAGAACGGCGACTCGATCGGTTTCTTCTGGCCACCGGGAGCAGAGTGAGACTGGGGAAAAAAGTCCCCAGTCTCCCTCCGCAAACCTGCAGGATCTAGCGAGAGACGAGATCCTGCCGGTCATGTGACTGGCAGTCGAAGCCTCAATGGAGTCCTATAGACCCCATGGAGGGGATGCTCACAGCGGCGCTTAGCGCTGCCTCGAGCATCCTGAGGCTTAGCGTTGCATTACGGGGCAGGCTGCTGGATTAGCGGCTAAAACAAGGACGCTAAGGAGCAACCAGGTTTTCCTCCTTAGCATCCCCGTTTTAGCGGCAGTATGTAATACTGCACAATATAAGGTGGTGGTGTACAATATAAAAGACATGACTGCTCTCGGATTACACACAGGTGACAACACTAGAAAATATTTCTTAGATTTTTCTGCAGTAGGTAGCCATACGCCGGCACATGTAACAGAAAAAAAAAGGGCAACTATGCAATGTAACAGAATGAGGTATAAAGACACTGTTATTGAACACCGAGGGAAAAGAAAACAGAAGGATAAACAATGTGAACGCTGGGTAATGGGGGTAACCCACAATATTGATAAATGAACCAAATAGATAAACGTAGAAAATGGTTAAAACTTAACTTTTACTAAGCGATTGTTAATAAAAGAACGTATAGTCAGAAAACACAGATACAACACGGTATTCAGTAATGCATTGTGTTGCATAGTCAATATTGTGCGCGTTCAATTTCACTAAACCTAGTTGGCCGTCACATTAAAATGGGATATTCTTATAGCGTTGAATCGTCCCCCTAAATCCATTCTCTCTACCAACTGCATCATAATGCTCTAAATCAGGTCAGTAACTGTGCCTCCCCCCAGATGTTCTAGAACTACATCTCCCATGATGCGCGGGCACTCATTTGTTTGGCATAGCCTCGTGTGGAAATGTAGTTGTAAATATCAAGAGGGCCAAGGTGTTTACCTCCCACTCTGAAGCTTTAAAAACGCTTGCCCAAGAATGACAAATTGTATTATCTATTCACGAGAATACCCTACAGTGACAGCTGCCAACGCCATACATCTGTAACCTGGTCCCAATCCCCCTCCCCTGCCTTACTCAACACTGAACGAAGCAGGAGGAGAAACAAAGTATTGAAATGATGGGCTTTTAGGGGCCGCATTGCCTGAGGTATCGAATTGGCTTGAACAAAGAGGGCATGTGTGCGAAACGTGACATCATTCTCGGAAATGGTTTCAGAGTACAAGACCTTTGAAAAGTTCAGCACTATTCCAATATATGGCTGCCGAATCATCTGCTCAATTGACTCTTTATACAGTTTTAAATCTGTAGCATAAGAAAATTTGGTCCAAGAACATTTTCAAATATTGTACTCGATCTGCCATGAAAAACAAGATGGCTACCACACTTTCTGACCTATGACATCAATGTCGCTGAAACTGTTGAGATCCATCGTATATAGATTCACAACAAATTTCATCAATTTTACAAAAGCAGTTTGTTTTTTACGGACACTTTAAATACAACAACCCAACAAAAAGGTACCAAAAAGGTCATTGACCTGTAGCAGTCCTATTGATTGCGGTATCTACTTGGCTTGAACAAATTTCGTAGAGGAGCCAACTCTTTGCCAAATCCAATATGGCAGCCGAAACCAGTGACGAGACAACTTCTCCTGAACAAACCTGAATCTGGTTTATGAAAAAACATTCTGTAGCGCGAGTGGTTTTTGAATGAAGTAATTTGGCGCTAAAACCAATGTGATCTATGACATTTCGATTTTGTAGGATAGGGTGCACCATCATTCTCTACGATCTTGCCAAATAGGAAGTGGTTTGTGCTAACGATTTACTTTTTCTAGGCTTTTTAAAAAAAAAGCAGCAGATAAAATAAATAATATGAACAAAAACAATAGGTTGCCCAGGAAATTCGATGCTTGGCCACCTCAATATAGAAGACTGTCCTGCTTGACAGCTATATTATCTTCTCTAAATACCGGATGGATCACTTACTTTCCTGACTTCAGCATCGTGGGCTATCCATCGAAGCATAGCTTCAAAAACGTACTTTTCGTTCCCCACATTCAGTTTCTCCAAGGAGAGGACTTCCTTCAGTTTGACGTGGTTCAGCTCCAGGAACTCCTCTGTACTGCTGACATCCCTGAAATGGGTCTCCAGAAACTCTGTGGCCATGTAATAGACATGGTTGAGACAGTAATGCAACGCAAAGTCCCGGATGCCGATGCAGTTCTCGGCAGTGATGCAGCCCTCCAGAAACTCGCAACACAAGGTCTTGAGATCGGTGAGGAGCAGAAGATCAGCCGCCTGTACAACATCTTGTATGGTCTCTTCACTCAGTCGAATCTGCGTTGGGGAGAAGACATAAGATACTAATCCACGACTTGATTAGCTGCCATCAGCCAAAAAACATTAGTAACCAACTATACATTTCGGAGCCAATTAAGAACAGGTCAAGGCTCAATTGAAGAGCCTGTAGCTACCTGGTTCCTGGATGAGTCGGGTCCTGTGCCAAGGATACAGTGGAGAAAAAGTAAAGATGAGCAAATAGAAACCAAATCACAATCATGGAAATGTAATTCGTGAATTTGGATTTTTATTTATCCCTTGAAACCGTTCAAAGTTTTTTTGCAAAGACTAAAAAATTGCAAAAACATAGCTGTCAATTCCCACGATGATGACGTATACCCACTGGCAGATCCAGAGACAGGGAGCAATTGCACCCCCCCCAGCTGCAAACCCATTGTAGTTTATACAAGGGACCTTTGATCATTTGAACACCTGCATCTCCGTTCCCATACATCCTACATGGACATGTTAGGCGTCATTGGAAAGGACCGTGTATAATGTACACAGAAAAAATTACAGATAATAAGTCCCAAGAGAAAAATGTTGCTTTATATGGACATAAATATCCCACAAAATTTTTATGCCAACTGAGAAGTATGGGAATAGTTGTGGTGTGTGTGTGTAGCCAAGTATGTGTTTGTATCGCTGAGTTATATGGCTATATATGGGTATACGTGGGTGTCTGGACCTGTAACGTGTTCTTGCCAATGGTGCTTCATTCTCAAGTGACAGAGCATGTGCCAGACTGCAGAACACTGCTGTGAAGGGTCTGTTGTTAGGTGTCACGTGATTAGCAGACAGACCCCGTGCAGCAATGTTCCGGAGAACGTGTGAGGAGAACAGCCTGTGATCAGGTGCCGTCTGTGCCTATTGCTGCCATCCGAGTACCCCCCTGCCGCCGAAACGTGGGTCTGGATCTGCTTCTACCATGGATTCTATGTCCAAGTTGGGCACTCAGATCATGAGGAGTTAATATTTAACCTGTTCAATCCCCCCTTCCATACTCTTTTTTATTTTGCCTGAAGTGTCCCTTTAATCTGTCTCTCGGCATCAGGAAGCTGTATTTACAAATTCAGATATTGATCCAGGGATGGTAGGAGACGAGAAACAGGTCATCTTGCTTACTCAACCTTGAGGAGGGTGTATTTGGATGTGTGTGTGTCATATCTTCACCTAAAACATATACAGGAACTCTTCCATTTATTAAAATTAATAGGACCACCTCCCAGGGGAAGTCCTGGCTACCCCCACAAACAATAACTGATGCATACAAACAAACACACACTATTGTGGCTGTGACTTGCATAACCTGACCTTTACTTAAACCCCCCCCCCCCCCAAAAAAAACCACATCTAGCATGGCATGGCACTAGCATGGAGGGTAAGAAATGTGGAATAAATAAAACAATGAAAAAAACGTAAAAACTGTCAGGGTTATTCAGATAGAGGTGAAAGCCAGGAGAATTACTGGAGAAGTGGAAATTCTAGGTCAAAATTGCCAAACCCAAAAAATTATCCCATTTATCTCA
Source organism: Leptobrachium leishanense (assembly GCA_009667805.1). Taxonomy (NCBI): domain Eukaryota; kingdom Metazoa; phylum Chordata; class Amphibia; order Anura; family Megophryidae; genus Leptobrachium; species Leptobrachium leishanense. The sequence goes on along the minus strand of CM019072.1, from coordinate 32,228,392 downwards.
CTTTCCAAATCGGCTATTTGGCCTCTTCTCCTGCCATTCTCCTGGTTTTCACCTCTCTTCGAATAACCCCCAATATCTCCACTCTGAGCTAGATCATCCTGCCCATTTCTCCTCCGTACTCTCAGCACGATAGGGTTTACACAATAAGAGTGCGTTCCAACGTTAGTCTTTGATCTGTTCAACTCTTCTTGGTAGATACATCTAATGACACAATCTGGGGATGGTAACAAGTGTATAGCACCATACTTATACTCAAAAACAGGTGGACAAAGTCACATTAAAACAGTAGTAAAAACGCACATCCTGCCGCCGCCGCCAGCTTTCAAAATACTACAAGACATAAGAAATGTGCAGCATTGATACTTGATGGAATCTCACTGAAATTGTAACATTGGAAGAGTTGATCCTCACATGTATAGCTTGGAAAAAAGGCGAGACAGAGGAGATATGATAGAAACATTTAAATACGTAAAGGGAATCCACAAGGTAGAGGAAGGGAGTATATTTAAACGGAAACAAAGTAGCAAAACAAGAGGACATAGTCTTAGATTAGAGGGGCAAAGGTTTAAAAGTAACATCAGGAAGCATTATTTTACTGAGAGGGTGGTGGATACATGGAACAGTCTTCCAGTTGAAGTGGTAGAGGCCAAAACAGTAATTGAATTTAAGCAAGCATGGGATAGGCATAAGGCTATCCTAAACAAAAGATAAATCCAGGTAAAGTATCCATGTAATTGGGCAGACTAGATGGGCCGAAAGGCTCTTATCTGCCGACATTTTACTATGTTTCTATGTTGAATTCTACACTTATCCATCCAGGCTTGGAGATCCTCTTGCCAAAAAGAACTTCTGCTCTTCCAACCATTAATAAACAATAAAACACATTAGATTACGGAGTAATGTACCTGGCCACTGAAGAGATATTCCAGAATTTCTTTCATGATGACCACAGATATCCCTTGCAGTTCGATCCGGTAAGAGGAGCCATCACTCTTTGGAGGGTTGTAGTTGAGTTTTGCTCTGAAATAAACCGTTGTAAAATGACAATATATACAAATAGTTATTAACTGCATACATCGACTATAAAAAAAAGGCATTTATCAACAAAACGTCTCATTCCTTAGCGAATAACAGGACTTCAGATGTATTCTGTTCAAAAATGTTAATTGTCAGTTATGTATTTTGTATGAATGCAATGCAAAAAAACGGAAGTTTTCAATGTATACAGTTTGCAAGAACTATTCTTCATAGATTAGCAAAAGTCCTAGGACAAAGCCATCAGCCAGTGTCACCCACTGGAAGCATCTGTGGACGACACAGATCGGCCGATGGACAGGTCGCAGAATGAAAGAAAAAACAACAAAAAAACAACTCTTTGGTCCTGAAACATACAGGGTTATTCAAAGAGCTCTGAATTGTGGCCGAAAGGTAACTGAACGCTGAAATTCAGCGTACGGTTACCTTTCCTGGCCATTCTGCTATCCAGAGAGCAGGCAATTCACCAAATGTTGCCGAATTGCCTGCACATACGGTGCCTGTTCGAGGGCAGTGAAATCCCCATAGAGAAGCAATGCTTCGGCTATTCAGAGAACACAAACCAGCAGGGAAAAGTTGCCGAATTGCCCTGCCGTTCGGTGGTTTAATTCGGCAGGTTTATTCAGGCAAATCCCATAGGCTTCAATGTTAAAAATATTCCCGTTTTAATTCAATATCTAATAAACCGTTGATTATAATATTCTGCAGTAAAAAGTCTCCATTTATAGAATTTTTGGATCTTTTAGGCATTTTTTGGGAATTTTTAGCGAAACTTTTTTTTCCCGTATATTTTTTTAAATAGGTTTTCTTTTTCTGTAACAGCCCTTTTTATAATCATTCATTGGACCTCATATGTAAATTTCAGACATTTTCGCTCAGTAGTTTCTTTGCAAACAGCGTTTCACTTTTCAAACATTCAAGTGTACTGGTTTTTTTTTTTTTCGGACTCCATTCGTCTGCGGTATCGGGTTTTTCCAGCGGCTGCTCGGGTTTCTCCGGCGTGGTTAATCCAGATGTTTTTGCAGACATCGGTGTGCCTTCGCCGGGTTTTGCGGTGACTTTTCTTTGGGTTATCGGCAGCTTTTCCCTGCACTAAGGCTGGGGTCAGACCAGCGCACTTTTAATGTGCGTTCTGGCGCACATAATTACGGCCGCACTAGCAGCAGATGACGGGCAATGACAGACAATATACGATGTACGGCCGCACAAAAGTCCAGCCGTGCAACGCAAGTGGAATTTGAACGCATTTTTCTGAGGACGCTGAACCGCTAGTACTGACGTACAGAGTGCGCAGCTGCGGCATAGCGGCGTGTTTGCGTGATTAGGAGATGTCAGACGCTGCTAATGTCCAGCCTACATAACGTCCAGACGCAAAAAGAGTTTTATTGACGATCCATACAAAATCACGCCCGAAAATGCGCGTCGTCTGACCGTTTTTGCGCATTCCGTGAAAAAATACGTCAATGCGTTCGGACGCACTTTTTTTTTACGTTAGTGGGGAAAAATGCTTTCGTCTGACCCTAGCCTTAGACGGCCCTGTGGTGCTTGCTGAATACACCGCAGGGTCGCCAAAATGGGATCACCAAATCGCACTGAATTGAAGAGAACGAAAAGTCACCGAACGTGACTTAGGTTTTTATTTTTTTCTGTGAGCCGGCTGCATTCAGCGTTGCTGTCCCTGGTGCTGAAGTCTAATCCCTCCTGCAGCCTGGTGAGTTTTTCCTCACTGCTTCGGCTGTGCTCGACGGGGGCTGTCCTTTGAATAACCCTGATAGTTTCAGGACCAGCCCAAAGAGAATCGAAAAGTCACCGCACGTGCGGTGACTTTTCGATGGTCTTTGAATAACCCTGCCACTGCATGTAACTTTTCATGGAGTCAATAGGGATCCATTAAGTCCATTCGTTCGAGCTGCGAGCTCACACTATGGAGATTGCGTAGGAGCTGCGGAGGGAGATTTGGAAATATTTGTTCCCAGTCTCACTCTGCTCCCAGCCCCCTTCAACGCATGATAACAGTATGCATTTAAAAAAATATATAAAAAAATTGGGGGAGAACCCCCCCATCAGCCATGTTTTCCAGGACACATAATACAGCATGTAAAATCATACGCTACACATAGGAAATATAAAAGGAATCCCAGGTGACCTGCCTTAACTTCCATCCTGCACTTACACATTATACATGTTGCAGGGCAGCATTTTCCCCTGACTATTAATGGGAGATCCAACTTTCTGACACTGGCCCATACATTGCACCCAGAATTCTTTGGTAGTCTTCAGATTTCATAATACCATGTGCAGTGTCGAGACATCTAGTGCCTGAAGCAGCAAAGCAACCCCAAAACATCAGTGGACCTCCACCATGTGTGACTGTAGGGACTGTATTTTCTTTAAATGCCCCATTTCTTTTTATGAAAAAAGTACAATCATGGGCTTTACCGAAAAGCTGTAATTTTGTTTTGTCGGTCCACAGCACATTCTCCCAAAAAAGATTTTGGCTTCCTCAGGCAAGTTTTGGAAAACTCCAATCGGTTTCTTTTAGGTTTCTGTACCAGCAGTGGTGTCCACCTAGGTCTACCATAGTGTCCTTTTCATTCAGATGGTGACGTTTAGTGCGAGCTGACACAGCTGTACTCTGTGCCTGAACGGTCAGCTTGAATTTTTCAGAAAGTTGATGGCGGTTCTTTATCCACCATTCGAACAATCCTTCGTTGCAATCTTTGATCACTCTAGCTAGTGACGTGGGCTGTGAACCTCTTGACAATGTTGCGCACAGTGGACACCGGAACATTAACCCTTTCCCGCCATGGGGAATACCTTGAGGCATAGCACGCACCACTAGCGACTATGGCCTGCAAGAGTCCCGCCCACCAGATGTCGATTGGCGCACGTCATTGGCTGCCCTGGGACGTTCTGAACCCAGGCCGTCCACCTGCAGCCAAGGTTGTGCACTGCACATCAGCTGCGTAGGTGGGCTGGAGGAAGGGCCCACCGCAGCAGCCAACTAGCTGGTAGTGCTGGTACGCCCTGCTGGTGTTCATGCCTCGCCGCCGGGCACAACCTGTCCGGCAGTAAGGGGTTAAGATCTGTGGAGATTTTTCCACAATGGTTCTCAAATCCTCAGACAATTCTTTGCTGCTCTTTCTCTACTCCAGTGGTTCCCATCTGCGGTCCTCAAGTCCTCCTAACAGGTCAGGTTTTAAAGGATCACCTTTGGGAAATGTAGACTGAATCCTGCAATCACTGAGCAGCAAATCATATCACCTGTGCTGTGCTTCAGATTTCCTGCAAACCTGACCTGTTAGGGGGACCTGAGGAACTTTGTTGGGAATCACTGCTCTACTCCATGCTCAGGATGGCGCAAAGACACAAACAAAAAGGTCAAGTCGACGGTCACCATTTTAACGGGTTGCCGGTTTGATTTCTAGATTGTCAGCATCTGTTAATTGACACAGGCGAGTTTAATAACAAATTACAGCAGCATCAAAAACTTGGAATCCAGTTAAGAGAAGGTGCCAATAAATTTTGTCCAGTCCATTTTGAGAGTTTTATTTATAAAGTATTTTTCCAGGAAGGATACATTGAGATTTCTCTCATTTTCAAGTATGTCCTGGGTAATGTGTGGAATGTGTCAGATTTGGCTTTTTTCCTCCACTTTGCTGTGTCATACCAATACAAATAAAAAGAAAAAGAAATAAACCGGAGAATTCCTAAACATTTGTAATTGCAACAATTTTCTGGGTGAAGTGGTGGATTATCTGACAGTAATGCAGGGGTACCAATATCTTTGGCCATGACTGTCATTTTTGCAGAGGGAACCAGTGTCGCACACACACTTCAAAACTTTTATTCAGGTGTTTAATCCATGTTCCATGTTAAGTCACAGTGAATATACAATTTACCATATATTTATTCCTAGGTCCCAGCCTTTACAAATAAATATGTATATTAATTATATCAAGATGTAGTGTTTGGGGGGAGGGGTTAAGTGCAAGATGACCAGAATTATTTGAGCGGGCGATGATCCAAGTGATTTCCCACAATTATGTTTAGGACTTGACCCCTGAGGTTGTGTAAGGAAATTATACTGCCGCAAAATATATCAGATTGGGGGGGGGGGGGGTTGCTCTAGGACCGGGGTCAGCAACCTTGGCCTTCCAGAGGTTTTGGAACTACATTTCCCATGAGTCTCCACTAACCTAAGGTCGGGGGTCAGACGAGCACACTATGTGCACTGCCCGTACTGACGTGACGCTTCGACGGGGCCAGCCACATGCTGTAGCTTGCACACGAATTGCGTGGGCGTGCTGCGGACATTCTGAAAGCCTCCCCCGTCAAAGCGCTGCGACGCGGCTGCAAAGTGTGATCCTTGCAGCGCTGAGCGCACGAACTGCACTCAGCGAGGTGGCCATACGGGCGTCAGAGTGGAAGGAACGTCCACTCACACGGACGTTCCTTCAGCTCTTAAAAACGCTCATCTGACATCGGTCTAATAGGTAGCTGAGCATCATGGAAGATGTAGCACAAAAGTATCTGGAGGGCCAAGGTTGCTGAACACTAGTCTAGGGTCTTGTATAGAAATACACTATATTGCCAAAAGTATTTGCTCACCTGCCTTGACTCGCATATGAACTTAAGTGACATCCCATTCCTAATCCATAGGGTTCAATATGACGTCAGTCCACCCTTTGCAGCTATAACAGCTTCAACTCTTCTGGGAAGGCTGTCCACAAGGTTTAGGAGTGTGTTTATGGGAATTTTTGACCATTCTTCCAGAAGCGCATTTGTGAGGTCACACACGGATGTTGGACGAAAAGGCCTGGCTCTCAGTCTCCGCTCTAATTCATCCCAAAGGTGTACTATCAGGCCAGGCCAGTCAAGTTCATCCACACCAGACTCTGTCATCCATGTCTTTATGGACCTTGCTTTGTGCACTGGTGCACAGTCATGTTGGAAGAGGAAGGGGCCAGCTCCAAACGGTTCCCACAAAGTTGGGAGCATGGAATTGTCCAATATGTCTTGGTATGCTGAAGCATTCAGAGTTCCTTTCACTGGAACTAAGGGGCCAAGCCCAGCTCCCCAAAAACAACCCCACACCATAATCCCCCCTCCACCAAACTTTACACTTGGCACAATGCAGTCAGACAAGTACCGGTCTCCCAGCAACCGCCAAACCCAGACTCGTCCATCAGATTGCCAGATGGAGAAGCACGATTTGTCACTCCAGAGATCGCGTCTTCACTCCTCTAGAGTCCAGTGGCGGCGTGCTTTACACCACTGCATCCGACGCTTTGCATTGGACTTGGTGATGTATGGCTTGGATGCAGCTACTAGGCCATGGAAACCCATTCCATGAAGCTCTCTGCGCACGATTCTTGAGCTAATCTGAAGGCCACATGAAGTTTGGAGATCTGTAGCGATTGACTCTGCAGAAAGTTGGCGACCTCTTCACACTATGCGCCTCAGCATCCGCTGACCCCGCTCCGTCAGTTTACGTGGCCTACCACTTCGTGGCTGAGTTGCTGTCGTTCCCAAACACTTCCACGTTCTTATAATACAGCCGACAGTTGACTGTGGAATATTTAGGAGCGAGGAAATTTCACGACTGGATTTGTTGCGCAGGTGGCATCCTATCACAGTTCCACGCTGGAATTCACTGAGCTCCTGAGAGCGACCCATTCTTTCACTAATGTTTGTAAAAACAGTCTGCATGTCTCGGTGCTTGATTTTATATACCTGTGGCCATGGAAGGAATTGGAACACCGGATTCTGATTATTTGGATGGGTGAGCGAATACTTTTGGCAATATAGTGTATGTGGTTTACTGGGTTTGGGAAAAAAAAAAAAAAGCACACCGCAGAAAACAATGCTGAACATGTCCAAGAAATGTTTCGATGGGGAGGAGGTTTCACAGAAAAATTTGCAAGATTACATAGGTTGCAAAATAGTAACAACACTTGCTGCTACCCGAAAAGCTGGTCTGTAAGGCGACTGACTAACTGGGTGACCCCGGCATGCCACCGGTGGAAAGCTTTTCAGCCGTAGACTTCATTAGGAAGCCCAAGCGTGCACTTTATACGCAGACTCCAGGCGAGTCACAGGAACAAGAGATGTCAGTTAACGACTTCGCGTCTCCACCCAACGCCTCTGGGAAGAGCTCAGAAAAGGGACACTACAACAAAGAAATGTTTAACCGTTCCTACGGCACGATAAAAATTACGCCACAGCAAGCACATAGCACTACTGCAAACACACAAGGATTGCGGATGCCAAAAGGCTTCTCTAAAGTGATGTGTTTAGAGACATCGTAAAAAAAATATGGAGGCACGGGGAGAGACAAATTTCATGAAGGAGTGTGTTTCCCTATTTATGGAACTCTTCCCTCATAACATCTGACCATCCCCGTGCCTCCAGTCCTTCAAGCCGTAAAAACGCATAACTAGAGAGGCCTGTCCGCTCCCTCCATAATCCCCACAATAGGAATGTTGCGGTCTAAGCGCAAGGATCGGGAGTCAATCTAGGGATTCTTTACGGATCAGCATCATGAAGTCTTTCACAGTCCCGAGTCCCTACCCTTTCATTCGGCGCACAGGGAGACCCCAAGAACACCGCACAGTAGGGTCTGGGTTTCCCTCAGCACTAAGCTGCGTCCAGTCCCTCGCGGCCGGCACTAGGATTGGCTGCTGAGGAAGCAGGAGGATACTGTATTGGCGGATCAGGACTCTTGAAAGACTCGGATCAGAGGGTTACAAAAATGCTGATTGGGACACCACTACCACCCATTGCGCCTTTCCTGATCTAACTCCCACACAGCCCCCAAGCATACCGCTACTTACCATACTCTGCTATTTACCCTCACCTATGTGTGTCGCTCCACTACTCTTTAGATCGTAAGCTCTTGGGCAGGGTCCCCTCTTCCTCATCGTTGTCTGTCAAACTCAACTGTTCATTTTATGGTTTTTGCAGTGCTGTGAAATATGCACAAGATAACTAAATGCGGTATTGACATATAGGGTTATTCAGAGAGGTGAAAACCTGGAGAATTGGCAGGAGAATGAACAATCTAGACCAGGGGTCAGCAACCTAGGCTCCCTGAGGTTTTGGGAACTACATTTCCCATGTTGCTCAGTCAAGCTAATGGGTGACTGAGCATCGTGGGAGATGCAGGTCCCAAAACCTCAGGGAGCCAAGGTTGCTGACACCTGATCTAGACCAAATAGCCGATTTGGAAAGGGAGATAAACCAGAAAAATTCTCCCATTTGACTATATTGACCTAGAATTTTCAATTCTCCAGTCATTCTCCTGAGTTTCACCTTTATTGAATATCCCTGATATACGCTGGCATGACGCTCTCTCCGTGTTTACCAAACGAGTGGCATTTCCATTGTGTGAATATAAAATACTAGGTATGTCCCATCCAATCCCTAGGATCAGGACCTGATCGCAGCATTTTTTGGAGATCGGCCTTTTCTCTCATGACCCAACGTTATGGAAACTCTGACTTTGGAATCCAGGATTTTTGAACAGTATGGACCCTCATATTTTATTCGTCACGTGACCAATTTCCTCCAACCCTCCCATAGTCCCTTATTGCTTCCTTACTATTGTCATTGCAAAAACAAACTAAATTGTTTTTAAATAATTCAGAACTGATGTCCCCTTGTTTCTTTTGAGGAATAATTAGAATAAAAGGAAATCTGCATTCGCCCCGTGAACGGAATAAAGTCATAGCGCTGATTCGGTGAGTCCGGATGACTTAAAGTATTCATTCAGTAAATGAAATATTTAGCGTGGGGTTGCATTCTACATTCCCCACATAGGTGTGAAAGGGCTTCGGTCACGTGCAAATTGTACAGTGTTTTCTCCTATACTCAGATTTTAAATCATTTATGTCGAGTAGAAAACAGGCTGCAACAAAGACTCACAAATGTTTGTGGCTCTCCCCAATAATCTGTACTCTGGTCAAGACAAATTACAAGACACACCAAGCAGCAAAAACCACACAATACCATCTGCGATACAAGGTGTCAACGGTCTACACTTCGTGCCATTTTGCACATTGTTTTGTCGCTGCATCAGCCTTGACGCAAGCAAGTCAGATACTTTCCAAGATATCAGGGACCCCAGATGTTGATGCCTACAATTCCCAGAATTCTTTGAACGCAACAGGGGCCCTATTCCAAAGTTGGTGCCATCTTATCCAAAGCTGTTGTAAATTTACCAGAGCCATTATAGTCATAGTCTATGGAGTTGCCAAGTCTACAACAGCTCTGGTTAAGTTGGCACCAACTTTGGAATATTGCCCTAGATGTCCAGAGAATCATGGGAGTTGTAGTTTAGAAACATCTGGAGGGGGGGCAACGTTTGAGACCCCTGGTCTACCCAGTGTGCAAAATACTGTACACAACCAGTGATGAGACGCAATCATAAGTCAATACATCAGCCATCAGGAGGTGACAGGAACTACACTTGTCAAGGGCCTGGTAAGGTGAGAGGCACCAGGACCAACCACATGCCAACAATCCGGTTTTAAAAACAGAAAAAAACAACATCCCTCTTACCCGAGTGCGTATTGCCTGGATTTGGAAGTCCAAATTAGCTATTCAAGCATTGAGTAAGAGACCACAGAAGATTTCCTTTGGTAGCCATACAAATGTTTATTCAATAGCACCAACTCTTCCATATCCTGGCATTAAGCACTTGTGACAAGGGGGAAGATAAAAAGGAGATGACATGAAGTGCCCGATAGCAAGCTGTGAGAGATTTAGTCCAACATGAGGTTTCCTTTTAGCCTTTCGCAGGAAAAGATGAGCCATTGCTAAACCTGTTAAAAATCACCCATCATCCTCCAGTGGTTTATTGTGACTGGTACCACTACCGGTCCAATAGGAAGGGATCTCGAAATAAACCACATGCAGTCATTAAACCAGCACAGCATATACCGGAAACAACGGGTATAAAACCGTCCGGCTCAACGCGTTTCTTCCCAAATGGGACTTTACCAGGAGCAAAAGTGGTGAAGGTAATGACCACTTTTTCTCCTGGTAAAGTCCCATTTGGGAAGAAACGCGTTGAGCTGGACGATTTTATACCCATTGTTTCCAGTATATGCTGTGCTGGTTCAATGACTCTGAAGAGTAAGTTACAAAATATTACATTTCATATGCAATTGATGATTTGCTACATGTGGTTTATTTGCGATTTTAACAACATGTTTTTGTAAGTGGCCAATTTTATTAGCGCACAAATTGGTTTATGTGGGATATCACCCTATATGTTTGCATTTCTGTTTCAGACTATATCCCTGGTTGATATTCATTGCTAAACCTGTGATGCCCCTAGATGGCACTCCTCCTGTTGGAGGACATCTGGGACTATAGGGGCAGCTTATTGTTTTTTGCAGATTGCCCACTAGACACTGTGTAGGATGACAGGGGCAGATGACTCCACGCACTGAACCCTGACCAGGAACTATATACTTCTTTGCGTGTCCTCTTAAATCAGGACAAAGTCCCTTTAAATCAAAATAAAAACATGAGCAGATAAACACCAGACACGCAACCGCACCCTGCCAGCACAGCTCTTTTAATTCATAGGAAAACTGTCTCTGCGCTGCGTGCTGATCTGCTGGCGTCCTGCATTATCCAGCGATCATCCATCACCTGCATGGCTCAATAATTGCATCTATGACATAACTCCACCTGGCAAAGAAAGGGTTACCCCTTATTGTTTTAACGCTAATGCCGGCACGCCCAAAATATCAATTTCCTGAAGGAGGGATCATTTTTATACGTTCTATCTACTACCAACTGCAACAGGAATCTCTCAAAAGCTTTGAAAAGGCTTGCCAAAAAGAAAAGACATAGAAACATAGAAAGATGTCGGCAGATAAGAACCTTTCGGCCCATCTAGTCTGCCCAATTACATGGATACTTTACCTGGATTTATCTTTTGTTTAGGATAGCCTTATGCCTATCCCATGCTTGCTTAAATTCAATTACTGTTTTGGTCTCTACCACTTCAACTGGACGGCTGTTCCATGTATCCACCACCCTCTCAGTAAAATAATGCTTCCTAATGTTACTTTTAAACCTTTGCCCCTCTAATCTAAGACTATGTCCTCTTGTTTTGCTACTTTGTTTCCTTTTAAATATACTCCCTTCCTCTACCTTGTGGATTCCCTTTACGTATTTAAATGTTTCTATCATATCTCTGTCTCGTCTTTTTTCCAAGCTATACATGTTAGATATTTACCAGCTCTATACTTAAATACCCTGCACTTCCACCTTATTTACAGACTTCTGAATAAATAAAGTAATCCCAATCCCCTTCCCCTCTCCTCCCCAACTCCAAACATATGCCATCTGTACATTGTATATTTTTACGCAGTTATTTAATAAATATAGAATAATGTCCGCCGCCCCCCCCCCCCATCTAACGCTCATTTCAGTTGGCTGAAAATGTGACAGGGTTGAGCTGCTGGATACAGATTCCTCCAAACATGAACCTGTCAAGCACAACTTCACTGTAAGCTAAAAATGCCTGAGATGTGACATTTTTGGAATGACATTTTTTTGTTAATGCAAAACACAGAAAATTTAAATTGCCATTACCCACAACAACTCGCTCCTAGTGACTGGGGTTTTCTAGTCGTTCCTCGGGAAGTAAGGATTTGGTGAAGAATTAAGTAAATAAACTACAACTTATAAACAGGATTTGTCTCATAAAGAACAGTCATGTCTAATGTTAAGAGAAGCCAGATTTGTAGCCGTTCCTTTGCCTAGGTAACATAGTTTGACCCAATAAACTCTTCCGTGCAGCCCTTTTTAGTTTCACAAAGTTGGAGATCATAAACCAGTATTTAGGGGCGTGTCTGGAAGCAGGGAAGAGCGGTCGCCATTTGTACGGGCTCCCAGCGACGCAAGCTGATGTCGGGTGCTATGCCCACCCTGCGGACTCTTGACGAGCTCTCCTCGACCAGCTGGGGGAATACTCCGGGCAGCAGCAGGCTGACTGAGGAGACTGAGGAGCAGATCAGGACGGGACACGGAGCTACCTTACTGGACGACCTATGGTGGACGGCTGCCATCTTGTGGCCTACACGCGGACACTCCCCTGATTTATCGCGCATTTGCCTGTTGGGATTATGCCTGGCCAGGTGGGTCAAGAAAACGAGGAAAGGTTTTCGTGGAGCTCCACACTTCTGCCGCTTTTGGGGACCTCCAGCTGACAGTTACAAGACGATTTTCATAAATTGAGGTACCACCACGGCTGGCCACCGGAGTTATACTGTCCGGAGCCCGTTTAGTCCCCCCTCCGGACCAGAGACGAGCCGTTTTGGGTCTCTGTTGCCTGCCGGGCCTGCTCTGTCGTCGGCCATCTTGGGGCCTAGGCTCCAGCACGAGTGCAACCCGATCCGCCTGCAGCCTACATATTGGGGAACACAGCTGCGGCGAGCCGTGGGGATGGAGGGCCCCTGTCCCCTGGCTGCTGAGGCTGTTCCTACAGCAGAGATTGTGGGGATGAACGTGGACCAGCAGCGGCTGGTTCACCCTTCCCCCGCCAGAAGCATGGAGGTTGCCCTGGCAGAACTTGAAGCCTGCCTGGAGTTGCTGCTCGGGGCAGACGAGGAGCGCCCAATGACACGCGGTACATGGCGCCGGCTGACGTCAGTGCTGGGGATTAATTCGCTGCAACATGTCGCGGTACCCTGCCCTGCTGCTGCTACGCCCGAGAAGGGCGACAAGATTAACGGCCTAGATGGGATTCCGGTTTCTGAAGCTCGCCCCCTCCAGAGGTGCCTACCTGCTTGCGCTAGGATATCTACCCGCACCCCCCGGAGAGCAGTCAAGCTGGCGAGTTGGAAGTCGATGGTGCCCCCTCGGGGACCCGGGACAGGCGGTCCCGCTAGGTGGGCACTCAGAAAAGCACGGCCGCACACGCGGCGACGTCAAGCAGCCCAACGGAGGAGATCCAGCGGAGGTGCTCACAGGCTGACCTGGTCTCCACGACGAGTCTTGTTTTCCGGCGGATCTGGGACACCGCTTCCCCCCAAGTTGACGGTAGGGAAGGCGCAGATACCTACATCGAAGTACCGGGGAGTTCTGCCCAGGAATCTTGGAGGCGGACATTACGGAACGGCACGAGCGTTGCAAGGCCCTGATTTTTTCTCCTATGCTGAGGGTCGGGCGGCTGTGGGGTGCCGTGGCCTACTGGCGGTCGCGCTACCTGCACCCCGCCCGACTTTATTTCTAGATGCGGGCTGAAGGGACAGTTTGACTGTATATCCGTGCCGCCCCGTGTTCTGACGCATTTTCTCGACCCACCACTGCTGAGACTTTGAGTTTTGCTTATTAACCCCTTCCCATTTCCTTGTTTTTCTGCGTTTCTTAGACTTTTCTTTTTGAGACACCCCCCTTTTTTTCTTTACGACCCCCCCCACCTGCGAACGTATTGACCCTGCGTGTGAAGACACTATCGTCGGCCTTGTTCACACCATACCATGCCATACCCCTCTTCCCCTCCCCCCTTATTGATTTATTATTATACGCTGAGACCCTCCCTATCGGGAGCTGTTTGTTTGTTATTTTCCACACGCGGTAATTCTGCTGTAGTTGGCCCTGCGTGGCCACCGCTTATATTTGTTTGATTTTCTGCTGACTTTATTTACAAAATAAAATCTTAAATACAAAAAAAAAAAAAAAAAACGAGGAAAGGCTCTGAGGCTGAGGGCCTTCGCCTCCAGGACATCCGGCAATCGCTTTGCACGGGAGGTATTGGAGGAGCGCGGCACCGATATGGCAAAGCCTCCGCCTGCTATGGTTCCTCAGAGGACTCGGAACCCCTGGCTACAACACTGGACATGGACGAACGGCGGTCGGTGGTGCCGCCCCCGGTGGATGATCTGCACAGGGTGATGGGGGAGTTCCGCGGCCTCTGGCGTCAGGATTTGCAGGAGGTTCGTTCGGCAGTAGAGACCCTCCAGTCCAGGATTGAAGCTGTGGATGTCAGAACTGCCGAAGTGGAGAAAGCTCAGGTGATGACTGATACCAGAGTCACAGATCTCCAGAAACAGGTTGACCATCTTAGTACGGTGGTGCTGGCTCTTGAGTCTCGACATTGACGGCGCAACCTATGGCTTCAGGGTGTCCCCAAGAGCGTGACGGACGATGGACTGTTGGGGTACATCGTGGGCCTGATGGTACATCTTCTGCCGACCGTGGGAGGTACATCCCGAGCCCCGGTTGTATCAGCTGTATGGATTCGTAAAGCCGCTACTGCTCCTGCTGAGGCGCCACAGGATATTATTGTCGTGGCGGTGGATGTGGCCACGCAGGCCTGCATCCTGGCGGCCATGGGACCATCCTTCCAGATCACTTACGCCTCCAGCCAGCTCACCATATTCCTTGATGTCCCTTTTCTGCTGCTTGCAGCCCGGAGACGCTTCAAGGAGGTTACTACCCTGCTCCGTCAGCATGAGATCCGTTATCGCAGGGGGTCTTCGGGCGCCCTTCTGATAGCCGTTGAAGGGAAGACCCTTACAACGACGACCCTGGAAGAAGCACGAGTCGTGGTGGCCAGACAGGGGCTCGGAGTGGTACCGGTGGTGCCTCGGGACCAACGATCGGAGCCCGGTTGATTGGCCCCCCTCCTCCGTGGTTGCCGTTACAAGTTCTTGGCTTCCCCGTCCCCCTCGTGTTCTTTTTCTCCAGACCCCCCCCACTACCCCCGCGCTGTCTATGTCCCCCCCCGCCACCCTCGCGCTATGTTTCCCCCCGCCACCCTCGCGCTGTCTCTGAGGACTTTATTGGACTTGGGCGGTGATGAAGATTTCTGATTGGTTTATTTTTTCCCCCAGAGCGCCCCCCCTCCCTTTTAATTTTTATTCCCCCCCCCCGGCCCTGGGCATTCCTGGTGCATGTTCTACTCAACCCCCCTTTTTTTTTTCTTCTTTTCTCCCCCCCCCTCCCCTCCTCTCCCTTTGACACCTTTTGAGGCAGATAATGCAGATTTATTTATTTCCTCCCGGAATATTAACTTCTTTCTCTGAGGAGACCCCCCCCCCCCCCGGCGGGAGATGTTTTTCGCAGAAGTAATGTTATATCTCATTCTGTTGTTATGCGGACCATATCTCTTAATAAAAACCTTGTATACAAAAAAATAAAAATAAACCAGTATTTACTGTAAGATTAAAAATAACGTGTTGTAAAACGTAACCATCAAGATGCAGATTTAGGCCAAACAGTCACCTAAGGTCAAACAGGAGCCTCAGAGGAATTTATGTGGAATGTCATCGTGCACATGATATTTGACAATCTTTTCCTACATTCATACACTCCCATCTACAAGAGAGAAACACACTTGCCCAAGACCTAGACTCTTGGGTCACCTCTCTATTATAGCCACTTAATGACTGCTTATCAATCTTAATGGATACATAGAATACAGGGTGTCAGGAAACCAATACACAACCCCAACGTTTCCCCTGGAAGAAGACCACCGACGGGCCGAAACATTGGGGTTGTGTGTTGGTTTCCTGACACCCTCTTCACCTCTATTATTAGGTAGTAGACCAACGATGTGCTTTACAATAGGTGCTTATTGAATGTATTTTGGTTGTTTTGCTATGACATTTCAATTAATTATAAATAATATATATATATATATATATATTTCCATATTTTTGTATTTGTTTCTTGTTTAGATGTGATAAAATATTTTTTATTGATTTGTTGTGTGCATTTCTATTTCTCATTTTTGTGCAGCTGAATGACATAAAACAGGGAGCTTAAAAGTAGGGATGCACCGAAATTAAAGCGCCTGAAAATGGTGCTTTCAGCCGGAAATAAAAATAAATAAATATAATAATAATAATTAAAGGCTGAAAATTAGGGTTGCACCGATACCGATACTAGTATCGATATCGGTGCCGATACCGGGTACTGCAGGAGTACTTGGTACTCGTGCAGTACCCCCGATATTTTTTTCCGATACCGGAAGCCGGCATTGAGCCGGCATCCGAGGGGCTGCGGCAGCTGTCCGAATGCTCTATCGGCATTCGGACAGGCCCTGCAGCTGCTCTCCTCACTTTGTTTATACTTAACCTTCCTGGGCGCCGCCGGGAAAGTCTTCGCGCTCGCGTGCTCCTTGGAAGGTCCCCATCCGCGACCACGTGGGACCATGTGATCGCAGCTGGGGTCCTTCCAACGAGCGCACGCGCGGGAATTTTCCCGGCGTCGCTCAGGAAGGCAAGTATAAACAAAGTGAGGAGAGCAGCTGCAGGGCCTGTCCGAATGCCGATGGGCCTGTCCGAATGCTCTATCGGCATTCGGACAGGCCCTGCAGCTGCTCTCCGCTCATACTTACCTTCCTGAGCGACGCCGGGAAAGTTTCCGCGCGTGCGCTCGTTGGAAGGACCCCAGCCGCGATCACATGGTCCCACGTGGTCGCAGCTGGGGACCTTCCAAGGAGTGCGCGAAGACTTTCCCGGCGTCGCTAAAGGAAGGTAAGTATGAGCTGGGGGGGCATTATCCACGAGCTGGGGGGCAATATCCACGAGCTGGGGGGGGGGCAATATCCACGAGCTGGGGGGGGGGCAATATCCACGAGCTGGGGGGGCAATATCCACGAGCTGGGGGGGGGCAATATCCACAAGCTGGGGGGGGGCAATATCCACAAGCTGGGGGGGGGCAATATCCACGAGCTGGGGGGGGGCATTATCCATGAGCTGGGGGGGGCATATCCATGAGACCTGGGGGCTTTATATGAGGTCTGTTCTTATTGGAAAGCGTCACGTGACATAAAATAAAAGTATCGGTACTTGGTATCGGTGAGTACTTGAACAAAAGTATCTGTACTCGGTCTTAAAAAAGTGGTACCGGTGCATCCCTACTGAAAATCCATCATCCGAACCTGGGCCTGCTTGGCCGGCCTCCAGGCTCAGACGAGCCCCTGGCCCGGATGACTGATTTTCAGTAGCACGTTCCTCGCTGGCCGGGCGCTGACTGATATGGGAATCCCTGGTGGTCGTGGGTCAGGTGAGCCGGTGGGACGCGGCACCCGCCAGGTTTAAAGCCCAGCGTCTCAGTCAGTCAAGTGGTTGTCACATCCATTCAATGCTCTCTATTGCTACCCGCTCTGTGTATTGAACTCAAATATTCCTGACAACCCGTCTATGTGTATCAAACCTGCCAAGTCTTAGAACCCGCTTCTGTGTACCTATCCTGGCTTTTCTGAGAACCCTTCTGTGTACCGACCTTGGCATATGTCTGACTACCTCTGGGTGTTAAGAACCCCACTAGTCTACTGACTATGTATATTGTTATTATCTGTTGTCTGTTAACCCTTTGAGGGTACATAGCTTTGCTGATCAAAGGATTGAAAGATCCTAGAGGGAACAGTGACACTTTTGCTTTGGTTTCATTTATCCTGATCCCGGCTAGTTTCACGGTGCAGGTTCTCGCTGTAATCCTGACTTTAGCTTTGTCTCTCCACTCTTTCGTATCTCTGTCAAGATCTAGGGGAGTATTTGACTACTCAGCCAAGATGTCATGAAAACTAAGAGTTCAAGGTGTTATAAAACATTGCTTACTAGGGTTTACCACCCAGATTTCAATTTGGCGACAGCTACCCCATTAACAAACAATCCTTAGGGGTTTTATGAATGGGGGTTTTACTTGATGTAAGGAGATTGAATCCAAAATGTCAGCCTGCTGTAGGAGAAGCTCCAAACCAGTGCCAAGCTGTGGGACTTCGCATATCATGACACAGCTGCAATGAGCCACCTTGGCAAACCATCAGAAAATAACTGGTATCGGCAATTTGCCGAATATCAACTCCTGATTAGCGGCAAAGCCAATAATCGGTCTACACAGAGTTTTAACGTCTGTGATGAAGCTAAAGTTAAGTCTCAAATGTATTCTGCGTAACCGAGATATGCAAACCTGGCAATACTCCCAATTATGACCCATGTCGCATGCTCAGCTAACTGTCCCGCCTCGCATCCACTTCAAACTCAGAATACGAACAATACGTATAATCCACTCATTGCTATAGAATTATGGACAACACTAGTCAAGGTGAAGCAGATCTGGGGGGGGGATAATTCAGGCTCCAGCATGTTTAACCGCTGGCCTGGCTGAGCTTGATGGGATAGGTAATCCATAAAACGTCACACGTTAGGCTATCGTCAGACGAACGCAGTCATCACGTCTGTGTCGCCGCACAGTTTAAACATCCGTCGTAGCATTGATTTGCGATCAATAGAGACCAACACACGAAGAACGTGCGCACCTTAGTGCACACTCACAATGCAGGTGGCAACAGACGCCGTTTAGGCCACGACATAAAAGCGCCAAAACGGACGCCCAGAGTGCGCGGCATCGGCCTGTGTGCATAAAGACGTGACGTCAGACACAGCGCATTTGCGACGTCCATCACGTTGACGCTCAGGTTTTTTTGGTCTGACTGACTGTACCTGTCATTTAATAATTAAATAATTTTGTTTCCCATATTTCCCCTTTTTTTCTACATCTGTTAAAAAAAAAACAGACCGTGTGGTGTCTACAGTATCTTCCGTCAGTACGTCCGTTATGCACGCACGCAGAGTGCGCTCATCTGACATTAGCCTTACACGGCACATGAAAGCTCTCCCCTACAGTATATTAATAAACTGCAAGACAGAAATCACTTTAAGTAGCGAATTGATTTCACTCTTGAAATGTACATATCCTGCATACCATGCCCCCCCCATTAACACGCCAACATATGTATATTCATGGGAGTATCTGCCACCACTGAATCCAAAACCCCTGACGTGAAGGTGATCCGGTCACGCTTGTCAAATACAGCCCAAATTATTATTTTGCTGAATCGTTTTTAAACTCCAAGGATGAACGTGCACAAATAACCTGAATAAGCAACAAAAAGGTGAGTGTCATCATATGCAACGTCACTTTTTCTTCCAGAAGTTTCAAAAGAAAAGGAGAATGCTTGAAACCGGAGATCTTGTGTATCATATCCTAGGGTTTGTCCTACGGTCAGGGTAATAGATCTGTTCCAACATGTACCTAAGCTTGCAATGACAACCTGATTACCAGGATAGACCGCATGTGCTTGGCTTAACCACCAAGCTGCCAGACAGGAGACGAGGGGAAAAGATGCACGCACATACAGAAACAAAAAGGGCATGTACAGTCATTATATATATATAAATCACAGGCATAATTTTCAAAACTTTTGGCTCTGTTTGCCACCAGAATAAAATTAAAACGAAACAATCCAGATGAATTTGAAGCGCAGACTTTCAGCTTTAATTCAAGGGCTTGAACATAAACATCAAAGAGAGAAATCTCAATGTATCCTTCCTGGTAAAATCCTTTATAAAAAAATAAAAAAATAAAAGTACAAAATTTAGGAACTGCAGACGTTTTTATACACAGCCCCCCCCCCATTTTCAGGGGCTCAAATGTAATTGGACAAATGAATATAATCCTACATAAAATGTTCATTTTTAATATTTTGTCGAGAATTCTTTATCCTTTACTGGCAATGACTGCCTGAAGTCTGGAACCCATGGACATTACCGAAGACTTGGCTTCCTCCTTTCTGATGCTTTGCCAGGCTTTAAATGCAGTCGTCTTCAGTTGTTCTTTGTGAGTCCTACGGCCTTTAGTTTTTCCTTCAGAAAGTGTGAAATGCTGCTCAATTGGGTTGAGATCAGGTGATTTACTCGGCCGATGCAGAATATTTCATTTATTTTCCTTTAAAAAACGCCTGGGTTGCTTTTGCAGTGTGTTTTGGTTCATTGTCCATCTGTACGGTGAAGCGCCGTCCAATCAACTTTGCTGCATTTGGCTGAATCTGGGCTGACAGATTATCTCTGAACACTGAATTCATCCGACTGCTTCTGTCACATCATCAACAAACACCAATGACCCAGTGCCACTGGAAGCTATGCGTGCCCATGTCATAACACTGCCTCCACCATGGTTTACAGACGACGTTGTGTGCTTTCGATCATCAGCTGTTCCAAGTCTTCTCCACACTTTTTTCTTCCCACCATTCTGGTACAGATTAATCTTAGTTTCATCCATCCAAAGAATGTTTTTCCAGAACTGGTCTGGATGTTTTTTGGTAAAGTCTAATCTGGCTTTTCTGTTCAAGCTTTTGAATGGTTTGCACCTGGTGGTGAACCCTCTGTATTTGCCCTCGTGAAGTCTTCTCTTGATTGTAGACTTTGACAATGATACGCCCACCTCCCAGAGAGTGTCCTGCACTTGTCTGGATGTTGTGAATGGGTTTTCCCGTTACCATTGAGAGGATCCTGTGATCACCCACCACTGTTGTCTTCCGTGGAAGTCCAGGCCTTTTTATGTGGCTGAGCTCAACAGCGCGTTCTTCTTCTTTCCTCAGAATGTATCAAACCATTGATTTGGCCGCTCCTATTGTTGCTGCTATCTCTCTGATGGAGACTCACTCCCTTCCACCTCAGGACCCTCGTCCCACTCAGTTTGTTCATGAAATTATTTTAAAGGGCCGCTCTAATAAGATAAAGTGGTCGGGGTGTTTATAGTGGTCAGAAAGCGTGCAGTGCCCCTCCCCCCCTTCACACCCAGCTTTCGTGCTGACATCATCAGGTCTGAGCGCTCGTAGCAGCTTTCACGCAACATCAATCCATCATTCCGACCAGGCGCTCACACCCCTTGTGTGTGAAACGTACGCAATCTACATATGTGCATACGAACGTTAGCTACACTATGCAAGTTGCTAATAGAAAAAAAAGGAAGGGGCAGGCAGGCGTTTTCTTTATCCGATAAATTGATTAAATTGAAAAAAAAAAAAAAATCCGCCAACTAATCGATTATGAAAATAATCGTTAGTTGCAGCCCTAATGTACTGATCGTATATGAGAGCGCGAGAAATAAATTATATATATTATATATGCACTCCAAGGTCTTCAATAAAAAATTTTTAAGAAAAAACAACCAAACTTTATTACATCACGTAAAAAAAAAAAAAAAGGGGGGGGGTGTCTAGTCGACCATTGAGTTGAGCACTGAGTTATGTGTGTATATATATATATATATATTCTCTCACACAGAAGTAAAAGGATATATATATATATATATATACACACACACACACATATATACATACACACTACAGTCTGCTATACTCGTGATTTTGGCATCTAGACTAATATATATATTTATATTATCCAGGATATGTGTACATAATTCAGCATACAGGCCTATGGTTGCTGGAATTCCATTTCCAAAAATAGATACCAGTGCTAGTCTTTTAATAGAATGGTCAAAAGTAGGAATCAGAGGGTCACTTTTTGATTTCTCGAGTTGCACGGGACGCATATTCAAAAGAATGGGTTTGGAAGGCTGAGCACAAGAAGAGTATTCGTCGAAAGACAACCCGGAAACGCATTAGTTAATATGGAACTACAGCATATACTATATAGCCAATGCATTGAGGTGATATAGGAGGCGTCCTGTGATAACAGTTTTGCTGGCTTTTTAATCGACCCATTCGTATTATGGAAACACATGAGTCATCGAATTGCATCTATTAACGCTTGTACTCGTTTCCATCGCACTGTGTAATGCCTTATTGCAGCGCTGTACACACAACTTATCGGTTATGGGGTGATTTGGGTCCATAAACACCCATTAGAAGATGTATAGGATGAACGCCGGGCTGCCGTATCCCCTGTGGTTTCCTGTGCATTATTAGATTTCACACAGACGAAGTGCTGCCCAACAGCTTGGGTGATCCACATCTGTTCCAAACCTATTACCATATCATTTTAAATGTCTTGCTCTTGGTTCATAGTATTCCCTGCAGCATGGGCATGCCACATTCTGCAGGGCACCTCTTTTCATGTACTGCTCACCCTCACATAGAAGTGAGGCGTGCCCTGGGAAGGAGGATGGATCTGGCATAAGTACCAATGATGCAGCCACTTATAGTTTTAGGGCAGAGCTGTCAAGCTCTCACAAGTTGCTTCAGAACTACATGTCCCACGATGCTCAGGCAGCACGGTGACTGGTACAGCATCATGGGACATGTAGTTTTTGGAACACTATTGGTTACCATGGATTAACAGCACAGCGACTGAATCCCCATGTACAGGGGTACCATCATGGAAAGGCCCCCCATTCACTCACCGTATGTAAGGACTTGCTGCAGCCAGGATGTTCCTCTGCACAGGGATCTCCTGCTCCTCTAACACCAGGAGGGCATCGCAGAAGTCAGACTCCTCCCTGAAGGAGCCCAATGCCCGCAGGAGCTTGGCAGCATGCTGGGGGTCACACACCACGGTCAGGTTGGTGGGCTCAGACATGGCTTGCACGAAGTGTCAGTACACAGGGTGAGTGGAGAGTGGGGGAGGGTGCAGAGGTGGCGTGCCGGGTCACCCAGGAGCCTGCATCCAAGCCCTGCACTGCAGCACGGGTCCTGGAGAAGGGGATGGGAGTGATGGGAGTTGTGCGGGGAGGCCCTGCATGCAGAGGCGTTTCGGTAGGAGGGTGTGAAGGAGACGAGGAAGGTCTAGGAGCTGGATACTGCTCTCCCAACGTGCCTCTATCCCGATACTCTGCGGTTACTCAGAGCCCGGCTCAGCCGCCAGCGCTTCCTGGGACTCAGAGTGACGTCATCAGACAGCGCCGCACACCGCGTGTCAAAACACAACCTGCCCCCAGGCAGAGCACGTGGGTGACGTTTCCAGGCAGAGGGAAGGTTACACTGAGTGGGGCGCTGGGCACATGACTGTCACTGGAAGCTTCAACCCGTGACATCATTACATACATACATATAGCACAGACACATCTATTATTGTTATCATCATTTATATAGCGCCAACAGTTTCTGCAGCGCTTTACAATAACTAAAGGGAACGAGATACAGATAAACGGACATATGATGGAAACAGGAGGTGTAGAGGGCCCTGCCCATAGGATTTTACAATCTAGAGGGATTGAGGGTTGAGGAAGACAAGATGAGTTTTACTAGATGGCAGGATCATTAGTGCCAGTGGTTTCGGAATGGTGGGGCCATAGAAGCGGCTTCAATCATGTGTGAGTAGGTGAGTAGATTGATGAGTTGCTTCAGTGATGTGGTACGCTAATCTGAAGAAATGGGTTTTGAGGGATTTCTTGAAGGCCTGAAGATTAGGGGAGAGTTTGATAGGGCGAGGCAAGTCATTCCACAGGACCAGAGCTGCCCTTGAGGGCGAGAGTTGGCAGCGTGGGTGACGTGTAGACAGTACAGGAACATGTGCCAAAATAATACACGTGCAAAAAATGTAGTGCCGCATCCCAATGTTCCAATATCAACTGTGGATGCCAGATCTGTGTGTTTCCTGAACAAATGTATTACTATTTCATGCAAAGAGGGAGCATAAGGAAAAGTGCTGCCCTGCAACATGTACAATTCATATGCTGCTGGTAGGAAATAAAACGCAGGGCACATAGGATTCTTTTTTTATTTCTTACCTGCAACGTATGGATTCTACATGCTGTCATGTTTACAAAAAAATTCACGCATTGTCCATCGGCATGAATAATTTAAATGTGTCTATGAAAACATGGCCGATCTGGCAAACCTATAAGCAACTGATGACCTAGTTATAGATAAAGCAGGGCCATCTTTAACACGGGGCCAGTTGTCCCAGGCCCAGTTATTGTTTTGGTGCCCAAGGCAGCTGCTCCATGGCCTGCCGCTGAAGTTCCATGGCTCTGCGCCAGATTGATTAAGATGTCAGAACTGCCTGTGGGCTCTCCCCCGTCCACTGATATCAGAGATGGGACTTCCTCCAGCCAAGCAGGGCATTCCCTATCGAGGAGATACAGGAGTCCGTATCAAGTGAGGAATCATTGGATAGGCCAGAGAATGGCCTTTCCAAAGATACCAAAATGACCAGATTTTATGTAAAAGTTATAAGAATTTTTTTTCCGTCTCTACTGTAATGCAGCAATATTGTTGACATTTCAATTATAAAGTTTCCTCTCATCGTGCGCAGAGTGAGCCTGGGAACAAATAGACCTTAGTCTACCTCCGCGATTCATCCGCTGGTCTGCACAATCTTGCGAGAGTGAGCTTGCACAGAGCTAACGGCCAGGACATGCAATGTTCCATGGAGTCCTATAGACTCCACACGCTGATATTCGTGGCAACGCGCTGCACCAATTCAGGTATCTGGTTGCTTTGCGCTTTTTACAGGGCTAGGCACTAATAAAACGCCTACTCCAGAATACATACGATAAAATGGAGATGGTAAGGAAAATTTGCAGGCCCAGATTTTCCTGCTTACTGTCTCCATGTTACTGTCAACTGTGGAATTGCACCCATCACTTGCTTTGTTCCAGCCGATCCAGTAGCTCGTCTCAATGCAGGAAAGCTTTGATACCATTGGATGGGGCTGATATCCGAATTCCGCCAAGCCCGCAAAACCTGAGCTGCGGAATCCCTAAGCTAAGGTTCTGAGCAGCATTAAAGCCCTGTATTTGGTTGACTGAATCAGCCCACTGATATAGCATTAAATCAAGATTAATAAATATAATATGCCCTGTTACAGAAACATGATACATCTCTACCACCATTTTGCGGTCGTTGGGAGACACTACTGGAGCTCGATTTTACACCAGAGGTGTGGTCCAAGACAATATACCTCACACTATATGGCTCCCAGGCTTTTAAAATGATCGAAACTTCCTACAAATTACTCACATTCTGGTATTACACACCCTCCCAAACTGTGCACTTCGCACTATCCTGCGACTCGATCTGCTGGCGATGCGGGACACAGACCGGCACATACCTACACATCTGGTGGTCATGTGAGAAGATTGCACCATTTTGGAGCATGGTGGCGGAGGTAGTGACGGAGGTAACAGGTCTGGACTTACCATTCACACCGGCAGTGTATCTTCTTTTGCACTTACCGGGAGCACAACGAGAACTACGCAACTCAGTGATCCTCCACCTTATTCTGGCTGCCAGACGCCTAATACCGGCCCACTGGCGATCCCCGGAGATCCCTTCACTCAGGGAATGGGCGGAAACAATTGAAGCTATGAGAGCTGTGGAATACCTGACGGTTCAACAAACTGAAGGACAAAACCCTGCCCATGTCCAGAAGTGGTTCTATTGGGACAGATTTCGTGCGTCATCCGCATTTCGCCGGAAGTTAGAAAATAATCATAATGCGGTGTGACCGTGCTGGAGTCATGCCACGGGGAACGACCATTGAAAGTACCAGAGGTTCTCGCCACCGCCGACACCAGAACCCCTACACTCATAACAGATAACAAACCGGGAGGTAGAACTCCTGGTCTCACATTCTCGGTCAAGGGGACATCGCCGCCCTCGCTTGCGGACCGCCCCTCCTCCCCCCCTCTCTTCCTCTCTTTTCTTTCTCTCTCTCTCTCTTTCTTTCCCTTCCCTCATTCCCCTCTTCCCCCTCTCTCTTGTCTTCTTTCCCTTCTCTTTATATTTCTCTCCACCCCTACCATGCTAAATTCACTCTACTCTTTGTATCACACTTTTACCTCCGACCCACCACCTGCCAAATTCCCTAAATAACGGGATTGCTTCTAGTCGTAGCGATGAGGAGATGCATACCGATTACCTTATTTCTATAATGTTGTTTTGACCCTATAACCTGATACTTATTTGTCATTTAGACCTTACTGTCTAAACATTTAACCCAAACTGTTCTAACTCCTGTTGAATGTACTCATGCTTGCTCGGTACTTATCTGTACAATATATGTTTCTCACTTCAATAAAAGCTTTTGAATACAAAAAAAATATAAAAGCTTTCTACATAAATTTCATCACTTAAGGCCCCATTGAAAGCGAGGCTTTAGGCGGCTGCCTACTTTACCTAATTATAGAGCTGCTTCTGTGTTGTAGATTCCCTCATAGTTTGTTTTATCCCTTAACCCCTTCACTACAAAGCAATTTTTGTAAAATCTTTTTACGATAACATTTATTTGACACTCAGAATGCAAAGTTAACAATTAAATGTAGTATAAAACAGAAAATTTGTACAGAGATTGTTGTTCCAAAGATACCAATTGTAACGATCTGGATATTCTGATCCCCTGGCGCCCCCTTGAGTCCTGTTGCCGGTCACGTTCTGCATTAATATGCAGGTTCCAGGACTTTTCTGCCTACTCACGTTCAAGCCCTGGAGCCTCACCTGACTTTACCACGGACTAATGATCTATGCTTAAAAGGAAGCAACGCCCTGTAGGCAACGCTTCCTCATTGAAGTCCTGGCCCTGGTTAAGTGCAGATTTATATTCCTCATCTATTCCCTCTGGTTATCCAAGATTATCCTCAGATTCCTCTGTTATATTCTGGACATTATACCCTCATCTCACGTTACCCTCCTTTGTCCCCTGTACCCTGTTATATTGGATCCCAAGTGTACCAGACCCCTGCTCTTGCATTTCTGATGATTCTCTGGCTGATCCATATTGTACCTTTGCCTGGTTATATATTTGTTTATTGTATATTTATTCAGTGTTTGCCTTCTGTATACTGTTTGGTTTCCCTCTGAGTCTTAGAGTCTCTGAGTCTTTGTGTATTCATTTATCCTTTACAGAAATATTGTTGAAATGTAAGTTTCTGAGCTCCTAGATGGTGTTCTTTATCTTACACAATTTCAAACGAGGTCTACGTTATTATCATACAGGCAGAAATTGCCTTTGTGTTAGATACAGTAACTGTGATAAAGATAGATAATAAAATGGTCAGATCTCCTGCTTATGGGGATTTGTAGTCATCTAATGAGATTATTAGCAATGCAGCTTCCAAAAAATACCAATATCTGTATGTGCTGCATAATGCCTGTATATGGGGATTACAGTAACACCTTGTATCTGTACTGTACAGGGATTTTCAGTCATTATAACCCCTGAATCTTATCCCTGTACAGCAGTGAGTGACTCCAGAGCTCTCCCTGTATGTGGCCCCCTCCTTGGCTGTTGTACTGCAACAGTAATGTGAACGTTGAACTTTTTGTTACAGTGAGGATTAAGGCTGCTATTTGCAGTTTGGTTTATCTCTCTGCAGGGTGCCTGGAAAGAGATACAATCGTGGATTTTGTTTCTCTACTGGGAGCACACTAATCTTACTTTAAAAATGTGTGTAATTAAGCTATTCAAAAACCTGGCGATTCGGTAAAAATTGGCAAATTGCCAGTGAAATATGGTGACCCTATGGCTGTTTTTTTCTGTAACAGACCTTTTTAGGATTATTCATAGGACCTTACATATTATTTCCAGGCATTTTCATGCAAAAACAATTTTTTAAATGCCTTTTAAAAGTTGCCTTGTTGTTTGTTTTTTTTGTTTTTTTACCGTTCAGCGGCTTGTCGGCTTTTTCCGACTGCTGGTTGGTGGTCTGCTCGGTGGGTCATCGGATGCATTAGATGGCTTTTCGAATCGATTCAGTGCTTTTTCTGTAGTTTTTTGATTAGTTCGGCGGTCTTGCGGTGGTTTTCTTATTTGATTCGGCGGTTTCGCAGCGTTTTTTTGGATGTGTTCGGCGGGCCGATTCACTGCACTTTGGGATCCCTGCTGAATTCACCGCAGGGTCTGCAAATTTAACTCGCCAAAGTGCAGGGAACGGGAGAGCACCGACTGGTCGGTGACATTTCGGTGCTCTCTGAATAACCCTGACTGTATTACCACTTCGGCAACCTCTCCAAAAATATACACAATTAAAATACAAGCATTTTTTACCACCGTGAAGCCTCATGTACTACAGTAAAACCCTCATTGATCCCATCAGTGAAGATATTGTAAAAAACAATCAAAACATGGAGCTCTAAACGACACAAGGTGAAAGAAGAGCTTCTTCAGGTCAGATCAATCCATTAATGGGACGGAAATGTGGATCAATGTTTCTAAAGTAAGAAATATGCCCTCTAAAACAATTCATTTTTTGGCCTCCTCTCAAGAAAGAGATCATACGATATTCCATCTGTACACGCCGTAGCAGTCACAGGTAATTATTTATGACATGAAATTATTAATTTAACGTGAACCTGTAATAAAAATAGCTTCTGGCGCTGTGACTCTGCGCCTGGTTCACTTTTGCACCTATGGTGGGAATGCCCCCTGATCCATCCCTAATGCGTAAAGATACACTGCTTCCTGGGCCTTTTTGTTGACCCCCCCGAATTTATGCCAGCCCCTATGTTACTACACCATGTCCCGTACTCCAGGTCTGCATACAAGCATTCTATCGGTATACGAATTCTTAATATTGCTAAAGGCTCGATCCCCTTGTTTTGGTGTTGCACTACTTGCCCTGCACTGGAGCTATGGTTCTCCAGAATGGAGGACCTCCATGCAGCGGAACACCTATATTGTACTGCTAAACACATGCTCCCGAGGTACACGGCTATATGGGCCGGATGGCTCCTACTCTCCTCAGGGTCTGAATTCCGTGCACTGCTTGCCGATACCCCAACGGCTGGGCTCGAGTAGATGAAACCTGTGTGTCTGCTGCCACCTGCATGTCCTAATATGTACATTGTTGGATGCCAACACCTATGCTCCGACATATCATATGTCCCATGTCTGCCATACCTCCCCGCCTCCCCTTTTTTACCGGTCCCCCTGTCTGTTACTCTCCTAAATCCTCATCTCAGGCCTACCGGTTCCCCCCTGATGCCCTACGACTGGGCCTGACTTACCCACTCCAACACGTGCCCTTTCCCCCTTATGGTATTGTTGCTTTTGATTGACCGGCCTGCGCGCCGTGTCCCTTGTTACCATATGCGATACTATGTTACCTTCCTTTAAAATTCAATAAGCATATATTTACGGGGGGGAAAAAGCTTTTCATGTAGCATCTCATTAAACCTTAAATATTGCAGTGATCATGAAGGTTCATCCGTGATATTTGTTAAGGTTTAATGAGATATTACATTCACTCTCTGTATACCTCAGGTCCAGAGATGAGAGTGACTTGATGCCGCCATGTACAGTCCATTTTTTTTCTGTTCACAAAAGCATACTATGAATGGCCACCACAAAAGCACCGCCTGTAGGAGACTTCTGTTCTCTCCTATAACCGGGCCGGATTTATAATTAGGCAGAGTAGGCATTGTTTTTACAATTTACAATCATTTAGATCACTTTATCTCTGGAGCCCTAAGGACTAAATGGACATATAAGGTATCATTGGGAAGGCCAGTTTATGACCTTTCCAGTGGTACCAAATATAACCAGGATAGATTTATGTACATATAAAATAACAAATATAATCATATTATTCACTTTTTTTTCTCTAACGCAGCACTAATATTCACTTTACAATTATAAAGCGACCAGTGATGCTGCACTAACTCACCTTCTCATTTCCCACACTGCCAGCAAGTGTGGCGCTGATAATGCAAAGCATTGTTTCATTGACAACCTAGACCGTGGCACTGCAGTCAGGAGAGACAGGGGGACTTGGGAACCTGCATCTCTGAATTGTACAGATTAAGGGCTACATTACAATCCCCGCGTTAAAACGGGGGCGGTAGGGAGAAAAAACTGTGCACACAGTTTTCCCCCTACCGCCCCCGTTTGAACGGGGGATTGCAATGCAGACGCAAGAAATGCTGCCTGCATTTGTAGCGGTCGCTACACCCCTGGATGCTCGGGGCAGCGCTGAGCATCCACTCAATGGAGTCCATAGGACTCCATTGAGCCAGACACCGGCGGTCACATGACCTGCTGGATCTCGCCTCGCGAGATCCGGCTGGTCGGCGTAGTGATACGCAGGGGGAGACTGAGGAACTTTTTTTCCCCAGTCTCTCCCTGCTCCCGCCAGACTGAGGAGGCGGTTGGAGCCGAGGGTCCTCGCTGCGGGTCAGGAGATGAGTATACTAATCTTTTTTTTATTTTTTTGGCTGGTGTTAACACCAAATCCTGGCTCTGGTTAACTTTCCGCTAACCAGAGCCGGACGTTAATCAGCGGTAGGACTTCGTAATCCTAACACTGATTAACACTTTGCGCTCCCCATGTTAAGTATAGAGAGCGCAAAGTATAGTATAGAGAGAGTGTTAAGTATAGAGAGAAAGTACAGTAACCTCGCGCTGAAAAGCGCAATTGTAATATGCGGTAGACACCGCGGCTAACGTTAATGCTCACACAGGTGAGCATTAACATTAGCACATAGATTGTAATGTGGCCCTAAGTGAGGTGTCATTGGAAAGGTCAAAGTCTGGTCTTTACATTAATATTGTGTAAATATTATGTGTAAAATTAAAAATTGAAAAAAAGTAAATGCAAAATTTTTTTTTTCTGTTCTACGGCAGAGGCAATATATGCTTTTACATATAAAACAAACAAAGCTGTGGCACTAACTCAACTAAGGCAACATATTCTGCTCTTTCTTTTTATTTGAGCGCAGAGAGAAACTGTTTTTAATTTTTTTTTAAATGTTTGTAAAAAAAATTTAGTTTGCTGTGACAGACAGCCTGGCACACCGACCGTGTGCCACTGTCAAACGCTAGCTTTCTCCAAGCTGGACCCCGAAATCCAGCTTTAGCAGCCCCCAAACCCTTCTCTACAATCACCAGGCACGACCAGTGTTGTAGAGCAGCACAAAGACTGACTCTTTATTTGAAAAACACACAGGTAAAACACAGTTGAGACAACCCCCAGTTGACAACCTCCTTGCCAGAATACATTACAGATTAGATAAAATAACTTCAGTACAGAACAATAGGAAGAGACATTCAACACATGCAATCTTATCTTAAACAGTCTGCTAGGTCCTAGCACTAGGGTGGGAAGGTTGAGGGAAGCAGGGAAAACAAAGGTATCTTACAGCAAGTGAAAGTATACACTATACAGACAGAGGACAGCTAATACAGAGATGTACACTATACAGAAACACAGTCAATTTAAATACTGGATTCCCTGGGCAATCCAGTTGGCAAACCCCAGGTGGCACCTTGGTCCATAGGCAGGAGGCTAGCCCCCAGGCTCCTCCAACTGCCCCAGTGACAACTGAGTCTGTCACATTTGCCACAAAACAAACATTTAAAAAGTCATTTGGCATGGTTCTTTTTTTTGTTGGGGGGGGGGAGCGCTCCACATTTCTGTGCCTACAGGCTCCTGAGATGGAAATCCGGTCCTGCATGCAACACATATATTGGTGTATAGTGACACAGACAGATTGTAATATAGAGGGTATACGGAGTAGTTCTTCTCAATATACTTTGACATAGTTTATATTAAGGTTTCCTTGGTGATGATACTCAGTGGTATAATAGGAAACAATGAGAGCTTTTTCTCGTGCCAATCCGAATTGTCCCCATCTGAGGGTATTTGGAGTCCGTATGTAAACCGAGAGCAAACAAAAATAGTGCAATATTGCCTAAATATACAAAAAATGTCAACCAGTATGGTCGAAGGTATCCCACTCACAAGCGTGCAGCCCTTCTAATGGCTCTGTGGGTAGTGCAGCGTGCAAACTTAGTAGGGAGTGACACCATCCTCTGATCCAGGCATTGTGTCCCTTTTTCTCTCAATAAGGAAGGGTAACAGGAACATTCTCATAGTGCAGTATGTCTTTTCATCTTCAACAGTCATTGTAACCCCAAATAACAAGTACTTGCTCACCTGGTCTAGAGCCCTAGTCACCTGCTCTAGCGATGAACACCTAGGCAAGCTTATAAGGGGGTTGCCTTCCCTTCCTCCCGATGTGTTGGTGGGTATTCTGGATTCAGTGGTGGGGCGTCTGTGGTCCAGTGTGAGGTGCTGGTAAGCGTCACTGAGCAAACCAAAGCGCACGTACGGCAGAAGAGCTCCAGGAAGACGGCATCTCTTGTAATGCTCCACAGTTATCCCCTTCAACGTCTCCATCATGTTTCTGAAATTCCCTTAGGATAGCTTACCAGCATATTTATCTTACGTTTTCTTTTTGACATGTGCATTTGTTTATGCACCTTTTGATGATTCTTTTTTTTGCTCACCACTTTTACCATACCGATGTTGCTTACTGTTGCAATATAATATAAAATGAATATGCATTGTTAATCTTACTGAGTATTGTATTACCGATGCCTTTCAGTTGTATTTTTCAGATGCTTTTTCCTGATTTTTTTCTGTGTCTTGTAACATGCATTGTCAATAAATACCCAGAGCTGGATTTACAAATAGGCATTGTAGGCATGTTCCTACATGCGCCATACCACCAGGGGGCGTCTTGCTCTGTAAAACTAGAAAAATGTTATGTATTTGTGTCACGGGATGACGGGAACCTGGGGCAGGACACAGGACATCAGGATGCGGAGCATGGTAATGGCCTAAACGTCACAGCGGTAGAGTAGTCGAGTATGCAAGCTAATGTTCAGGAATACAGAAGTCAGCGAAGTAGATAATGAGAGCCAGGGGTCAGTAACAAGAGGATACTATATAAGCGCAAGGTGAGCAAGTAACAAATACAACTATCCAGCAAGGTATTCAGGGAACGACTGGTCTTTTATGCTGATGTCCGTGCTAGTTAGACACCCTTTAATTTCATGTGTTGTGTGGAACATTAGTAGATCCGGTGCCTGTCCCTTTAAGGGCAGGCCCGGGTCGTCCGCACACACACCCATGGCCACCCCAGCATGCAGAGGGTGGAGCCGAGGAACGCCAGGACACGGCGAAGCCTCCTGACCTGCAAAGCGGTCCGGGTACCCTGAGCCCTCCGCAACGCCATGAGATGCCACGGCACCCGAGGACCAGGAGTCATTCGGAGACCCTGCAAGGGAGAGACAGCCCGGCTCCGGCCTGGGACCACGAGGCCATGCCGTACAGCGCAGGATGCGTGACAATGTTTTCATTTTGTTTTGTTTATTTTATTAGCATTTTTTCTTTTCTTGTATATATTTACACAGCAAGGTGCCCCTTGTCACAAAGGGGAGCACCTGGCACTCAATAAAAGCCCCTATCTGTAAACATATACTATGGACAGCAATAACAGGAGCAAACAGTACAGGATAACGAGAGACCTCTGCACAACACTAGTAAAGCAGCCCTAAATCTGACAGGCCGATCTTAATAGCCGGATCGATAGAGAAAATAAACTTAGAAGCTGTGCAGAGTCATGAAACAGACAGATATCAGGGTACACTAGAAACGATACAGATAGTACAGACAAGGAGCATCCAATATAAACGTCAAGAAGAAAAGCCAGAAGTCAATAACCAGAACGTGTACTTTATACAGTAGCCAGGGATCCAGAACAGGGAGAGAAGTCAGCCAGGCAAAAGGGTCAAAACCAGGTAATCAGCATATCACATACAACATAAACAGAAAACCAAAACACACCAAGGCAGAAACACTATGAACTAAATACAAGAAAAACTAGACCTGAACTAGAATGCACAGGAACTAGAACATGAACTGACTAAAAAGAAACAGCAGACAGTGGAAACCAAAGAAATAAACTGAACAAAAAAATACAGACTAGGACCAGAAGAACAGCAGGGAGCTCAGAACGTAGCAGACTGGATACAGGCAAACTGGAACAAATGAGAGCGTGGGATATGTGCCCATTGTTTTAAATAGGGAAGGGATCAGCACTTAAAACAGGCAGGTGAGCTGATCAGACTAGAAACCATTAACCCCATGCCTGCTATCCAGGGAATAGCAGCATACAGAACCACATGGGATGAACAGGCATAAAGAATACAGAGGGCAGGGGGACAGGGCTTGAGCGACAAAACGTGACACCCCTGTAGTGGACCCCTTCCAAAGTAAAAATAAAAAGTTAAAAAAAAATATCGTAAAACAAAAAATATTTTTTACAGATTTTAAACATGTGTAATGTGCCCCCAAAATAATTTTTTCAAGTATTTTCCTTAATTTCTTATTTGGTGGCTCTAGATTTTTGTGTATACAGGCTCCTGTGATGTAAACCTGCTTCTGTATTCACTTGGGCTATATGTGACCATTGGTATTTGGGGAATAATTATGATGGGGATGCCATTAAGACTTTTCCTTCACAAGGGTCTTTTGTTCAGACAATGTAGCCCTTCTGATTTCTTCCGTTGCCCTGTGGAAAAGGTTATTAATTGGTTTTGAAAGGCTTTGTATAACTTCACACTAATGAGATCTAATGAGGTACCAAAACCAAGGAACAGAATCATTTCCCACCCTGTAGAAATCATGTCACAATTCTCCAAAAATTGTTAGAATTATTCTATTTTTAATTAAAATTTTGACTGGTGGCGGTGTTGTGGTTTAATCCTTCCGAGTTTTCACTTATTTACTGGAGGTTTTGTAGCCCTCCTGTCACTTTCAACATATACAAACACAACTTCTACAATTAGGAAGATGCTATATTATAAAAAAAAATCAGTGTGAAATGCATCACATCTTCTACGGATATTGTTTAAAAATGCAAGGTATCCAAACCGTGAAGACAAGGCGCAGGTGTCAGGGTTCAGACTGATGCAGCAGGTGTGGTAGTGAGCCCAAGATGCAGTGAGGCAGGTTTGCAAGATAAACAGTTTATTAAATAATAAACACCAGGACATAAAGATACAAGAGATCTGAACAGGACACTAGAGGAGACTGGACACAATGGGGAATAGCTATAGGAGGAGGAGAGGAGATGCAGGAAAAGGAGGTTGAGGCCAAAAGGGATGGCTGAGAGTAGTGGGAAGGGAGGTTTAAGGAGAACTAAAGATGAGAGCAGTTAGAAAGCAAGAGAAATGAGGAATAGCAAGAGGAGACTAAAAATACTGGAGAAGTGAGCAGAAGGAGACACAAAGGGAACTTAACAGCACATGGGGCAAGCAATGAATAAACAATACTACATAAACACAGGATTATAGAAGCCACTGTATCAGGCAGGGGGCAGGCAATAGAATGGTCGTGGGCAAAGCAGGGGGTCTAGGCAAGGCGGCAATCAGGGTGGTCAAAGTCCAAGATCAAGGGCGTCTGGTAGTCAGGGGTTCAAGATGGGGGGAATCAGGATGCACATGTAACGTTGGGGGCTTCCAGCCTTTCCGGTGTGCTTGAGGGCAGCATGTCTGATGCTGCTCGCTCACCAACACCCGGTTTAAATTGAAACAGGCAGGGAGGTGGCTGCATGAGGTGCGGCTTGAGAGGGGGTGCGGTCTGGTGAAGGTCTTTTAAAAACCAACAGTTCCTTCTAAGCAGTGCCAGATTGTGGTTATCCATACCTGAGCTCCTTGTACCTGAATTCTCTCGTGATTTAACCTGTTATTGACCTCTGCTTGTTTTCTGACTATTCTGCCTTCCGTTGCCCTAGACTATTTCCTTGTACTACGCTTCTGCACTGATATCGACCCGGCTATTCCATTTGACTATTCTATACTCTGTATTCCTGATTCTGGCTCATCTGACTACCCCCGTGTTGCTGACCTGGTTTTGTATTACGACATTGTCTTTGATTAACCCTTTCTGTCTAGCTAGTATACCTGGCCAATTCTAAGGACCAGACAGTTAGGGATTCTTCTACGGCTACCCTGTTGGTACCTTTTGGGCTCTGTGGAGTGTTGGGCGTTAAGGACTGCGTGGTGGGATCCGGGAACCGTGACAGCACAGGGGTGTTACCGGCTTGAAGGGTAAATGTCCAGGAAATAGAGGGTCCTAAGGAAAGGCTTTGGATCAGGCGTTTCTGGGATAAGCTCTGCACTGCAATTCAGTCTGGGACTTCAATGAGGAAGTCCAGGGTAGAAGGTGTGACTTCCTTAAATATAGGGATGAGCTGAACACCCCCCAAGTTCGGTTCGGACCCGAACTTTCCAAATGTTCGGATCCGAACCCGAACTTGAACTCAATACAAGTCAATGGGGCTGAAAATTCGGTTTTTAGAGTGCCCTCCAAGAGGGCATATATGCTAGATATTTGCCATAAAAGGTGTATGGGGGTCCGGGTAGTGCCCTGGGGGACAGGAAACAAGGACAAAAAGATAAAAAAAACGTTTTTAAAGGGACAGTGAGTTTTCCATGAAATAAGGGTTAAAAATAAAACCAAAAAATTGCTTCAAATATCGTGCCTCGTTGGTCCCCATAACCTTGCCCGTGAAGTGGCGGATTTCTAGGATGTATAGAAATATGTAAAAACCAAAAAATGACGTTTCAAATGACGGTAAATGCTTTTTCCTTTAATCTATCCATAAACAACTCCTTGGGGCGGCAGTCTGTATGAAAAGAGGAGACATTTTCGGGCACGCAGAAAAAGTTTACTGATTTTTTTGGCGGTGAAAAGCAGGAGAATGACTGGAGAATGGAAAATTCTAGACCAAATAGCCGATTTGGAAAGTGAGATAAATGGGAGAATTTTTCTGGTTTGGCTATTTTGACCTAGAATTTTCTCTTCAGTCATTCTCTTGAGTTTCACCTTTCTCTGAATAACCCTGTCAGGGTTATTCAGAGAGCGGTGAAGAGCAGGAGAATGACTGGAGAATGGAAAATTCTAGGTCAAAATAGCCAAACCAGAAAAATTCTCCCATTTAGGCTAGGGTCAGACTAGCGAATTTTTAACGTGCGTTTAGCCACACTTAATCACGGCCGCACTAGCAGCAAATGATGGGCAATGACGGCCAATATACGAAGTACGGTCGCACGAAAGTCCGGCTGCGCAACGCAAGTGGAAAATGAACGCATTTTTCGAGAACGCAGAACCGCTAGTACGGACGTACAGAGTGTGCTGCGTCCACTAGCGGCGTGTGTGCGTGATTTGGAGACGTCAGACCCTGCTCATGTCCGGCCAACATAACGTCCAGACACCCAAAGTTTCCTGGTTTGGATCCGTAAAAAATCACGCACAAAAATGTGCATCGTATGACCGTTTTCGCGCATTCCGTGAAAAAATACTGCAATGCGTTCGGACGCACTTTTTGACGGTCGCTGCGAAAAATGCGTTAGTCTGACCCTAGCCTTATCTCACTTTCCAAATTGGCTATTTGATCCAGATTGTTCTCTTTTCCTGCCATTCTCCTGGTTTTCACCTTTCTCTGAACAACCCTGAGAGAGAGGTGAAAGCCAGGAGAACTGGCAGGAGAAGAGAACAATCTAGACCAAATAGCCGATTTGGAAAGTGAGATAAATGGGAGAATTTTTCTGGTTTGGCTATTTTGACCTAGAATTTTCACTTCTCCAGTTATTCTCCTGCTTTTCACCGCTCTCTGAATAACCCTGTGAATGTTTAACCCCGAGGTGAGAAATAACATTGCTTTAGATGTTAAAAGCGGGAAATGAGGAAATTTTGTATTTTTTCTACATGATCGTGTTTGGTCTCATTAGAAAGGCAGCATATTAGAGGAGAGAAATTAACACTTCTCAAAAGCAGACACCACACCCCTCAGTATAGTCTACATACATACAAAGTATCAAATTCATTAGAACAGACTAAAAACACCCGGTGTTTATGCCCGTTTGTGAACAGAGGTCATTTAGAGTTGAGAATCTTTGCACGTACACATTAGTTTTTAATTCAATATCTAATAAACCGTTGCTTATAATATTCTGCAGTAAAGAGTCTCTTTATTTCTAGATTTTTTTTGTATTTTTTTAAGCATTTTCTATAATTTTTTCAAAATTTGCTTTTTTTTCGAACTCGAACCGAACACACCCAAAAAGTTCGAAGTTCGCGAACTTTCGAACAACCAAAGTTCGGGCCGAACTCCGAACCGTCCGAACCGAACAGCTCATCCCTACTTAAATACCATATTGATTAGGGAGGATGAAGGGCAGGTTAGGTTCCAGGGTTAGAATGTCAAAGTCCAGGAATGTGTAAAGTCTGATATAAAGTCCTGGAACCTGCAGAGGGCATGCAGGATGTGGCATAGAAAGGGGGCGCCAGGGGGTCAGGGCCTCTAGGACCTGACAGCAGGTATTATTATTGAAATAATAACTTTAAAGACCTATTTTGGAAACTCTCGGGAAATTTTTGGTGGAAACTAATTTTTTTAATAAAAATAACACTTGTTTCAGAGAACTTTACCGCCATGCTCTTTTCTCTCATTCGTTTTTATGTAGCGCAGTATAATTTCTATATAAAAATCAGTATCAATGATATTATAGGGAGAGAGGACGTTTTTGGGGAAAGAGCATCACATGACTGCTTGATTCAAGTTTTAAATGGTCTTATTATCAAACTAAATACTTTTAAAGAAAAGACAGATCTTTGGTTTGAATGATCTTTACAGCTATAATGCTCACTACAAACTTGATGCAAAGCAACTGAAGGGCGAGGGAGCTGATCCTAATGGAGCAACCACGAAAGTACTGGGGGCTTCATTACACTCATAAACTCTGCATATTACTGGGAGTTTTATTGCTGTGGAGCTCTGTGATGCACTCATACACACTGCACATTACTGTGAGCTTTATTGTGGTGGAGCTCTGTGCTACGTTCATACACACCTCACATTACTGTGAATTTACTTGGTTTGGAGCTCTGTGATACATTCATACACAACGCACATTACTGTGAGTTTTATTGCTGTGAAGCTCTGTGATATGCTCATACACACTACGCATTACTGTAAGTGTTATTGCGTTAGAATTCTGTGATAAGCTGTTACACAGCACACATCTGTGAATATAATTGATGTGGAACTCTGTGATACATACACGCATAACCTCAAAATATTTGTTTAAATTGTTCTGTTATGGCCAGCTGCTGAAGTGCGAGGACGCGTGTCTGTGGAGCTCTGACCTGTCCTCTCTCTAAGGGACCTTTTCACCATACTTTTGCGGCTGGAAATTACACGCTGGGAGCCCTGAGCAGCTGGCCATTGGGGGTGCGTTGTCCGGGGCCCATTTTGCCCCTCACTGGACTTGAGACCGCCGATTGCCAGGCATTTTTAATGGAGATCACTGCCGGCGGCCATCTTGGGGCCTACCCCCCGGCCTCCACCATCTCCTTGCTGTGCCCTCCCGTAGATGCCTTTCTTATCGGGCCTGAAGCGCGAGCTGTGGGGATAGGGGGCCCCCGTCTCCTGCTCGCCACTCAGGATGGAATGTTAAAGAGGGACAAGGCTGGTGGAACTGGGGGCCGAGTCGCTCCCCCTCCCCCCACTGCGGTGAAATTGGATGTGCTCGAGGGCCTGGAGGCCTGTCTTGCGATGTTGGAGGGGGACAATCAGAGTCCTCTTACAAAGGGGACTTGGCACCGGATAATGGCTGTGCTGCGGGGATGTAAGGAGCCGCTGACCTCCTGCTTGGGCGCATCGGAAGAAGACTTCCCTAAACAAGCTGTCGAGGAACTGGCGGCTATTGACGACAGAGCTGTGGAGGAGCATGGGGCTACACTGGCCCAGCAACCTGCTGCACCCTGCCCGCGGCTGCCGAGGGGAGCTGCGTCAAGAGTGACGTCCCGGTTGGGAAACTGGCTCTGGAGTCCCGCAAGCCGAGATCGGTCTCCCGCTTACCTGTTGGAGCTGAGCTGGCTGTT
The DNA here is from genome assembly GCA_009667805.1 of Leptobrachium leishanense. Lineage (NCBI taxonomy): Eukaryota > Metazoa > Chordata > Amphibia > Anura > Megophryidae > Leptobrachium > Leptobrachium leishanense. The sequence continues at coordinate 32,188,906 of CM019072.1, read as the reverse complement.
TACGTGCCTCAGGGGACGGCGGCGCCTGTTGATCCGGCTGTACAGAAGAGGGAAATGCCAGAATCCACCGGCTAGTCGGCCAGAATGCTGTTGCAGAGGCCTTGGCACTGCGGTGATGGTGAGGACGCACACCGAACGGCCTGGAGATGAGATATCCGATCTGCCCTCCGTGACTTATATGAGACTGGTGGGGCTGTTGCTTCCACTCCTTGGAGGGACACTGGCTGAGACCTACTCCCCCCCCCCATCCTGCTGGCTTCCTCCATTGCTGATCCTGGACTTGTGACCTGCACCCCGTCTACTGTTGACACCACCCCGCGTTAGATGTCTGTGACCCCCCCACACCCACTTTTTCCTTCCCATCTTGCCCCCCCTCCCCCAGTTTGCAGGCTGATGCGACTGAGTGTGCCTGGGGCTGATACCACCCCGTCTCCCCCTGTTAAATTCCACCTTAACTGTGGCTGCGAGGATGCTATGTGTCCTTTTTCTATCCTGGACACTGGCTGAGCTGAACGACCCTGCTTCTGGAATACTGGCTGTGGGGACCCCCCCTTACACGGCTTATCACGTCTGCTGATATACCCTGCTGACACCCCCCCCCCTCACCAATTGTAGAGACCCCTCTATGCTGATTCTTCCCCCCCCCCCCAGATTGAGACACTCTGAGACACTATTTTTGCCTTTTTTGCTGACATTTTTCGGTGTATTGTTTATTTTTGATGTGTTGGTGGATGCTGGGACCCTCTCTTTTTTTTAAAAAACTTTTTATGCCAGAACGGGACTGCCGCAGGGTGAGCCACTATGGCGGCTACTATGGCTCTGCCTGCCATAATTGGCCCCCGAGAGTCCTGGCCGCGTGACATTTGTCCTCCATGGCCTCCTTGTCCTTTGGACTCTTTTGGAGTGAGCCAGGAGAGTCACATAGTTGGCCTTTGTCATATTCCCCTTCCTTGTTTTGTTTTTCCTCTCCTCTTTTTTTTATATACATTTTGGTCTCCGGCTTCCACCTTCCATTGCTTTGTTTTTCTGCTGTGTACACCAGTGTTTATTTCTTGTTGGCCCTGCGCGGCCATTGCTTCTCGCTGATTTATTGTACTGCTGACATGTCTTCACAATAAAAAATTTTGAATATGAAAAAAAAAAAATTGTTCTGTTATAATAGAATTTCAGTATTTTTGATACACTTATTTGCCAAAAATTTGTACTATCAAACAAATATTTGAGACCAGGGACTGCTGTGGCATTATGACTCTTTTATACCTTACACTAAGGCTAGGGTCAAACGAAAGCATTTTTACACGCGAACGTAAAAAAGTGTGTCCGAACGAATTGACGTATTTTTTCACGGAGTGCGCGAAAACGGTCATACGATGCGCATTTTTCGTGCGTGATTTTTTCAGATCGTCAATAAAACTCTTTTTGCGTCTGGACGTTATGTTGGCTGGACATTAGCAGTGTCTGACGTCTCCTAATCACGCACACATGCCGCTATGCCGCAGCTGCGCACTCTGTACGTCCGTACTAGCGGTTCGGCGTTCTCGAAAAAATGCGTTTGTTTTCCACTTGCGTTGCGCGGCCGGACTTTCGTGCGACCGTACTTCGTATATTGGCCGTCATTGCCCGTCATTTGCTGCTAGTGCGGCCGTAATTAAGTGCGCCAGAACGCACGTTAAAAGTGCGCTGGTCTGTCCCCAGCCTAAGTTAGGGCTCTATTAAATTCTTTGCGCAAAAACACTCGCGCAGCGCGTTAATTTGTGCGCGAAGCATTAAACGTTAACACTCATACATTAACGCTGGTATTACAATCCGAGCGCATTTTTCCATCCGTCAAAAAATAAGACGCGTAAAAAAGACACGCAAAAACGCGCGCGCATTAACGCTGCGCGCAGTAATCGGTGTGCGGACTGTTTTTCTATGCGATTCAGCCAATCAGAATTAAGAACCACAATTGTCTCCCGTTCAGTTTTTTGCGCCTGTCAAAATCAATCTGAATATATATGCTGCAGCAATAATAAAAACACGCACAACTTCTCAATTTTATTGTTTGGGTATGTGTAGAATGTGTAACTACAGTGGCAACAAAAAGTATGTGAACCCTTTGGGATTACGTGGAGTTTTGCATGAATTGATCATAAAATGTGCTCTGATCTTCATCTAAATCACAACAATTTGAAAAACACAGTCTGCTTAAAATAATACAACACAAACATTATATGATTCATGTTTTTATTGAACATAACATGTAAACATTCACAGTGCAGGGTGGAAAAAGTATGTGAACCTTTGGACTTAATAACTGGTTGACCCTCCTTTGGCAGCAATAACCTCAACCAAACGTTTCCTGTAGTTGCAGATCAGACCTGCACAACGATCTGGAGTAATTTTGGACCACTCCTCTTCACAAAACTGTTTCAGTGTAGCAATATTCTTGGGATGTCTGGTGTGAATCGCTCTCTTAAGGTCATGCCACAGCATTTCAATCGGGTTGAGGTCAGGACTCTGACTGGGCCACTCCAGAAGGCGTATTTTGTTTTGTTGAAGCCATTCTTTTGTTGAATTACTTGTATGCTTTGGGTCATTGTCCTGTTGCATCACCCATCCTCTGCGGAGCTTCAGTTGGCGGACAGATGGTCTTACATTTTCCTGCAAAATGTCTTGATAAACTCTGGAATTCATTTTTCCATCAATGACAACAATCCGTCCAGGCCCTGAGGTAGCAAAGCAGCCCCAAACTATGATGCTCCCTCCGTCATGTTTTAAAGTGGGGATGAGGTTTTGATGTTGCTGTGCTGTGCCTTTTTTTCTCCACACATAGTGTTGTGTGTTTTTTCCAAACAACTCAATTTTGGTTTCATCTGTCCACAGAATATTTTACCAGTAGTGCTGTGGAACATCCAGGTGCTCTTTTGCAAACTTCAAACGTGCTGCAATATTTCTTTAGCAATGGTTTCCTCCGTGGTGTCCTCCCATGTACTCCATTCTTGTTTAATGTTTTCCTTATTGTAGATGTGTCAGCAAAAATGTTAGCATGTGCCAGAGATTTCTGTAAGTCTTTAGCTGACACTCTAGGATTCTTCTTTACCTCATTAAGCATTCTGCGCTGTGCTCTTGCAGTCCTCTTTACAGGACGACCACCCCTAGGGAGAGTAGCAACAGTGCTGAACTTTCTCCATTTGTAGACAGTCTGTCTTACCGTGGACACATGAACATCAAGGCTTTTGGAGATACTTTTGTAACCCTTTCCAGCTTCATGCAAGTCGACAATTCTTGATCGTAGGTCTTCTGAGAGCTCTTTTCTGCGAGGCATGGTTCACATCAGGCAGTGCTTCTTGAAACCAGTAAACCCAAAACTGGTGTGTGTTTTTCACAGAAAGGACAGCTTTCTGCAACACATCCAATAATATCACACTGATTGGACTCAAGGTTGGCTCACTCCTGGCTCCAATTAGCTCTTGGAGAAGTCATTAGACTAGGGGTTCACATACTTTTTCCACCTTGCACTGTGAATGTTTACATGTTATGTTCAATAAACACATGAAAACATATAATGTTTGTGTTGTATTATTTTAAGCAGACTGTGTTTTTCAAATTGTTGTGACTTAGATGAAGATCAGAGCACATTTTATGACCAATTCATGCAAAACTCCACTTAATCCCAAAGGGTTCACATACTTTTTCTTGCCACCGTATACTGTACTGTATTTTTTTTTCGTGCTGGTGTATTTGGTTTCGGCCAGGACGTTCAGATTTGCCATTAACACCAGCTTTTAACCCTTTCGCTGCTGAGCCTTTTCACACCTCTGTGCTGAGCTCATTTTTACCGATTTCGCTCATCATGTTTTAACGCGTTTTTAAGCCTAATTTTAATATATGACCCAGACATATTATATATTGTTCTTTCCGGCAGACTGTGCAGATTCGTAATATGTCATTATTATATGTATACGTTATGTCATGTCTGTATATTATAACAAAAAATGCAATAAAATTTGAATATTCAATAATTTACAATGTGTAAAGTGTTTTTTTCACATTTTAACATGCGAGCGTTTGCGGTTATATTTTCTATGGGGTGCGCTTGTTAAAAAAATTAGAAATGAGGACTCATTACTTTTTTTGGGGGAAAATTATGTGTTTTTTAGCAAACGCCCCCCATAGAAAAAATAGTTAGTGCAGCATCATTGTTTACATTATAATTGAAATGGGAACAATATTGTTGCACTAATAAAATGAAAAAAAAACAAAAAAAATTAGAAATGAGGTATCGTTACTTTTTTTGGGGGAAAATTACGTGTTTTTTAGCAAACGCCCCCCATAGAAAAAATAGTTAGTGCAGCATCATTGTTCACATTATAATTGAAATGGGAACAATATTGTTGCACTAATAAAACGAAAAAAAAACCAAAAAAACATTTTCTTAATTTTTTTTTTTAATTTTTAATTTTATTTTTGTATTTTTTTTTTTTTACATTTTACATGGTCATGTTTGGTATCATTGGAAAGGCCACGCTCTGGCCGTTCCAATGATAGCAAACATTAACCCCTAGCTGTCACGGATTGGGAGATAGGGGGTTCCAATGAACCCCCTATCTCCACTATAGGTGGCAGCAAGGGGTTAATTTCAAAACTGCTCTGTGCGATGACGCCAGTCATTAGCGGGATATCCCGGAAGCTTGGCCGTCATCCAAGATGTCGGCCAGCTCCGGGAGGGGACCGCGATACGGAGCATGTTAGCGCCATATCGCGATCCAGCCCCCTAGGGGTTAAAGACAGCCGCCGCTTGAAAGGGCAGGCTGTGCCCTTCCAGGCGGTGCCTGCCTTTAATCGCTGGCCCACGGGGAAGGGGAGGGGGAGAGGTCCGAAGGACCTCCCCCCCTTTCCCTTCAGGCACCTTCCCTGCAATGGCAGGGGGGGTGCCTGAAATAGACGTCATCGCGCATGCGCGATGACGCCTATCGTGCCTGCCGGGGTCCCGGAGGCTGGGTTGGCATCGATGATGTCAGCCCGCACCGGGGGGGCCGCGCGATCGGCCGGAATACCGGCCAATCGCGGCTGCAAAGGGAGGACGCGCTCAGCGCGTCCTCCGCAGCGAAGTAGCAATGCGGGTGGACATGCTGAGCGCGTTCACCGCATTGAAGGGTTTAAAAGACATTAAAATTATGCGCGCAAACGTAGTCCGTTAAAATTCGCGCATAGATTGTAATACCATCCGCATTACATTGTGAGCGCAAATGCGTTTGTGCGCTGGTAAGTATAGGACACGCAACGTACATTACACTCGTGCAGCGTTCATGCAGGTTCACCCGCGGTAGACATTAACGTGCATTTTTTGCGCAGACATTGTACTACGACGTTCAGCGCAAAGGGATTTTTCCCCTCGCGTTAAGGCATTTTTGCGCACACTTTAACGTTTGCGCGAAGAAGTTAATAGAGCCCTTAGTGTCTTCTGTCGATTGCACTTGATTCATTATAGAGCTGGCTTAAAACATTTTTCCAGGGCTACTTTTTAATCCCAGTCAAGCCTTGGAAAAAGATAATCTTGATTAGATTGGAACTCAGATTTATCTAGAACTGCGAGCCAGACATTGGTCAAGACCTGGACTCTCATGACTAGTTGGATGCATGGGAAACAACATGCAGGGCTCAGAGACCGAGGCTAATGGCAGAGTCTGTGAGCACTTGTGGCTGTGGGCACTAGGCAGAGAGGCCCTTGAGCAGGAGGCACAAAGCAGAAGGCTCATGAGAATCACTTGGTTGGCTTTAGGGTCTTCTGCTTTGGACATGGGCAGCTTTAGTCTCAGGTCTCAAGAATAAACGATCGTAGCTGCAGAGACCATAAGGCAATCAAGACAATCTCTTGCAGCAGTGGCCTGTGGAAGGCACAGGGCCCAATACTATGGAGATGGCAGGATCCATCACTGCAACATTCCAGGAAAGTGGCGGCTGTATGAAAGGTGCTGCCCTTCTGCTCAACACCAGTATTAAACAGTTAAAAAACACACACACACCACAGGTCACATGACACACCCCTGTGCCTAATCAATAAAGGCTCCACACCCCCTCTGTTCAAGGCTTCATAGTTGTCTCGGATTCTTAGGAATAAGACCTGCTAATTCAAGCTCCAGAAAGACCCGCTTTCCCCTATCTATCCACCATGTTCCCCTGCTCCAAGACCCTCCGTGTTTCCTACCTTCAAGACCCTCCAAGATCCGACTGTGCTCTCCCAGGAGCAACTGTCCTTTCCACTTTGCTCTCCCAGGAGCAACCACCCATCCTACCTCCATACCTGGACACAAGGACTACTTTCTCCATCACCGTCAACCGACTAGTAAGTCCTATTGTGTCCTATCCCTCAGCCCTCCTATGTGATTCTCCTCTCCAACGAACTGTGTGCATCCCCGAGACCTGCATATATCGGGCTCATAACCTGAGAGGCCAGTACCTGTAAGGTATTAAACCTGACAGGAGAGCGTATAGGAACACCTTGCTTTTCACCCCCGTATATGACTGAGCAATAATGTAATTTTTAATAGTTTATGTACAAAATAATTTACAACACAGGAGTCGCCGCAGGATTTTGAGGATAGGTGTACAAATATTGTCAGTCCCCTTCTCTTAAGTGGCATCCTATCGATTGATGGTCTCTCTTGATCTGTGTGACCATCGGGCTGTTGCAGTTGGATAATTAACTTCATTATATATTCTATTTATAACAGAAATTCTTAGACTCTGTAATCAACAACCAGGAGATACACTTCATTATTTGAATCACAAGTTCCTCCTGTGTATACGTTTGCTTCTGATCAGGCATAAACTCCTGACATGAATCGATTGGGCTTTTTGAAGATGTGCGCGTGTTTCTATCTTCCACATCTTGATTTACTTATTCCATGGTAGGTATCGCAAGCATCATAAAGAGGGATTGAAGTCCTGGGCTAAAGTCATTCTCTTCCTGAAAACACCACAGAGTAGACCTTTGAGTCCTTCCGTTGTGATTTACAATGACAGCAATTCTTCGAGAAGTTTATGGTGTCCAAAATCCAGAGGGTTCTTACACGTCTAGACCTACATATCTATTATGTAGCTTTGGTTATTATGGGATTCTTTTATGGTGTCCAGAAAAACCAAACCTAATGAAGGAGATGATGGACAGAAATATCTAGAGGGTCCTGAGCTAGTGGTCAACGTTGAAGAAGAATTGTTATCATTTCACACTGTCTCTCACTGAGCTAACTTTTGTTCCGGGATAAAGATCCCATGCAGGTCCAGATGAAAAGTTGCGTTGACATTCGCACGTCCCAACTCCTGGAAGGTTTTTCCATCTAATATCAACAGGAATGGAGACTTCTTTGGATCCGTAGACACAATGGAGGACAATATTACCCCTAGAAAAGCCAAGAAAAAGATCAGTGTCAAGCGGTTTACTCTTGTTTCTGTCATGCGGAAGGACGGATGACATTATTGGGTCAGCAGACAATATTCATTAATGAGATTGAATTTGGCCAGATTTGCTGAGGAAACACCTCAAGAAAACAAAAATTCTTAACCCAATCATAGTTGGTTGATGTTTTCAGGCAAATTTACAGTGGGGATCACTGGAAGGCTCAGATCTAGAGAATGGGTGATACTGAAGCTTACTCTCTAGTAGCAAAAATATCCCTAATAACATTTTTTAAACACACTCTACTAAACTCTGACCACTTTAAAAAACACAACTTTAAGCAGTCAGGCTGTGTGGAATACACCCCCCCCCCTCGTCTTTCCATTACCATTTTATATCATGGATGAAGCAGAGTAGTTTCCTCCACTCATACACATTATGGCTGCCGGTCACTAAATCGGTCACCGATGATGTCAACACATCAACGTGCTGACAAAATACTGTCTCCGACCATTCCCAACAGTGAGCATCATGGGAGACAGGAGCCAATGGACCGGTCTTGTGTGCTTCCGCACTCAGGACTAATCCATCGTTCTGCACAGGTGCTACGGAACTTGTGTAGAAAAAGTACAAAAGTTCCAATCGATGTGCAATCTGTACATTGTATGCAACGCAAGTTGCGTACACAAGTAAATTGTGTTAGAGAGCTGCAGGTTCTTATGTATTTTGGACGCCCTGAGGCGCAGGTGGAGCAGCGCATTGTGGGAGAAAACCTAAAATTGAAAAAAATATGCAAAAAATAATTGGGGAGATGCTGTCAGCGACGTCTGCCAATTACTTAAGGTGGTAAAAAGGGAGTATTTTTCAGTAGAGTGCCCTTTTAATGGTTTTATTATGGTAATTTGTGTAGCCAACTACTAATTGTGGAGAAACCGTTCCTAAAGAAATGTTCACATTTAACAGCCTAGAGCCACTTAAACATGTTACCCTGCAGACTCGTGCAATATATTGGACCGGACTTAAAAACAACTGATATTTTTCTTCCCCTTTTTTCACTCCTACGACTCTTTTTGACCAGGTGATGTTTTTTCTATGCAAACTTTTTTCCTGGCCTCTGAGACGCTTTTTGGACAGCGGCTGGGGTGTCGGGATTACTCCACCCCCCCACACACACATTTTTTTTTCCTATATTTGTTTTCGACACCGGGTTGCCCTGGTTGAGCCGCATGAGCGGCAACCATAGTTCTGGCTGCTCTTTTGGCCCCATGTCTACCGACTCCTCAGCCTCTTCGGGCCCACGGTCTTCCCGAGGGTTGCCGGGGCGAGCCGGGAACAGCGTATTCTGTGGCCAGTCCTCCACCCCCATCCCTTATTCCCCCTCCCTCAGGATTTTCCCAGGTACCCTTGTATGTTCTTTGCCAGCCCTTAAAGGGATATGCATGTCTAGACATTTAAACACTTTTATTGATTTATTCTAGTTTGTCTATAGGTATAACAGTTTTAAAAATGTGTAAAAAAAAAAAAAAAAATGTTTATTTTCTTGCTTTAAACTCTGTAATTTCATCTTCTCCGGCGACGCCCCTCAGCTCGGGCTGCTCCTTCAGCTCCTACTTCCTGAATATTCCCCACCTCCTCCCCGCCCACTACTCCACCCACTATTGCACCCATCAAAGCTTCACATGAACTACATTTCTTGCTCCATCTTGCCCACAGACCCCATGCACCCCACTACTACACATACTCAGCTATTACCCTCACCTAGTGTGTCACTGTCACCCCTCTCCTCTTAGATTGTAAGCTCTTGGGCAGGGTCTTCTCTCCTACTGTTGTGTGTGTTTAACTTGTATGGACATTTGTTATTCTGCCTCTCCCATTGTACAGCGCCACGGAACTTGCTAGCGCTTTATAAAATACCTGTGACTGTATGAACTAACACAAGCTGTGCAGCTCAGGATCTCAGTGTCACGGTTCCTGGATCCCACCACGCAGTCCTTAAAGCCCAACACTCCACAGAGCCCCAAAGCTACCAACAGGGTAGCCGTAGAAGAATCCCTAACTGTCTGGTCCTTAGACCTGGACAGGTATACTAGCTAGACAGAAAGGGTTAATCAAAGACAATGTTGTAATACGAAACCAGGTTAGCAACACGGGGGTAGTCAGACGAGCCAGAATCAGAGTATAGAATAGTCAAATGGAATAGCCGGGTCGATATCAGTGCAGAAGCGTAGTACAAGAAAATAGTCTAGGGCAACGGAAGGCAGAATAGTCCGTAAACAAGCAGAGGTCAATAACAGGTTAAATCACAAGAGAATTCAGGTACAAGGAGCTCAGGTATGGATAACCACGATCTGGCACTGCTTAGAAGGAACTGTGGGTTTTTAAAGACCTTCACCAGACTGCGCCCCCCTCTCAAGCCACACCTCATGCAGCCACCTACCTGCCTGTCTCTATTTAAACCGGGTGTTGGTCAGCGAGCAGCATCAGACATGCTGCCTTCAAGCACATTGGAGAGGCTGGAAGCCCCCAACGTTACACTCTGACTGGGGAAACCGAGGAACTGAATATTAGCATCTCTGCAACTGTGAAAGCAAAACATTCTCCCCGCAGACTCGCTCACACACTCATGCTCTCTCACACACAGACTCACTCACCCCCTGACACGCTCACTTGCGCTCTTTCATGGTTTACATACTGTCTCACTCAAAGTCCCTCACACAGTCACTCCCTCTCACACTCTTTCTTGTGCGCTCTCTCTCACTGCACCTTTTCTTGCACTTTCTCTGCTTTGTCTTGCGGTCCTTCTCTCTGTTGCGTTTCTTGTTATGTCTATGCTTTTCTTTGTTGTCCCTCTCTCTGCTACATATTTTTCTCCCTGTGTGTATGGATTTCTGTCCTCCCCTGTCTCTGCAGTAGCCGCGAGTGAAAGAGTTACAGATTGGAATGGCACTAAGCCCCGCCCTCCCCTCAGCTCACAGTGCAGGAGGGAGGCGGAGCAACCCAGACGCACATGCTCAGTGCGTTTTTTTATCTATTCCTAGGTGTACACACTGATTGGTTAGCTTAAAGTGCCTCCTCAGGTGGGCGTGAAAAACACCAAGAAAGAAAAGCAGGTAAATATGAAAAAATATCAGGCACTATTACACTCTTCGCGCGCAATTTTGCGTGCGCGCAAAAACGCATTAACGCGAGGGGCAAAACCCTTTGCGCTGAACGTCGTATTACGACCTCGCACAAAATGTGCGTTAATGTCTAACAGAGTGACCCTGCGCGGACCCTGCACGAGCGCAAGTTAGTGCGCGCATCCCATACTTAACATTGTGAGCGCAAATGCGTTTATGCGCGCATGGTATTACAATCTATGCACAAAATTTATCGGACAACGTTTGCGCATAATTTTAATGTCTTTGAAAAGCTGGTGTTAATGGCAAATCTGACGGTCCTGGCCGAAACCAAATGCACCAGCACAAAAAAAAATAATAAAAAATACAGCAACGTATAGTTACACATTCTACACATACCCAAACAATAAAATTGAGGTTGTGTGTGTTTATTTTTTTGATGCAGCATATATGCGCAGATTGACTTTGACAGGCGCAAAAACTTAACGTGAGACAATTGTGGTTCTTAATTCTGATTGGCTGAATCACGTGAAAAAAACAGTCCGCACACTGATTTCTGCGCGCAACGTTAATTGCGTTTTGCGCGTCTTTTTTTATGTGCGTTGTTTTTTGACGTCTGAAAAAATGCGCACGGATTATAATAGCACCGTTAATTTTCAGGCGTTATCGCTGTGCGCAAAATTTAATGCGCTGAGCATGCGTTTTTGCGCTGGGAATGTAATAGTGCCCATCATATTTACTTGCTTTTTATGTCTGCTGAATGAGACTACTGACTCTTTCAAAAGGCTCAGCATGTTTTTTAAAGCACACTAGCAAAGCATGCATGTCCCTTTAAGTTGATTTGCCCGGTCTATTTTACTTTTCCCTCCCCTGTTGTGATTCGTTGCCTTTCTGCCACTTAACGTGACTTATTCTTGTTTGCCTTTTCGGTTTCATAATAAAACATTTTGAATACAAAAAAAACAAACAAACAAATCCTACATACCATCATCCTCTTCCTTAGCATCTGGGTGAGGTACAAACAGAGGTTCAGCAGGCCAGCAGTTGTCCTCAGTCCATATCAACATGTCCCTTGTCACGGTGTCAAACTTCACAATCTAAACGAAACAGAAACTTTCATGTTCCTCAACAGAATACAGAGGCGCGTTCAATACCTCAGTCGCTGCAAGTGCTAAGTTAGCAACTTGCCATTGAACGCCGTTCTGCCGCTCAGTGCTCAGCACTGCTAACTTAGCACTTGCAGCGACCCGAGGAGATGCTGCGTGTAGCTGAGTGTGACATTTTAAAGATGGCCGCCGCCATGAAGCAAGTAACAATTCCGTACAGCAAGATGGCCGCCGCCATGAAGCAAAGGCCTGTTCAATACCTCAGCAGCTGCTGAATTGCTGCAACGCAGCAATTCAGTTTGCTGCAGCAGTGTCGTTGAACCCTTTGGATGCGAATTTGAATCCAAAATGGCTGACGATTTCTTAATGAAAAATTCAGATTGTTTTTCGGATCACTCGGACAAAATATAATAAAGAGAACCAGTCAGCACAATTCTGTTTTGTACGCACACACCACAAAATGATAGTTTTTAATGAATAAACGTTATGTTTACTTCTGAAACAATATATAAATTTGAACTGTAATATATGTCTATGTGCAGGGGAAATAATAAATAAATATTTTGTGCTTTGGTGAACAAAAACCTCAAAATTAACATTGCTGTACGGAATTATTACTTGCTTCGAGGCGGGGCCATCTTGCTGTACGCATTGTTACTTGCTTCATGGCGGCGGCCATCTTTAAAACGTCACACTCAGCATCTTCTCGGGTCGCTGCAAGTGCTAGGTAGCACTGCTGAGCGCTGAGCGGTTGAACGGCGTTCAATGGCAAGTTGCTAACTTAGCACTTGCAGCGGCTGAGGTATTGAACAGGCCTCTGGTAACAATTCCGTACAGCAAGATGGCTGCCGCCATGAAGCAAGTAACAATTCCGTACAGCAAGATGGCCGCCGCCATGAAAAAAGTAACAATTCCGTACAGCAAGATGGCCGCCGCCTTGGAGCAAGTAACAATTCCGTACAGCAAGATAGCCGCCGCCATGAAGCAAGTAACAATTCCATACAGCAATGTTAATTTTGAGGTTTTTGTTCACCAAAGCACAAAATATTTATTTATTATTTACCCCTGCACATAGACATATATTACAGTTCAATTTATATTTTGTTTCAGAAGTAAACATAACGTTTATTCAATAAAAACTATCATTTGTGGTGTGTGCATACAAAACGGAATTGTGCCGACTGCTTTTCTTTAT